>CM045766.1:75185987-75785987 GCA_025200525.1 Camellia lanceoleosa
ATTATGGATTATGCTCTATAATGTCTTTCAATTATCATATTAAACATAACTATTTTGGCTATGGAAAAAGGATAACATTTCATATTGTAGAAATTGCATGGGAATTAGATGAATTGAAATGTTTATAACTCATGCATTCCATTGAACATATCATTGAATCACTAGTTTCATACTTGTACATTTTGAGTAACTCTTGCAAAGTATTTTTTTGAGAAAAATAGGTGAATACTATGGTGAATTTTTGTAGGGGGTGTGGTTGTGGATAATTAATTTGGCTTTAGGTCCATGGTGAAAGTTTGAAAACCTATGCGGTTAGGTGCCAATTCCTTCCAATTAAGAGCCGGTAAATTGGCTATTGGGTAGGGCCTTGAGAGCCTCCTGCAGACACTAGCCCTAGGGATTTACAGTGGTGTATTTACTGTTCTATTTTCTAATTTAAAGAAAGTGTTTTGAATGTGGTTTTGGAACTCTTGCATGGCATTGTTTCAAAAAGATTAAAACTCATGTTTTTTGGATGGTATTTCATATGTATTCACCGTATGGCAATCATACATGTCATTAAAATTATCTCTACTGAGCTTTTAGCTCACCTTATATGGAAAAACTATTTCCAGGTGTTGACATTGTGCCTCTACCAAGGTGATGACTTGGGAGGATCTTGGAGCTTAGGACTTATTTTTGTTATTTTCTTTTGTAAAGTCAAGGGCTTCATTGTATTGGATTTTATAGCTTCTTTTGTTGTAACTGGACTATGCCTTGGAAATTTGTAGGCTTTAAGGTGTGAACTTGTAGATTTAATTGTTGTTTATTATCAATCACATGCTATAGATTCAGGTTTTAGAAACAATGAATGTGTTGATTCATATGATGTGATATGATATGATTTTGTAAAGCTTAAGGGACTTTATGAATGAAATATAATTTTTAGAAATGTTTCTAGTATTAAATGATTGAGATTAATCAAGCTTCCGCATGTTTAACGAATAATATAATGAGTAGTTCGGTATCTATATTTTTAAGACGTTACAATACATGTTTGGTAACCCACTATTTAATATTTTTCATTTGTTAGGTTATTTATTTCCTGCATTTCCAATTTCATTTTTATGATATTTTTGTGTTTTTGCTTAGAAGAATTATACTTCTACTTATTGCAACAAGGCTAATCTTTATTAGTGGACTATAATCATGAATTCAATATAGAAGAGATTTGTTAAGTTTTTTTACAAATATGATTTATTGTTATTTTTAATTTCTATTGATTTTTATTAATAACTTTGACATAAAAATGTATTATCTTGATTTTTAGTAGTCAACAAGCATTAATTAAATGGGCTTCGATGTTGGGAAGAAGATTAGATTTGTCATTGTCATAAAGACATCAAATGCAGAGGTAAAAAAACAAGAATTACACTTGCTTGTGAGAGATGTGGTTACTATAAAAACAACATGAAGATTAAGGGAGGACAACTGAGGCTGACAGGTTCTAAAAAGTATGGATGCATATTTCTATGGGCAAATTACACAAATAGTCCCTATAATTTGGGACTTGTATCACTTTGGTCCACGACTTTTCAATTGTGACACATTTGACCATGAATTTTGAATCTTGTTCCAAATAAGGACAATTGAATATATAATAAGATTTTTCGAGGGTAAAATTGTCAATTTGATAAAATATAAACTAATTTGAAAAAAATAAATGTCAAACAAATATTTTTCAATTTAAAAAAATTATTTCTACCTACTAAAAATAAAATTATGTAAAATTGATAAATCTTTTAGACATTTATTTATTTTTTTTACCAAATTAATTTTTATTATGTGTTTGGATGATGATTATGTAAAATTAATCATGTAATTTTTATTAATTTTACATAATTTTATCATCGGTGGATAAAAATAATTTTAAAAAAATTAAAAATATTTTTTTGACATTTATTTTTATCAAATTAGTTTATATTTTACCAAATTGACGATTTTACCCTTGAAAAATCTAATAATATTTTCAATTGTCCTTATTTGAAACAAGATTCAAAATTTAGGATCAAATGTGTCACAATTGAAAAGTCAGGAACCAAAGTGACACAAGTCCTAAACTATGGGGACTATTAGTATAATTAACCCTATTTCTATTAAGGGGGAAAATTATCTACAAATGATGAGTGGATGTTGGATGTCGTACGCAGAGTACACAATCATCTAACTGTTGAACGTCTTGAAGGGCACTCATTTGCCGATAGATTATCTCAAGAGAAAACATCCTTATTTGTTGACATATTGAAGAGTATGGTGCGACCAAAAGAGATATTAATTACGTTGAAACGAAGGGATACCTTTAATGTGTTGAAACGAAGAGATACCTTTAATGCGACAACAATGAAGATAATCTACAATGCACGCCATCGACACAGAGTAGTACAAAGAGTTAGAAAATCACAGATGCAACAACTATTAGGGCAATTTTTGTTTCATTATTATGTTAAGTGGCATCGATGTAATGATAGAGAGATGGTGACTGACTTGTTCTGGGTACACCCGGTTAGTTTGGACTTGTTACGTGCATTTTCACATGTGTTGATTATGGATTGCGCATACAAGACCAATAGGTATCGACTCCCCCTTTTAGAGATTGTCGGGGTAACATCAACGGACTTAACATTTTCAATTGCTTTTGTTTATCTTGGTGATGAGCGAGAGGATAAGTATACATGGACTTTAGGCGTGTTGCATACTACTATAAAGAAAACTAACACACAAAGTAGGGGTCAAGGTCACGACCGTGATCAATTACAAATTGATACATCTACTAAATGCGAGCCATCATTGCATTTGAGTTTGTTGTAGGTTGGACAAAATCTACTATGCACAAACAGTAAATTGTGCTCATTACATTTATGAATTGCTATAATCTTTTGATTTTTATATTAAATACCAAAAATATACATACTTGTAGAGTTCTAATACTAAATTGAAGAGGCAATTTGGATCAAGTCGAAGTTTTAAGACATCTTAGGCCAAAATACACAACATGTTAGAGTTGCAACATTCAAACATTAAAGCCTCATTTCCATGGAGTTTGATTGTAGTCCAACACAACTACACACCTATTGAGTTCATTGAGTTACGTAGTTTATTTTAGATTGTAGTTTGGAGAAAATCTTTGTAGAGACAAAGAGATCGAATAGTGTGGAATAGACGCTGTTCGCATATGGCTACATTTTGCGACGTATACATGGATTGCCATGTCCACATGAGATAACTTAATCTATTCGACAAGGTCGATCAATTCCCCTCTCGTGCACGAATCCTCATTGGAGGAAATTAAATATGCTTTCAGTTTCAAAAAGTGCCTTTATGGAGTTAGATTGCAAAGCGAGGGGATTTTATTGTTGAAAATTCAAGAGATTGACAAGATACAACAAGTGATCCTTCTAAAAGTTAAGAGGATTAATTAGTCTAGATGTACATTTTTGTGGAATAAACTAAAGGCCCGACATCGCGAGATAAGAGGCCAAGTCACGGTCATGATGGGTTAAAAATTGATACTACATCTACTAAGCGAGCTATTTAGCGTTTGAGTTTGTATTCTCTTGAGTAAGATAGTTTATTCACGGGTGTTTACCATCTCAAGTGCACAGAGTTAAAAGCAAGTGCAGAAAAAGTGAAAAGATAATGTATGAAACTAAATAAAACTTGTAACTATTTACAAAATATATTTTTAATAGTTGTTTATAAAATTTTAACTATTTGATATATTTGTAGATGCGTATTTGTGATGCAGAAATTACGATTATGACACGATCAACAAATTGTATCTCTTACTTGAAGGATTTTCGGAGAAATTGAGACCCGCAGATCCGAGTCACATAAGATGTACAAGCTTATATAGTAGTGTGGTTTCAAGGTAATAGCTAGATTGATTGATTTTGGTGAATGATTGGCAACAAGTTAGAATAGATAACATGGTCATTCTCATCTTCCACATGGTGGATCCTCACACCAACATAAATCCTCTACATGGTCATTCTCACATCGACATCATCATTGTATGCTTATATCGTCTATATGAATATTCATTTCCAATGCTTCAAATGCTTCATTTGCCTAGTACATCTTACATTTAGATAATGAATTGGTCTCTTCGTGAGAGACCACTTTTGTTTATTGTAAAAAATAGAAATCCATAGTGTTAATATAGATAGATAACATGTAATTAAAAAAGTAATAATTGAATGTGCAAATGTATAGATGATTGTTCAATTTCATATTATTATCTTGATGTTTTGTAAAAGCGATCCATATTGATTAACATAGAAAAAGGTAAAAAAAGAAAAAAAAAGAAAAAGAAAAAAAGAAAAAAAGAAAAAAATGAAAAAAGAAAAAAAGTATAAAATTGCATTTGAAGAAATAATAGTAATATGATCTTCATCTATATGCGAAAAGATGTAAAAATTCTAGAGGTGTACTTTATGCAAAGTAACAAAAGCTAAAGTATAAAATTCACATGAATCAACAAATTAGATAATGGTGAAAATTTCATCCTAATTATATGCGGAAGTAACCAAAAATATGATTAATCACTTCATCTAATTATATGTGAAAGTTCATCTAATTAAAGATTTCATCAAACCCATCTTGAGTTGGCCTTATAAACATCAATGGATTACCAATGCGCAACAAATTATCAAAACAAAATGAAGATGCAACAAGAAAAGACATTTTCACAATTACCCGAACATATGCCTCAAAAATAAAAAAATTAAGGAAAAAAAAAGAAAGAAAAAGCCCACTATTAAAGTTCAAATGGATTAAAAATAATAATAATAATATATATATATATATATATATAAACCTAGAAAAGGAGAAGAATTCTTAAGTATTAACTCTAAAAATTGAGAGCTCACTAAAAAAAACATAGCTTTCTAGGCATTTTTAAATGTTGATAAAAGCAAGAAAATGTAAAATATCTATGGAAGTATTTACATATGCCACATGTTTGTTTTATTTATTTATTTATATTACATATATATACTTACATGTTTGCTTTATTTATTTATATTTATTTATTTTGCCTTATTTAATTAGTTTAATGACTAATTAATTGGTTTTAATGACTAATGGGTAACAATGTTTGTTCACTATCCCTTATGGTGGTTTTATGAGACTTTACAACTTCCACAGTGGTGAAGTTATAAGAATTACAATTGGATATAGATAGAGCCTATCTATATATACCTTGATAGCCATCAAATACTGAGCGTTATTTGTAGATAAAATAAACGGCTACATCACTCCTTTTCCCATATGGTTTTTGTAAAGTGACACATTGAGTGTGCTTCTTTATACATTCAAAAGATTTGATCATTCAGGATATAAATTTAAATAATAGGTTATTTTATTCATATGGAGTTTCATGCATAAATTTCCATATCTTTAACGTATAATAATAAAAAAAAAAAAAAATTCCTAAACTTGTTAGATTATTTTTTACCATTAAAAGATGGTGTTAATTAGAGGCAATAAGTATAATTCATCTTGTTCTTGTTCTATAATAGTAATTGTTTACATGAATTTAGAAGTGTTCCTATTAAAGATCTATTTTTATTTGGAGTCTTACTTGTATGTCATCAAGTATGAATTTTCATTCATTGACAAACATTAAAGACCAAACTGTTTCATCCTATTTTGCATAAATTCTAGAAATTATCATACTTTTATTTGGGCTTATTTGGTTAATTTTAAAAAGGCACTGAAAGACTTGAATTTATTTTCTAGAATTTCATAAAAGCAATTTTAACATGCTTTGTTGGAGATGTTTTGTTTATTATAGTTATATGTTTAAATAGTAAGCAAATTTAATTGAATCTCATGTCGGATGAATTATAATATGTTCTTTTAGTGTTTATTTTTGAAATTCATTGGCATGTTATCTAAAACAATGTAATATTATATTACATGCATTAAAGTAATTATTTATATATGCATTGAAAAATTCATGTTGAAATAAAATGAATACACTATGTGTTGGGCTTATGGAATTTATTTTGGTCCAATTTTTTAAGCAAATTCTAGTATAAGGTTAAATTACATGTGTTTGGTCTTGGGATTTTCATGTGATATTACTCACGATTGTATGTATTATACATTATGTTTATTGAAAGATTATGTATTTGATTTGCGACTCACAAGGAGTTGCTCACATTTATAAATTATGCCATATTTAAAAATTTTATTACGTTTTAAGAGTAGCCCGCGACATCTTAAGATATAAAGATGTGATCTTCAAAGATTTTGATCATATAAAGTTAAAAAATTAATTTGACATTTTTTACATTGCAATTATGTTTTATAAATAATTTCTTGGTCCCCGAAGTAATTATTTATGAAATTTAATTGGAATAAGATAATGGATTGGGTATTAAAGGGATTGAACACTCTAAACCTACGGTATGAGTTTTTCTTTTCTTTACATATTTTGGAACCCATTAGTCTTATTATAAAGTAATAGCAAATCTAATACAATTTAGTGACCTCTACGTAGGAAGGTTTAGATTTATTCTTGAATTTGACATTGGTTGATTAGGACTATAGTTATTGTTTCAAAGCATTAATAATGTTCTTGGTAATTGAAGTGATTTTATGACTACATCTGTCTTGTCTAATGAGTCTTCTCATATTCTATTCTTGAACGGTGATAATTTTTTGAATTTGGAAGGACAAAATCCTTCTAACATGATAGGGTGCATGGACCTCGTACGGCACTTCTGTGTGGATGAACCTCCCCGAACCCGCGGACGAGAGTTCCATTGCAGAAAAAAGTGCTTATGATAAGTGCGATCCAATCGCTTAAGCCTAATGCTCATAAAGTCACATATTGGCGAGCATTAGGGGCTCAATCCACCATCCGATAAGGTCAAAAACTACATGAGGGCTATTGAGCAAACAATTTGTTAGTTACGACAAAAGCATTGGCAAGTACCCTAATGAACAAACTATCGTGAATGAAGCATAACAATTCTAGGAGTGTATGTGAGCACATTATGGAAATAGAAGGACATTGTAGCTCATCTTAAGTGCTTAGAGATTGAGAAGAAAGGTAATCTCATGTCTGTTCTGTGTTATGAAGCTAAGTTTGTTAATACTCATCAATATGATTGGTGGATTGATAGAGGTTCTACAATTCACATTGCTAATAGCATGCAAGGCTTCCTCAGCCTAAAAGAAACATGGGGAAGTGAACAAGGCATCTATTGGGCAATGGGATGCATTCGCCGTCAAAGCATTGGAACTTCGGACTTGTTTTAAAAAATGGCTTTGTTTTGGATTTTGAAGCATTTTACATTCCTTTTTTTTTTCAAAAAACTTAATTTCTGTTCTAGACTAGTCTTGGTTTGGATTTGAATTTTAGTTTGTTGGTGCAAATTTTAGTTTGTTTAAAGACTCTATTTTTTGTAGGATTTGGTACTTTAATTAATGGTTTGTACAAATTAAATTTGGATCCTATTTTTTAAACAAATATTTTAACCTTGCATGGTGATATTAGCATTAAGTGTAATATTGTTGATGAGTTTTCCTCTATTCTTTGGCATAGGAGATTGGGACATATCTCCATTGAGAGAATAAAAGATTGGTTAATGATGAAGTCCTTAGACTCTTGATTTTACCAACTTTGGTACTTGTGTGGAATGCATAAAGGGAAAGCACCAACAAGACCAAAAAGGTGCCAAAAAGGTGAGGAAATTCTTGGAATCATACACACGATATTTGTGGACCATTTACTCCACTTGTGCGAGATGGTCAAAGATATTTTTATCTTATTTATTGATGACTTCACGATACATGTATCTCCACCTCTTGTTTTGATAAGGCGAGGCACTTTGATGCCTTTAAAGTTTATCGTAGAGGTAGAGAAACAAGCAGAATAGAAAATTAAAATTGTGAGGTCAAATAGAAGTGGAGAATATTATGGGAGGTACCTGATTGGGATAATTACGGGTCCATTTGCTAAGTTCATGAGGAAGAAGGCATTATTGCACAATATTCAATGCACACCACAACAAAATGGTGTTCTTTGAAGAAGGAATCGAACACTTATGGATATGGTAAGGAGCATGCTTAGTTATTCTAATGTGTCTATAAATTTATGGAGTAAAGCTTTGAAACCGTTGTTTATATCTTAAATAGAGTTCCATCCAAAGTTGTTCCCAAAACACCATTTGAGTTATGGAAAGGATGTAAGCCAAGTTTAAGACACTTACACGTTTGGGGTTGTCCGGGGCTTGAAGTGAGGGTATATAACCCACATTTAAAGAAATTGGACCCCAAAAAAGTTAGTGGTTTTTTCATAGGCTATCTGGAAAACTTCAAAGGTTCTGCTTTTTCCTTCAAATTCACTTAGAATTGTTGAAGCGAAATGCTAAGTTTATTGAGAAGTTGACCCTAGTGGGAGTTACCCTCGAAGATAGAGTGGAAGGAATCATGGGATCCGGATACAACACCCATGAATATAGGTGAATTGGTTATCTTTCAAGATAATCAACCCGATATTCTGAAATCAATAAATTCAAGAACTTTCACCACAAGAGGAACAAGTCAACATAGAGCTTGTAGCTCAAGTCCCAATGAGAGGCAGAATTAAGCAAATCCTCACGAGCTAGAAAGTCAACAATTTTGGTGATTATTTTGTATACTTAATGGAGTCTCGATTTTGACATCGGACCTAAAGATGCTCCTATTTTTCCAATGCCATGAATAGGGATGATTCTAAATTATGGTATGATGCCATGAAGGAAGAGTTAGAATCTATGGCTAAGAATCAAGTTTGGAAAATTGTCGAGTTGCTTGAAGGAGTTAAAGTTATTGGCTGTAAATGGGTCTATAAGGCCAAGAAAGACTCAAATGGTAATGGCGAACGATATAAGGCCAGACTTGTAGCCAAGGGTTTTACTTAAAGAGAAGGCATCGATTATCATAATACATTCTCTCCGATTTCTAAGAAAGATTCATTTTGAATTATCATGGCATTAGTAGCTCATTTTGATTTAAAGCTACATCAAATGGATGTGAAAATGACATTTTTAAATGGGGATCTTGAGGAAGAAGTATACATGAACCAAAGCGAAGGTTTTTGTTACGATAAAGATAGTCACTTAGTTTGCAAGCTCAAGAAATCCATATATGGACTAAAAACAAGCTTCTCGATTGGTATTTAAAGTTCCACAATGTTATTACTTCATATGGTTTTATAGAGAATGTTGTGGACAACTGTATATTCCTTAAGGTTAGTGGGAGCAAACACACTTTTCTGGTTCTATATGTGGATGACATTTTACTTGCATCTAATGATTTGGGATTGTTGCATGATACTAAACAATTTCTTTCCCAAAATTTTGAAATGAAGGATATGCCTCTTATGTCATTGGCATAGAGATTCACAGAGATAGGTCCAAAAGGACATTAGGACTGTCTCATAAAGCCCATATTGAAAGAGTTTTGGAGAAATTCAAGATAAGTGATTGCACTCCTAATGCAGCGCCCATTTTAAAGGGTGACAAATTTAGTTTAAGTCAATGTCCGAAGAATGATTTGGAAAAGGAACAAATGGTTAGCATTCCCTATCGCGCCTCGTGTAAGGCGCTTTAATGCATGCTCTGGTTTGTACACGACGACATTGCATTTGCAGCTGGGATGTTGGAAGATACCAAAGTAATCGAGAATGGAACATTGGAAGGCGCAAAAGAAAATCATGAGGTACTTAAAGGAACCAATGACTACATGCTTAGATACAAGCATGTTGACTATCTTGAGGTGGTTGGATATTCAGCCTCGGATTTTGCGGGTTGCCAAGATTCAAAAAAATCCACTTTAGGATATGTCTATCTGCTAGCAGGCGGTGCTGTTTCATAGAAGAGCACTAAAGAGACGATAATTGCATCGTCAACAATGGAAGCAGAGTTTATAGCATGCTTTGAAGCAACCTCACAGGCTATTTGGTTAAGGAATTTTATCACAGGGCTTCGAATTGTGGATTCAATTTCTAGGCCATTAAAGGTTTACTGTGATAATTCGGCTGGGGTTTTCTTCTTTAACAACAACAAAAGTGGTAGCCGAAGCAAGCATATTGACATAAAATATCTTACTGTTTGAGGCTGTGTTAAGAAGCAAGAAGTCAGCATTGAGCATATTAGTACCGATATGATGGTTGCAAATCCCATGACCAAAGGTCTTTCTGTAAAGGTGTTTTCAAAACACATTGAGGGCATGGGACTGATTGGTTAGCTCAATAATTTTTCTAGTTGTTTTATTTATTTTTTTTTTGTCATGACATTTTGATTATTATTAGTGAAAAGCATCATTTTGTGCATCTAAAGTATTTGTGATGCTATGCAGTCCATTGGGACTATTGATCTATAGGGATCATTAGACCCAGAATAACTTAATAGAAGTTATTCATAAATAATGACACCACATAAAGTTGAGAGTGTGATACAATGTAATACATGGAAGGAAATACTTAATTGATAGAGTATAACCGCCATGATTCGTGTATTATAACTTTAAGGTTTGGTTGTTTTGTCTTTAATGGCCATAATCAGTTTGTTAGTTACCCGACAGTCAACAACGTGTGTTATATGTGCCAAGTGGGAGAATGTAAGAATATCCATAAAGTGGCCCATATGCTACATGTTTGTTTTATTTATTTATTTATATATATTTATTATATATATTTAATTGGTTTAATGACTAATTAATTGGTTTAATGATTAATGGGTTACTAATGTCTGTTCACTATTCCATATGATGGTTTCATGGGACTTTACAACTTCTCTGATGGTGGAAGTTATAAGGAGTTACACTTGGATATGGGTCCAAGCCTATCTATATATATGCCTGTGATAGCCATCAAACATAGACGTTATTTTGTAAATATAATAGGCTTGAAACTCTGTCCCTTTCACTTTTCTCATATGGTTCTGTAAAAGTGTTCTGTTAGTGTGCTTCTTTATACATTCAAGATTTGATCATTCAAGGATAAAGATTCAAAGGCTTGAACATCATGGCAGGAGGTATTCTTCTTTCTGAATTAAAATTATTTTAATTCTCACAAAAAAAAACTCGACAATAGTTTTCTCGGCATTTTGGCCGGTGTTTGTCCCAAATCCCACTAAAACCAGTGTCAGGAATGTTCTCGGCATTTAATAAATGTCAGTTAAAATAACGGCATTTTGTTCTTGGCGCTTAAAAATGCCTGCAAATGGGATGGCTAGCAGTGAATATTTTCAGAGTTTACTAAACATTGAGTAAAATAACGACGCTTATGCATCGACATTTTTAAACTCCTAATAGGGTCGCCGTGAGTAGGACCGGTGGTGCTTTTTCCTAGTGTTTTGTCACAAATGCCGGAATAATATTAGGGAGTTCCAATAAACACCGTAAATGATTAACAAATGCCTGAAGAGCAAAACCTTCTTGGGTTTATTTGATTAAACGCTAGAACAAGTGGCCTTTTTGAGGCATTTATAATTAAACACCGATAAATTGGTACTTTCTATTGGTAGTGTTTTTATCTAAAATGTTGGGAATACTTTTTAAATTTTTTAATATTTTTTAATATCAACTTGTATTTGTAATATCAACTTGTTCACATTTTCAAAGAACTGCCATTTAAAACTCCAAAATTTAAAAACAAAAAACATCTAATATTAAAAAATTTCCATAATGCATCTATATAAAACATAAATAGTATCTCAAAATATATGTAATTCATCCATAATTTGACTAAATAAAACATATATAATAATATCTCAAAACATCTATAGTAAAGTGCACATTAGGAGTACTTAAGAAAGAAGTGCAACTATTTAGAGAAAACGTGGCAATGGCAAATGTGGCTCCAATCCAACAAAAGGCTGATATTCAAGTTCCAGAAACCTAAAAATAAAGAATTACATAAACATTAAAATATATTAGAAATATAAATCAACTTAAACTATAAGTTTTTCAAAAAGAATTTGTTACCTTATCATTGTGACAAACACACCGTTTTCCCTTGGGATGCGGTTGAGTTCAACAACAAATTCTTGTTAAGATAAAGAGCAAATTAGCCTATATGCCAAGTGTTGGTAACTAACACGTATTTGTAAAGTTAATCCCATTTGTTATGAGGTAAAATTTCAAATTTACCTCAATGTTTGGATCAGATTGTTGATTTAGTTGTGACTGTGAACTTGGTAGTCTTTTTTTTTTTTTTTTTTGATCGGCAAAAAAGAAACTTTATTGATGGAATAAATAAGTACAAGGTACAAGACAAATTACATCAATAAAGAAAAATGGAAGTGCAAAAGCATCACAATGAGCTAAATGATCCCAACTAGGTTGGCACCACAAAACTCATCCTATCATTTGCTAGCACCCCAAGTTGGTGAGAGACCAATGGAAAAAACAGACCATAGTAACATCAGAAGGGCCACCCAATTCAGACTATCACCAAACATCCGAAATAAAACAACCAACCAACCAAACCTAGCACCTAAACATAGCAGATCAAAGAAACACCAATTCAGATCTCGCCAGATCACCAATACGGTCAAAAACGTAATTGAAAAGCAGAACACCAAGATCACATTCCTTAAGATGCCAATAGAAGGCCAAATCTGCAGATCCCAAAGAACCATCCATTAAGATCACCAATACCCTTCACCGCAGATCCCAAAGATCCATCCATACCCATACAACTCAAATGCATAACAGTTCTTGAACTGAAAAACTTCAGGATTCCAGATATAGAGAAGCCTACCAGCAGACCCTATTGAATCAACTGACACAAAATCCATTTTTTCCCAGCCCAAATAGTTTGCACCAGCTCTGAATTAACAACCTCTTTTTTGGTCTCTTGCAAGAGAGCCATATCTATCTCCCTCTCCTTATGCACCTGCTTGATTTTCCTACATTTACTAGTTCTACCTAACCCCCTAACATTCCATGATAAAAGCTTCATTTAACAAAAAAAGCACTCCTATATCTCCTAGAAGAAGTCAATTAACTGACTACTCCCTTTTCCTTTTTGTGCACCTTGTCTATATCCATGGACTCCAATTCCATAAGCTTGCTCACAACCTTCTCCTCTTTGCCTTCACATTTGAGCCCAAGTACTCTCCCTATTTGTAAAGTTGCTTTAGCCTCATTGAGTAGCAATCTACCACGACTGGAATCACTTGCCATAGACAGTGAAATAGCAGCCACTGCAGACCTAAGAATTGCTCATTTCTTGACTTGTGCTGATGGACCAATTCGGTTATGAAGCTCAAGGTCCCCTTTCTTGTTCCAGACTCTCCTTCTCATACCTTTACTCTTCTGTTTCCTGTAGGTTTTATTAACTTGAGATGAGAGTTTTAAACACTCCCTAGACTTGCCGAAACCCACTGCAGTAACTGACTCAATTTGTAATTGGCCAGTCAGTAACCCCACATATAGGTCAAAATAATTCTCAACATTAGTTGGACTTTCAACATCTAGAATCACCAAGGCCTTGGGCCCGATTAAAACATTCCCTTATATTGGGCTTGGGCTTTGCCCAACACCACCTCAAGGTTTAAACCAAATTTTATTACCAATGTAACCACTCACACTTCAATGAAACCAGGCGTGCATAATTCATCATTGACATTTGCATGGCCTCTCACACCTTGCATAGAGCCCACCAAATTGACTTCTGGACCTTTACGTGCTCTACATGCCACCTCCAACATACTAACTGCTCTTCCACCACAAAAACACTCTATCCACTGCTTATCTTTCTATCATCCATCGACACAAAACGCTCCCCTCGCCGCAATGCCTCTCGATCACCAACTCCTACCTTGGCAACTGATCGTCCCCGCACCAATTCCAAGTTGCCTAGAATTGAATCGAAGCATCGCCAGTTCTCCTTGTTTGAAATCTGGCTGGCTCTTTCCCTTTGGGAAGATCGACAACTCCTTTGTTGCACTACTACCTTAGAAATAACAATATGTTCCCCACAGATCTAGACTAGGTATAAAACCCCTCTGCAATCTAAGATAATGGACGCTTAATAGATTCCATACAGGATGTAGCTATCCTTACGTTACGACATTGCAAGTTTCTTAACTTCAACGTGACATCATCTACCTCAGTCACCTACCCCTGCTGCCTCCCTATACTATTGAAAGTGTTGAAGCTCCATAAGTTAGGGGGCACCCCATAATGCCTTAGCCACACAATTCTTTCTTGATCCAAGAGCATGCCTTGTTTCCAAACTTTTACTGAGTCACTCCACTCCTTAATCCAACCTTCCATTCTATTAATTTCTTGTTGCATCATCTTTACTTAGTTAAAGGAGAGTATCACATCTCTACTCCCACCTATTGTAAATTTAACCTCCCCCAAACTCTTGATCAACAACTCTTTCTTAAAATCAGCTAAAGAGCAAGAGGCCTTCAACCTGACTATTACACTCTCATATAACCAGCCATTTCTTTCTTTCAGTGCCCTGACAGTTATGGTTGGTTTTGACGTGGACCCACCTTCTCGGAGAACCTGCGCATAAGACATGTTCCCTTTATGTGGCACTAGGACAGCAATAGACTTACCTCTCCCTTCTCTACTAACATTTGGATGTGCTGACTTATGCTTCAAGACCTCCTCCTTCCCAAATTGGGCCATCTTGACCTTTAGAGCTTTATCATCACACCACATCCCATCTGTTTTTTGAATCGCCATGGTTGTTGCCACTAAACAGTCATACCGACCAAAACCAAACCTGGTACGAGACATTTTTCTTCTCTTGAAGGAGATGAAGACATCCCTAACAACTCCAAAATTTGAATATAGAGAATGTAACCTTCTTGGATCCATCGAGTCCGGGATGTCATCCACGAAGGTGGTATGGATAGCGATCGAACCCTCCAAATTCTCCGAGCCTTGCCTTCCATGTCTACAAACAACCGGTCTCCAACCTCCTAATTTCTTTCTTTCTCCTCTCCATTTAATTTCCAATCAAATTATTACTTAGTACTCTTGATGGCTCGACTTGATTATCTTGGTGACTATTATGGGTGGCTTGATAGTGTGCACTGGATGTATCTGGAGGCTTTTACAAAAAGTAAATATCATAACCATATACAACATCATATATGTTTAAAATGTTGAGATTATTAATGCACTACCTCATTATTGTGCACTGGCTCATCCATTTCATCATCAGTATCATCAAGTGTAAATCTCATAACATGCAAGGCCCTCTCTAGCTTTCGCATCTCTTATTCACCTTTGCCAATTGTTGATCTTGTTGGGGTGAAGATTGAATGGCGATGTCCCTCATGTGGTGGCCTTCAAATACTTGGTTTGAGTAACTACGGCCAATACAAGAAACACACTTGGGTCGCTTAGTCCTATCACTTCAATGAAAATTAGGTTATCATTCATCGAGATTGTGAGTTAGACCTCTCACAAGTTGACTTAAGATCTTTTTTATTTATCCTACAAATTAAACCAAGTGTTAGCAACATTAATAAGACTTTAGATACCATAATATCACACAAAGAATATTATTAAAAATTTGTATATATAAATCACAAGAAACATACCAAAATTTCACCTGCTAGAGCGTTAATTGGTTTTCTATCTTTCTTAGTATGAGTTTTGATAAACAGCTCAATACGACTAGGAGTAACATTATTCTTATTCTTCTCCTACATTATCATTAATTAATGCATAAATGACAAATCAATGAAAATTTAAATTGTAAAATGCATATGATATCCTTTGAACATGCTCTTCAACAACATAATGCGGCATTCGGCCTGTCATGTGTAATAATGTCTGTTATGCTCAAATTTCTTATTCTTATCACTCTTATTCTGCTAAAAAAAATAACAAAATAATTTTTATAAAATCTTATAGATGGTACATATATTTTAAATACATAGTATCTATATACTTGTACTGCTTGAATGCCCCAATAGTACACCATACATCGCCATCTGTAGATACTCTATTTTTGACCGCTCGTGACTTGACGCCATTGCTTGTCCACTCGATGATTGCATGTGCACTTTTTTTGGTGCTCGAGGCTCTCGGCGGAGTGCCCTACCTTTGAGCCTTTAAACCTTGTCTATTCTGTGCCTTGTTTTGGACCAAAACTTTAGTGCTTCAAATCTTAAAACCTTGGGACCTGCAGCCTCCTCGGTGGGTCACGGCCACCAATTGTGCCTTGTCGCCACCAATTGTGCTTTGTTTGTCACCATTGTACCTGTTTGCCAATGGTGTGGCTTGCTAGCCATCATTGGTGGCCTCCCAACCACATTAGTGGCCTACCGACCATAGGTGTCTTTTTTCGATATTTTGTTGATAGTTGTTCCAAATTTATTGGCACAATGGGCTTTATCTCCTACACGGTATGGAGGGATTTAGCTCACCAATGCATGTTTTTCTATATATATGGGGTCTCCTCCCTCATTTTTAAGGGTTAGAGTTCTTGGAACAAATCTCTCTCTCTCTCTACATTTCTCTCTCTCTCTCGCAAATTTGTGCATACTTGCCTACTTACACTACTCTTTTGCATACATCTCCTTAACCAAAGTTGACCATCTTTGAGTTGAGGTTACTTGAAGCTTTCTTGGAGCTCTTGAAGGTGATTTTGGCTTGAATTAGTGCCTAAAATTGTTCTTTGCTTCAAGAGGTATAATACTTCCTCTTTTAGCTTGTTTTGAACACTTGTTTTTCTATCTTTTTCCCACTATTTTTGGGCTGTTTTGAACTGTATAAAACTCTATTTTTATGGGCAGAAATTGGTGTTTTAGGCCATTTAAGGTTAGGGGTATTTCACCATTCTTTATTCCTTTCTTGTAAGGCTTTTCCACTTTTGTTTTGCACCTTCAAACTATCTTTTCTTGGGCTTTTTAGCACCTAATTTCGTGAGTGTTTTCAGAGTAAAATCATGTTTTGAAGTCTAAAATTGGAGGGGTTAGCCTTCCTCTTTGTGTCTTGTTTGTTAGCCTAGTTAGCTCCATATGTTAGCTATGTTTTCTAGCCATTTGTAGCTTAATTCCAAAGATGTTTTAGGCTCTATTTTAGACCTGCTTTTGTCTTTGTTTTTGAGGTTGTTGTATTTGAGTCTTGTTTTGCATGCCTCTAGTGTGATGGTCCTCACAAGCTTGGTGTTTTAGGCCTTTAGACACCACTTGCTTGAGTTGATTGCCATGTTTTAGTGCTTTTCTCTTCTAATTTTAACACTTTAATATCTCGCAATCTCCCTCATTTCTTGACTTTTTATTTGCTTTGAGGGTGGTTTCAACCTTAGGATTGTTTAAGCTTGAGATCGAGGATCATGCTTAATGATTTAATTCTCTTTGGGGGTTCATTACTAACGCATGATATCTCTCTCTTGCCTTAAACCACCCATTGTTTGACACTTCCTTCTTTTTAAAGAACTACTCACCAATGGACTTACTTGGTTAAGGAATGGAATGGTAATCTAAAATGAGTAATTAAAAGTTGCAACTAAAACTGCAAGATAAGAAATTGGTCGTGTCTTTTGTGCTTCAAATTGGACATTAATTTGAACACAAGGAAAATTGAGACATTTCATACTCAAAGTGATGAAATGTGTCAACTTTCCTAGGTCTTCATTGCCCTTGATCATGCATGATAGGGTAATGGTTTTGGTCTTATTTTTGCATTTATTAAACTTGTACACCTTGGTTCTTTGGCCATCATGCAATGAAATTGCTTGATTAATGGTTTTAGAACCAAGTGTATCACTCATTTGAGCTTGTTTTGACGATAAAGAGGGATACAGAGTACAAACAACCTATGAGAATACTCTTACTTTGCCCTGTTTGCTCTTTGTTGAGCAAGGAATAGTGGATCATTAGTGGCTAGCCTACCATCGCCATCGGCTCGGCAGCCATCTGTTGGACGATTTAACCCCTCAATGGTGGTGGCCGACCACTCACTTCTCGCCACCACCAATGAATTTTGAGCAATGTGTTTGTGAAGCATAGTAGAGTTGACCTAGAGAAGGAAATCAGTGCAAGGGTTGTGCAACAGAGACTTTCGAGAGAGAAAAACGGATGTTCTAGGGGTGGAAACCAAGCATGCATGGGCCTCCCTCACTTCTTGGGACTAGTTAACATTTATTTGTTGTAATTAATTAGTTGTAGCTAATTAGTTTGTGTTGTAATATTTAATTAGCTTAATTAGTTGTAGTTAATTAGTTTGTGTTGTAATATTTAATTAGCTTAGCCTAGTTAAATTCTTAATTAATTAGCTTTGTGGGTGCCGAATATATGGAAAAATCAGAAGGTACGCATTATTGGAAGATCGATATTAATTGGTCAGATCTCACGAGTGGGAAGCCGAATATAATATATGTGCCGAATAAGTGTAAATCCTTAGGGTTGAATAATGGAAAAGACAATGATTAAAAAGTAGGCCCTGGCCCCGAGGATCAAAAGGAACAGGTATAAATACAGGAACAATAGGTTGGGAAAGGTATGTAAGAATCACTTCACTTAACTTAGTAAACAAGCTATCCTGAATGTCTGAGCTGACTTGTCCATCAGAGTGCTAATTCCGCACCCAATCAAGTGTTTGTGTCTTTTTCAGTGACCACCGAGGATCACAAGCATCTCCCAGATCTCAAGAGTATTTCCAAACCACTTTCTACAACCGGCGCCGCTCAGGGAATACTCAAATAAATCCATGGCGGCGTGGATCAAGATCCTCCGATAGTTCGACGACCACACAGAGATAACCTCACTACAGCAAATATGCTCGGAGATGATACCATCGCTGCAAGACATGCTTTGAACTTCAAGTCCCTAACCACTTCAGCACAAGAGACAATGCAAGCGATCATGGAACAAGCAAAGCAGAATGAATAAAGGCTGGAGAACATGATCGTTGAAAATGAACGTCTTCGTCAAGATTTGGCCCTGGAAGTAGCAAAATCCAGAGAAACCATGCGCCAAGATCCTGAATGACCTCCAAGGGTAGGTGGACAACGACCTCGAGCCCAACCAAAGGATACCGATAGCGACTCGAACTCATTACCCACGGAGCTCAACAAGAAGGAACGATCCGAAACTTCCAGCTCCTCTGAAAAGAGTTAACATACAAGGAACAAGCGCAGAAGAAGCAGTTCAGACGAAGAGGACCAGCACGATCCTTTTGTCTGACGGATTGCAAGGGCAGCCCTTGCAAGAAGTTCAAAGTCTGCCATTCACTCTTACGACGGAAAATCAGACTTCGATCATATCCGGCACTACAAGGTGCCATGACGCTGCATGCATAACGGCCCTCATGTGTCAAATATTTCCCAAACTGGGGCCATTAGTCGTCAGTGGTATTACAAGTCGAGCCGGCTTCAATCAAAATCTTCCATCAATTACGTAAATCCTTCAGGCTGGTTTATCACCAACGAGGTACTTGAAAGGCCGACTTTTTTCGGGCTATGCAGATCCAACAGAGAATTGCTCAGAGCGATTCGCAAGACTATTGGGAGTGCTTCAACCTCGCCGACGACGCTTGCAACGACTCCATGGCCATCACCGCCTTCAAAATGGGATTACATCCTCGACAAAGGTTTTCGCAGCCTTGACTAGAAGACCCCCCAAAATGGTCTGGGCGTTGATGAAGAAAGTTGAAGAGTTTTGCAAAGTGGAAGATGATGCCTTGAGTATAAAAGCCGGACAAATGTCTAACAAAATGACCTCCCGAAATTGCTCAACCAATAAGTTCCGGTCGCCTTCGAGCCCGAGCCACCATAATGTGCTAAATGAGACAAAAGGTGGGACTCTCGATCAAGCGATCAATGCTCTCCGGACGAATGAACAATTGCAAGTAGACAACAAAGCGCCAAGGCGGCCGACAAGAAGTACACAGAGTTGTCGAACCAATCGCCGCAATAATGACCAAAGTCCAACACCTTCTATTCTTCAAATGGTCCAAAGATGGTGGGGCCACCCGACACGCCGAAGAAGGGATAGGCGGTAGTATCACAAAGATCACGGCCATTTAAATTGAGAGTTGTTACGCATTAAAGGATCACTTAGAAGAACTGGTGCAAGACGGCCGACTGCAACAGTACGTAAGAAAGGGAAAGCCAACCAAGGCACTAGCCTTGAGGCAGGACTCACCTCCACTTAGCGTGATCCATATAATCTACAGCCTGCCTGCATCCCCAACCGTACACATAATTCAATCGCATCCAATCCCCCAAAAGCAACGTATTCCGATTGAATGGCCCAGAGAAGCTCCGACAATTACTTTCAGTGACTCTAATCTTAATGGCACAACAGCTTCCCACATCGATCCGTTGGTCATCAAATTACGCGTAAATCGGTTCACCATTGAACGCATTTTCATAGACCCAGGGAGTACTTCAGAGGTTATGTATTACCAAACTTTCATCAAACTCGGCCTCAATGAGTCGACGATCTCCTGCTCTCACCCATTGTTCTACTTTTAATATTTAACTCGAAAATTCTAGGGAAGATCATACTACCTGCTCGAAAGCAGTGCCGTAATCCGGCGAGAATTCCTAGTCGCCAAGCTCCTTCGTCAGATAATGTCATCATAGGCTTAACCCGTTAC
Organism: Camellia lanceoleosa; assembly: GCA_025200525.1. Lineage (NCBI taxonomy): Eukaryota > Viridiplantae > Streptophyta > Magnoliopsida > Ericales > Theaceae > Camellia > Camellia lanceoleosa. The sequence goes on from CM045766.1 coordinate 75,206,607, forward strand.
ATATTATGAAGGCCGCTCACGTAACTTATCATCACCAGGCGCTTTGACTTTTCATGGCATTGAAGAAATCCGTGGCTCCCTGCAATCGACACAAGCAGAGATTTTATGAAAACCCTACCACTGACCCGACCTGTGGGCTTTGATACTTATATATATATCACTTCTGCAATGCAAACCATTTTTCTTCGTCGCTCAATTCATTTCTCAAACCCCATTGTAGTGCTCATCATGTCGACGATTCAAATCCCCTCTTTGGTGCATGACACCTTAGGGCCGATTAAGACTCCAGATTTGGAGCGCCTTTCGTGGATATCACGATTGACCATACTAAGTCTCTGGATTCGAAACCCCTTTGGTGCATGACATCTTAGGGCCGATTAAATCTCCGGATTTGGAGCCCCTTTAGTACATGACACCTTAGGGCCGAGTAAGACTCCGGATTCGGAGCCCCTCTGGTGCATGACACCTTAGGGCCGATTAAGGCTCCAGATTTGGAGCGCCCTTCGTGGATATCACGATTAGCTACACTAAGTCTCCGGATTCGGAGCCCCTTTGGTGCATGACACCTTAGGGCCGATTAAGTCTTCGGATTCAGAGCCTCTTTGGTGCATAACACCTTAGGGCCGAGTAAGACTCCGGATTCAAAGCCCTTTTGGTGCATGACACCTTAGGGCCGATTAAGACTCCAGATTTGGAGCGCCCTTCGTGGATATCATGATTGGCCACACTAAGTCTCCGGATTCGGAGCCCCTTTGGTGCATGACACCTTAGGGTCGAGTAAGACTTCGGATTCGGAGCCCCTTTGGTGCATGACACCTTAGGGTCGAGTTAGACTCCGGATTCGGAGCCCTTTTGGTGCATGACACCTTAGGGCCGATTAAGTCTCTAGATTCGGAGCCCCTTTGGTGCATGACACCTTAGGGCTGATTAAGTCTTCGGATTCGGAGCGCCCTTTGGTGCATGACACCTTAGGGCCGATTAAGTATCCGGATTTGGAGCTACTTTGGTGCATGACACCTTAGGGCTGATTAAGACTTCGGATTTGGAGCGCCCTTCGTAGATATCACGGCTGGCCACACTAAGTCTCCGGATTCGGAGCCCCTTTGGTGTATGACACCTTAGCGCCGATTAAGTTTCCGGATTTGGAGCCCCTGTGGTGCATGACACCTTAGGGCCGAGTAAGACTCCAGATTTGGAGCGCCCTTCGTGGATATCACGATTGGCCACACTAAGTCTCCGGATTCGGAGCCCCTTTGGTGCATGACACCTTAGGGCCAAGTAAGACTCCGGATTCGGAGCCTCTTTGGTGCATGGCACCTTAGGGTTGAGTTAGACTCCGGATTCGGAGCCCCTTTGGTGCATGACACCTTAGGGCCGATTAAGTCTCCAGATTCGGAGCCCCTTTGGTGCATGACACCTTAGGGCTGATTAAGTCTCCGGATTCGGAGCGCCCTTTGGTGCATGACACCTTAGGGCCGATTAAGTATCCAGATTTGGAGCCCCTTTGGTGCATGACACTTTAGGGCCGATTAAGACTCCGGATTCGGAGCACCCTTCGTGGATATCACGATTGGCCACACTAAGTCTTCGGATTCGGAGCCCCTTTGGTGCATGACACCTTAGGGCCGATTAAGTCTCCGGATTCATAGCCCCCTTTGGTGCATGACACCTTAGGGCCGATTAAGTATCTGGATTCAGAGCCCCTTTGGTGCATGACACCTTAGGGCCGAGTAAGACTCCGGATTCGGAGCCCCTTTGGTGCAGGACACCTTAGGGCTGATTAAGTATCCAGATTCGGAGCCTTTGGTGCATGACACCTTAGGGTCGAGTAAGACTCCAGATTCGGAGCCCCCTTTGGTGCATGGCACCTTAGGGCCAATCAAGTCTCCGGATTCGGAGCGCCCTTTGGTTCATGACACCTTAAGGCCGATTAAGTCTCCAGATTCGGAGCCCCCTTTGGTGCATGACACCTTAGGGCCGATTAAGTATCCGAATTTGGAGTCCCTTTGGTGCATGACACCTTAGGGCCGAGTAAGACTCCCGATTCGGAGCCCTTTTTGGTGCAGGACACCTTAGGGCCAATTAAGTATCTAGATTCGGAGCCCCTTTGCTGTAGGACACCTTAGGGCCGAGTAAGACTCTGGATTCGGAGTCTTTTGGTGCACGACACCTTTGTGATTAGGTCTTGATTCGAGCCCCTTTGATGCATGACACCTTAGGGCGATTAAGATTCCAGATTCGAGCGCCTTTGTGGATATCACGACACACATTAAGTCTCCGAATCCGAACCCCTTTGGTGCATGACACCTTAGGGTCGACACGACTCCGGATTCGAGCCCCTTTGGTGCATGACACCTTAGAGCCGATTAAGACTCGATTCGAGCACCCTTCGAGATATCACGATCAAGTCTCGAATTGAGCTCCCTTTGGTGCATGACACCTTAGGGCCGATTAAGTCTCCTGATTCAAGTATCCTTCTAAGACGAACAAAACAAAACAAAACACGCCAATATCCGAAATAGGGTGGTTAATTAGCATATAAAAAATTCAGAATAGGACGCAAATGTTTGAAATAAAACTTTTTATTTGATCAAACAGTTGTTACATAAATGCAACCCGCATTTGAGCATTACAATACCCACTTTCAACCTCAAAATGTAAAAAAGGGAAAAACCGCATTGGTAAAGCGGCAATAGAATCAACTCTCACACCCAGAAGTCGTCGACAGTTTGCAAAGCCTTGAGCAAACTTTTGCCAAGCCCATGACTTGCGCATTGCCAAACTTCCCTTGATACCATTGACGATGTCAAGGCAAAGACCCAGGATAAGGAAGGATAAACCCAACGGTCGTTGCCTTTCCTCTCGGGGTGATTTGCTTCGACGACTGGAAGATTCATGCCAACTTTTGGACGTCCTACCTCCCATACGGATGGGTCCTCTACCGCTCCATTGTAACACTGTTTGGCTGAACTCCCAGCCTCTCTAACTAACATCCCCACTTATCCTACCTCACATAATAAATGATCGTTTATTCGTGCGAAGCGCCCACTCCTTTTATCTCGAGGCCCCAATCCCGAGGCGATTTCATTAACGATAAACTCCATGAGATAAACATCGCTGACATTCACCATGGCGAAGTTATCCAGACGACTTTTTGAAACACATGCGCTGGCCAAAAATCTAGGCCCCGAGCCGAGTTGAATTTGCCGTAGCCACTCTACCCACTGGCTTTCGGCTTCCCCAGGTTACAATGGCCTCATTCAGGAATAAACGGCTATCATGTATGGGTTTAATTCGCCTATAAATCGGCGTATCACGATGGGTTGACTGCTCGCCGATCAACATTAATACATTCATTTAAACATACAATAAAATGAAACACATACATGCCGAATACGAACTGCAACAAAATATTTATAATAGAACGTTTTTTATTCAATAAAACAAACAATACATTACATAGTTTTGAACGTGATCTCGCTTCAACCTTACAATAAGTATACTTATACGGCGCCACCCTCATCTTCACTCTTCTCGACATCAAAAGCGTAAAATGTAAAATGTTTATCAGGGTACTGGCGATGCCGAATCAATGCCCAACGCCAAGAGCTTCCGCGCTTGAGATGCCTTGATCCAACCGGCCCTAAATCCACGATTTTCACATCGGCAAACTTCTTTGGCAAGTTTTTCCTTGGTCTTTTCGATTCCAACTTTTCGCCTTCATGAAAACCTTTCTCATAGGCCCTCCCTTCACGGCCTCTATTATAACATACCGCGCCTCACGATGGGCAAGCATGGTCGATGAGCCAACCGGTAACCCTTTCTTCCACGATTGGTTTCGCCGGTGGTTGTGCCTCAACTTGGCCAAATCCGCTGGCCTCCAAATTTCGAATACGCTCCTTCTTCTTCTCCATTTCTCGGCAAATACAAGAATCAAGATGCCGATTTCATAGGCAAAGGTAAAGCCCTTCACCGCCCATGAATGCCTTCATAAATACTTCGTAGTTCTAATGACCTACCATCGATTGTTGAACCTCCGAGGAAAATTTGTCGAGCAAACTCGATCGCTACATTTGGGTCTCAGACGATCGAGTCCGACTCATTATGGGTCTATTCCCACAAATACCGAAAGCTTAATGGGCACGGATTCGCCTCGATCCTCTCGACTCGAGGTTGAGAAGATCCGCATGACTACTTTGTCCCACTGGGCGATTTGCTTCGACGCCGAGGAGATCGATGCCTCTCTCGATCCTCGAACTCCTACTCCTCAGGCGCCAAGGGTCACCACCTCGATTCATGTTCCACCCACCATTTGAAGCGCCCCGCTCTCGTTGTTAAAGAAGAGTCTGCTCGACATTCCTACGATACCTTCAAAAGTCAAGTCGCTTGTTTATCAGGCTCATAAAAGTTGTACCTTTAATCATTTATCCTTACAGAGGCAAAGACCTCGAGGCAATCTCATTAATTGTGAAAACCTCAATCGCTTAGCGCCGATTGATCGACCCGCTGGTAAGGGCATGATAGATCTATCGATATATTCGGCTTAAGTGCCCCAGCCGGCTGATGAATCGACTTCAAAACTCCTAAGTTCGTCTCATCCGGCGCTCGAATGATCATGCACCGCCTGGGGCAAGGGCAGATTAATCAATCTATTCGGATTATGTGCCCCAGCCGGCCCATGAATCGTTTCAAAGATAATACCCATTTAACTATTCTAAGATACGAATGATAAGTCAATATTGCCAGGATATTCAATCGTGGAAAGCTCAACAGAGTAATCATTCTATCTAAAGTAGTGCCCATGAATCGACTTCAAAACTTCTAAGTTCGTTTCATCCGGCGCCCGAATGATCATGCACCGTCTAGGGCAAGGGCAGATTAATCAATCTATTCAGATTAAGTGCCCCAGCCGGCCCATGAATCGTTTCAAAGATAATACCCATTTAACTATTCAAAGATAATTAATGATAAGATTGCCAAGATATTCAATCGTGGAAAGCTCAATCATTCTATCTAAAGTAGTCAAAGGCAAAAATTCTTCACCAACATGACATCACAAAATGCGCATAAGTAGTAGTGAAACAACAAGATAATTTTCATTAATAAATTGAGCAGAGACAGTAACCAATTTATACATGAAAACTACCTTGAACCAACAAAAGTCCTCAAAACAAGAAAACAAAACATACATTAAAAGAGAAAGCATTTCACAAAATTCAATGACTCAGATCAATCCTGGTCGACTCAAGTGGCTCAACGTCCACTGCCATAAGGAATTGGCAAGGCCAATGTAACCCCAATGCATCAAGGGCCTTGAGTCGCCCATGTTTGAACCCCGATTTTCAAACTTGGGGACTTCATTTACGATTCTCTCGAGGGCGCTTTTCTTGCGAATGCGTAAGCCTCAGATTCGCTTTTCCTTGGTCGCCTTCAACTCGTTAACTCCGCCCATCTTGTTAAACACCTCCCGCTAGCCTAAGCAATTTTTGCTCACGTCACTCTATCTTCAGATCGAATGGAGATGATCGGCAGTCCGAGCCCTTTCTACTTCGGCTCGCGCAGTCTCCATCGCGGCTCTCATCATCTCAAACTCAGCCTTGCTCTTTTGATCGACCACTTCTGATTACAAACGGTCAATCCTCTCAAGGGCATTGTGTAGGCAGCGGCCTAAGTCGGCGATCCTGCCGACCGTCTGCAAAACGAGTTGGGATCGTTAGATGCCATAGGCAACCAAAATCAAAACAAGTCAAAGTTCACCTACCAAAAGGGCCGACTACGCAGATAGGGCTACTGCCACCAAATCCGGCATGGCATGAAAGGATGCCTTATCACCGGTAGGAGACCGGCCACTAAGCTCAAGGCTATCACTGGTCAGAATGATGGATACGCCAGAGGAATCGGTGTGTCTCGATCTTTGGTCAACAATGAAAGGAACAACCATGTCCGATTCTTCTAAGCGAGGCCTTTTGTCGGCAAGACTACCTTCCGAATCGCCTCTCCTTGGCGCGCTTTTGCCCGCTTCTTCCTAATCAACCGTTCTTCAATGACCGGTTGTTCAACCTCTTTCACCGTTTTGGCCACAACAATCTAAGCCGGCTCTTCAATTACGAGTTTGAAAGACTCAATCAAGGCAGGTCCGGACCGGGCGGCCTCGGCCTTTTTTCGGACAGCCATGCGCTTGGCATTTTTCCTTCAAGACATCTACGTGAGGCTTTCCCCACCCATACCTTCAAAAAAATCGCTGGGTAGGTCTCCCAAACTTCCAAAAATATCTCCAGAAGAAAACCTTGTCGATTCAAGTGGACGGGCGAGGTAGGTCGACTATGTCCGTCGCCTCAAACGCCGAAGTTTAAGGCCTCGCCAACCTTTTCGCCTCCTTAGTGAACTCTCCTGCTGGTTCTATGACTACCTATACCATCGGCTCGACATCTTGCCCCGAATCAGAAGCTTCGAGACCAACATGCCTAAGGCTGTTGAAGCTAGGGAAGATAAGAGCCGCAAGTTGTTGATCGCCGATGGAATCTAATGTTGTCACGTCAAAAAGTGGTACAAGTAGGCTCAGATCGAAGAAGTATGTGGGTCGCTCTCCTTACTGTAAGTTTGGACGGTCAAGTATCCGAAAGTGTAATCAAGTAAGGATCGTGGTCATCGGTAGCAACCGTAATCTTCTTCAATTTATCGCTCGCAAAGACAAAGGGTTAGAAACGAGAAGGTCGAGTAAAGAAAAGTTCAAGAACGCAAGGAGACACACTAAGAACCTGTTCACCCTCCGTTCGGGAATAGGGTCTAGGCGACCGCCGCCAAATTCCTTCCTCTGACGCTGACCATTACGTTATCCACACGCTTACGAATCGGCAAGCATGGTTACCAAATGATGGTCAAGATCCTTGGCCCTAAGAAAGTACCCAAGCCGACCGTAAGATTTGGCTAAAGCATAGCAAAGGTAATGGCCGAATGCCAAGATCGATCCTAAGGTGCTTCAACTCTACAATCCCCATTACAAAAAGTTCACGCTAATGAGAAGGAATCAAACCCCAATAGCGGAGGACGGCCCTAAGGAATGGATGTAGGGAAAAACGGACCCCGCCCTCTGCAATGGATAGGAGATGGAAGATGATTGAATTTCGATCCTCTCTCTCCATATCCAGAGTGTTGTCCGTCACTAGAGATAGATGAACATCGTCGGGGATGGAAAAGTGTCGCCAGAATCCGGAGACACGACCCTCAGAAAGGATGTCTTTCAAGTGTTTAGCCATTTTCATGGGGAATAAAGGGTTCGCCAAAATTAAAATAACAAACAGAAAGTAGGATTGCAAAGAAAAGAGAAGAAGACTTACGAGGAGCAAGGGGGACGAGGGTAGACGGAGAAGAGTTGTAGAAAATGCGAGTCAGAGAAGGGATATCCGCTGGTGGTCCAAGAGCCTCGAATACTCGACGAACTGTGCATTTGAAAGGACTGAAATTTCAAATCATAATAAATGCGAGATGCACGAATGAGGTGGGAAAGTGTAATGATGAATGAAAAGGTGTGCGCATCCTGACATCTATATTGGGGTACGCGAAGCCGCCTGACCTATTTTAACTTTTCCAATTCAAGACCAAACACGCCGATTAACTACCGTCAATGGGGAGTTTGAGGGGCAATTGTGGGGGCCGAATATATGCAAAAATCAGAAGGTGCGCACTATTGAAGACCGATATTAATTCCAACAGATCCTACGAGAGTGGGAAGCCAAATATAATATATGTGCGAATAAGTGTAAACTTAGGGCCGAATAATGGAAAGGACAATGATTAAAAAGTAGGCCCTGGCCCCAAGGATCAAAAGGAACAGGTATAAATACAGGAACAATGGGTTGGGAAAGGTATGTAAGAATCACTTCACTTAACTTAGTAAACAAGCTATCCTGAATGTCTGAACTGACTTGTCCGCTTGAGTGCTAATTCCGCACTTTAATCGGAGTGTTTGTGTCTTTTCAGGTGACTAGCTGAGGATCACAAGCGTCTCTTAGGATCTGAAGAGTATTTCCAAACCATTTCTCCACAAGCTTAGATAGTTAGTTTATTATTCATTCAAGTTTTGTAATAATTAGTTAAAGTAGTTTAGCTTAGCTAGTTTATTCATTCGGACTCTCCTCTATGAGAGCGTAATATAATAATGTATATGTCTTCCAACCCCACGTCTTTCTCCTTTTTATTTATTTGCTTTTGATGGTTAGATTAGGGACACGTTTCGATTAGCATACCTTACGCTTGCATCCATTCATTTGCATTGCATGCACCGAGGCTCGGTGCATTATTCAAATTGCATTGTCATTTCAATACTTCTTTGAATACATGCTTAGACCGCATGCTATTTAAATTGATCTATATGCCATATTAGTAGCCGAGCCTAGTAATTGCATATTGCATGTGTTACATTAGACATTTGGCATAGTTAGGAACATGCATTTTTCTAACTAGCTTTTTTATTAGCTTGGAGTACTAGGTGAGTTTTTAGTTCTTTAGCATACTTGTATGAGTGTGAGTGATTGCCATGTCTAGCATGCTTGCCATGAGGCTAAATGCTTACTTGCTATAACTGTTGAGTGCTTGTGGATGAATGCTTGTTGCTTGAATTGAAATAATTCAATGAATGTACGTTTAAGCCCACTTTGTGAAGTGGCAATTTGCGAACTTTAAGCCTACTTGAGGTGGCAAAATCAAAGCCTTTTTGAAAAACAAACATGAAATCAAATTGTTCCAATTTGAGCAAACTAGTCTATACTTGCTTGTGCGTATCACATAGTAATGCTAGCCTAATAAACCGGAACAAGAACATATAATGTTGATAAAAATCATATCATGATTAGTAGAGGCCGATCTTTGATCGAGCAAGCGAGGGTGCTCAATTCATGACCTTCCCCTCTCGTACCTAAGTTCTCGAGCTGAGGCAACTTTGGTCATGACGGATACATGGCCTTTGGCATGTGCCATGGGTTTCCTAAATTTTTCTAAAATAAAATATTTAGGTGGCGACTTTGTATTTGGCAAAGCAGTCCAATTTTGACATTTTTGATTCAAAATCAATTTTCTAAACGATTTGCCGGATTTGGACTCTTTGGTGTTTATCATTTTCCATTGCACTTGTAAGATTAGATTCAGAACCATAGGAGTTCGAACTGTAAGGCTTCTTTCGAACTTTCGAAAGGGGGTGCGAAAAAGCTACAAAGGTTCAGCTTAATCTGCTAGGGAATTTAGAAAACTTGACTCGAACTCATGATATGACATTTTATCCACACTTATGTGTTTCTTTGCCTTTGCATTTGCATTTGCATTGTGCACTTAAGTCATTATGTTTGCCATCTGCTATTCCTGGACGGTTTGCCGGAGGCTTGCTTGGAAAAGCTTGCCAAAAGGCTGACTGGTCATGGGCTTTGCCATGATGGGAACACAACCCTTGGATCTGGATTACCGCTGTACTGTTTGATCCACCTTTCACTTTTCGGTGTTAAGCGCAAGAGGTATATTAGGTAGTCTTGCCGAGGTATCCTTTTTGACCATTTGGCCTAGTTGCATATAGAAAGGCATAGAGATTGTTCCAAACTAGAATAGGATTGTCACCCAAATATAAGATTGTGTGAAACCACCTTGCTTGAATAGTGAACCCTAGTTCTTGGCGAAACTAGGACAGGGTAACCTTACCCTTTCATAGGGGTGTTTTGGCTCTCACTTAATTGGTATGTGCTTTTAGAGTGAAACTCTACAGGAATGTACGTATCAGTTGCAAAGTTGCAAGTTTGGGTATTAGATTTTAAAGTGTAAATCAAGATTGAGTGCAATTCACAAATTTATGATTACATTGGTGTGTTGTTCACATCTGAGCTGAGGTGTTGTGTGGTTTCTGATTTTTGTTTTCCTTTTGTTTTATTTCTTTTTGCAAGGTAGTTTATCACAATTTCTTCAGATAGTTCGGTTACCCCCCAAGCACTTTGGACTCGTGTAAGGCGACTTTACAGATCCGGGGATCTTGTTAGGGGACAACTAGTGTTTGCTTCGCTCCCACCGGTTACGAGACGAAGGAGAGTTAGGCACAACTCACCAGTTCAACAATCACCTGCATTCAGTCAGGCTTTATCTTCTACATCTAGGTTAACAAGAGATCACTCGCTTATTCAGATGACTTAGTACCCTACAGCTACTATGGAGGACTTGATCCGTCATCTCTAACAAACAGTGGAAATCATAAAGAAGATGTCGCCGCTGTCGGGTTACAAAGACACCAAGTCAAGTGATAAACAAAGTTAAGAAGAATAAAGAACTATAGCCGCAATGACTTCTACTTCCCATGCACCTCCTGTGGGTATCCCAACACTCGGAATCACTACCAATGTTCAAGAGAATCTGGGAAATCCGGTAGACCCTATCCCACCGCAAGCCTCTGAGGCACCAGTGTACCAAACCGAGCCTCCATTTGAATTCTAGGTTGACCCTACTGTACTAAAGGTCAACAAGTTGGAGAAGCTTTTCAAACGGGCATAGGCTGTGAACTCAAGCCCCGACATTGAAGATAGATATACCGACTCCGCAGTAACTTTGCCGGACCGATTCAAAATGCCACACATAGACCGGTTCGATGGCTCTGGGGATCCCATGGTCCATTTGCGGTTATTTTCTAATATCATGCGGCCAATGGGCCTTACCAGACTTCAAAAGCTATTGCTTTTTGGCTAGACCTTGTCAGGAATAGCGGTTATCTGGTATTCAAAATTGGAGGCTTCAGTAAAGCGAAACTGAGAGGAAATGACTAAGGCCTTTATTGCACAGTACTCCTACAACACCCAGATCGAGGTCACAACCCGTGATCTTGAAGCAACCCGTCAGCAGCCAAATGAGGGCTTCTCATACTTTGTAAGTAGGTGGAGGGCCAAGGCTTCGATGATGACTACCAGGCCATCTGAGAAAGATCAAATCAGGATGATGGTCCCCAATCTGCAAGGGAAATTACTGCAGAAGATGATTGTCTTGCCATTGTTCACATTCACTGAGCTCCATGAAATAGGAGTTCAGATTGAAGATGCAATGAAACAGGGGTTGATAACTGATGAAAATGAGAAGGCCAAGAGGCCTTTTACACGCAGTTCCAATGAAACCACTAGTGGAAGCACGACTGCACGGCCATCTGATATGAATGTAGTCACCACTACGACCAAAACCACCAATCCTTTCACTATTATAACTCCACAAACCTCAAACAACCAAGCCCAATCTCAAAGGGTCTTTACCCCGCTTTACATGCCTTTATCCAAAGCCCTCGGGGTGCTGATCAAAAAGGGGCATCTTAAGCCATTAGAGCCTCGCCTGTTACCCGATCCTCTCCCACCTAAACATAACCCAGCCAAATATTGTGCATTTCACCAGCGGCACAGTCACGACACCGACCAATGCTTTAGGCTACATCATGAGATTCAAGATCTCATTGACAACAAGGTGATAGCACCACCCCAAAAGCCAAATGTAACCATCAACCCTCTCCCAACCCATAACCAAATTCCTCTACTCTGGCACTTAAACCTAATATATATACTGGCCATTCCATATGGCCACAGCGTATAAATTACCCCGTCCCACCTACTAAACCAAATGTTCATCTCTGAAAGCATGGACTTATGCATGATGAACACTTCCACACTTTAACCTGAACTTGAGGGGGTGACAATGGTAGAAGAAGAAAGGTTGGTCTTGGAAGAAAGTACAAGTCTATTAATATAACCCATGCTGTTACATTGTGCCAATTGATCAAGCCAAGCCTAAAGTGGCATTACCAACAACAGGGGAGGTCAGTGTGGTTCTGAAAGATAGATTTGCCGGATTTGGACTCTTTGGTTCAGATTAAGAACCGACAACAAAAGGGAGTCCGAACTGTGGAGTGAAGCCCAAGGGCCCGTCTACAATGCCTTGCACACTTGCATGCTTAGATCACATCTTGTATGCTTGTCACTCCCATTATTATTCCATATCTTGCACGCTTGCTCACTTAGGTTGTGTGCCTAACATGCATTATGCATTACTTGCTTGCATGCCCATATTGCATACTTAGTTGACATGCCTAGGTAGCATTGCATGAGCATCCATGCCTTGCCTCTTGAATTGAGTATGATGGAGGTTGGGTTTTACTTGTTTGTTTGATGTGCATCTCATTTGAAATGAAAGTGCATACTTGGTTTCTTGGGCCATCACACATTGAAATGCACGATTGGTGGTCCGAGAATCGAGAACCATGTCCCTTTGAGTCACAAACGTGATAAGGGATGAGTTGGTGCACACATTTGCTTGAAATGCATTGACATGCCATGTTTTGCCCTCTCATTGCCAAAACAGTTTCAAGAGAGTTTTGGCCGGCTCCATGGAGTGCCGCCCGACCAATTATTGATGGCCGATAGCACAACAAATGGCCGATGACCATCCGGACATGGCTAGTGGTGTTCCCACTTGGTCGGTGGCACTCCACGGCGCAGAGCATACCTTGGGATTTGTGCAAATTTCGTAAGAGCAGAGCAGAAAAATAGAGGCAAACTTGTGCATGGCGTTGATTTTGAGCAAAGCCGAGCGCATGGATCCATCCTCTTCCCGAGGCCTTTTACTGTTTTCAATAGCTTAACTGATTTGTTAATTAATTAAGTGGTCTGTAATTATTTAATTAGCTTGTAGGTTAATTAATTTGTATATTCTTTTGGTCCCTCCGAGCGAGGGTAAATTTGTAATAAGTGTGGGTGAGTGTGTGCATGTCTTCCAACCCCCACTTCTTTCTCCCTTTTACTTACCTGCTTTCAATGGTTAGTACTAGGGCATATTTATTTTAGCATCCTTATGCTATGCATGCGTGTATCATTCATCTGTACTGCATCCACCGGGCTCGGCACATCATACTAACTGCATTGTACTTCAATTCCAAGTTGAATACGTGTTATTTGTAGCATTTCACATGTCATTGTAGATTAGCCGAGCCTATTCTAGTGACATTCTGTATGTGATGCATTAGCCATTTTTAACATGAACTAGGATCATGCATGATTACTAACTAGTTTCTGTTTTGGCACGGAGTACTAGATAAGCTTTTATGCTTTAGCATACTGCATGCGTGTGAGTGTTTCCATAATAGCGTGATTGCCATGAGGTTAGCTGCTTATGTGATATAACTGCTTGAATGCCTGTGGATGGAGGTTGAATTACCTAAATTGGAATAATGCATTAAAACTGTGAGTTTTAAGCCCACTAGATAGTGGCAAAACCACCTTTTCTAAAGCCCACTTGAGGGTGGCAAAATCTGTATTTTAGCCTACTTGAGAGTAGCAAACCATTTTCAAAACAAACATGAAATGTTTTGTTCCAATTTAGGCGATTTGGTCTATACTTGTTTGTTGTGCGCATAACATAGTAAATCTAGGCTAATAACCGGAATAAGAACACATAACGTTTTCAAAATTGGATATCAGGATTAGTAGAGGCCGGTCTTCGGACCAAGCGAGAAGGGGTGCTCATAGCTGACCTTCCCCAATCATACCCAAGTTCCCGAGCCGAGGCAGCTTTGGTGATGACGGACACGTGGCCTTTGGCACCGAGTCAGGGTTTCCTAAATTTCCCCATTAAAAAAATATTTAGGTGGCAACTCTATATCTAGCGAAGCAGTCCATGTTTGGCACTTCTTTCAAAAATCTATTTTCAAAAACGATTTGCCGGATTTGGACTCTTTGGTTCAGATTTAGAACCGTGACAAAAGAGAGTCCGAACTGTAATGCGAGGTCCCTCGCGGGCTTGTTACAAATTGTCTTACAGATTTCAGACAAAGTCCTGTCCAAACTACACAGGTTGGACAAGTAGTTCCGTTCAGAGGTTAGACATCGCTTCACCAATTTTAGATGCATAAGAATGTGTTATGTATTTTGTAAATTAATTTTCTGAACAGTGTTTAGTTAGTTAACTGTTTATATTAATAGGAGAAGTTGATGTTACTTGATTGTTTATATTGATAGAAGGACTTGATGACACTGGAGAGCAGAGAGGTTTTATCAGTGACCGAACACAAAGTTGTTGACTCTGTACTTGACGATAGAAAAAAATGAAAGGTACAGATGAGTTTAGTACTCGCAATTAACCTGTTCCGTAGTATTTGTGAAATAAGTTTGAATTCCGCAATTTTTGATTGTGTATGATTTTGATGGGTTTATGATAGGTTTATCCATGTCGTATGTAGGATTTTCTTTGAATTTAATGCAGTGGCATAGGGAAAGATCACTGGCTAAATTTCCTGTCTGAAGTTTTCTTCTCTTGGTCTTATCCTGCACACATGTTTTGGAAAATTGCAAATCACTAATTTTTTCACAAAATATTTACAAATTCATGGAAAACTTTATAATTTTAATTATGAAACTTAATAAAGTTTATCAATGATTTGCAAATTTTTTTGAAAACTTATACTGAAGTGCAATTTTCCGTAGCTATTTTCTTCTAGTCTGCTTACATTTTCCATTTTGATCATTTTGGGATATTGTTGGCTCCAGTTTGTAAAATACGTGTGTTTTTTTTTTTTTTTAACTTGCTCACCTATAAATGAGCATTTAAATTTTCACATATTATTTTAGCAAATACTATTGGACATGTTATAAGTTGTAATATCTAAAGCTTTTTCTTTTAATTTTGTTTTTTAAAAACTTAAAACTAATCTTAATTGGATTGGAGAGTAGTAGAATCAGGGATATGTGCCATAGTTCTACAACAAAAAAAGCTAATCTTATGTTGTAGAGTTAAGCCAGATACGTTTAAGTTTTACTAGGCTGTAGGTTACTTCTTACTAGTTCATGTATACATTTAATGTAGGGACATTGTCGTGTCTATGAATCTTCATAAAATGCCTTGCGACTGTGCTATGCGATGTGACATACGCACGTTTAAACCAGGGGCATGGCTATCTGACACTGTAAGTCGTGGCATCTGACAATGTTATTTCCACTATATTTGCATGATGGACATTTCCATGTATGAACATTGTTATTTCGTATTACATTTAAACAAATTGCAAACCTTATTTCGCAAGTTGCCTCGTCTGTTACAATGTTCCAGCCAATCAACTTGGTCGCGGTTCAATTGACTAACAAATAGTGGCAAGTACACAAAGACGGGAGGCATACTGCGTAGTTCTTTCCAGTAGATATGTCGGTAAGTAAGTGTTTTAGGTCGGTTGTGTATTGTAGAAGACATATTTTCAGAAAACTTTGGCTGACTGAACTTTACATACCAAACATGCAGACTTTGATACTAAATCAAAAAACTCAACCTCTGAACCATGAAAATATCGTCAAATCATATTTTGGACATGACAGATATACTAGGGTGCTTGATGCATATCAAAAGGTAATATGAATGTCCATCCCATTGAAGCGAGTAGATTTAATATGAACGTCGGTAATATGACTGTCGATCCTATTTACATGAATGTCAATGTAAATATGAAAGTGCGTACATGTTCGCATGCTCTCTAAACAATGTCTTCACTTGTGTTTATGTGTAGATTTACATGCCTTTCAATTATAAAGGAGTACATTGGTTGTGCCTAAAAGTAGATATGGTAGAGGGTGTGGCGTACCTAGTTGACTCATTGGCATCCGCCACACTGGACACCAACAAGCTGAACGCGGCAAAAATGTTGGTATGTCGTGCTGAATTTCACAAATCTACGTCCACACTGTCGCATCCTTCATATAAACTAACCGTCTCATTCTGCAACAGGTTCAAACAATGCAAGCCTTACTGCAACTACAGTTTGGAAATAAATATGCTGTAGATGTGCGTACTTTTGACGTCCGCATGTTAGAAAAAAGGCCATTACAACAGCTGGACGAGTAATCCACAAACCTCAAGACCGACTTCATCATCAATCACTCATTTCACGAACCTGCTTATATTTACGAGAAACTGAATGTTACATTTCATTTGTAACACTTTCGACTGTGGGATATTTGTGATCAAGTACATGCAACGGCCTGATATACCCAGCGGTCCACACAAGGTACATTCTACCGCTTCATTTCCAATTGCGAAATAAATCCGTTTATTTCCTACCGCTGTAACTGTACTTGATTTGTGTTATTCGCTTTCTCTACATAGTTTCATCCTTCTGTGTGTCGGAAGTTGGTACTTGACTTCGTTATGGATGTGAATAATTCAAAGATGGGCGAGTATCCTTCGTGCATGTGATTGATTGTAATTACAACAAATAGGGCAGCGATTTTAGCATGGCCTGCCAGTACGACAGTAATTTTGATGCCCAACCACAACTGGATTACTGCATCAGCTTGTTGTGATAACTTTTTAGGTCGCAGTTGTGATAATACTAATTTCCCACGCGTATTGATTGTACACATAATTCCAATGTTTGGGACTGGAACAAACGAGGGAAAGTAGTAATATTTGTTTGCTTTTATCGTGGCCTGTACGTAATGTGATACACATAATTCCAATGTTATAAGTACAAAACAAACAATGCAATGTGATATTTGCCCAAATGAATATAGTAATGTTTGTCCAATGCAATGTGATATGTGTCCAACAAACAATGCAAGTTGAAAGTAGTAATGTTTGTTCGCTTTTACCACATGAATTATGTTTGTTCGATTTTTTTGAATGCCATAATTTTGTCCAAAACAAAGAAAAAAAATCCCACAGAACAAACAAATAGCAGTGACTATAATGCACCAACAGGGGTCCACCCGTCCACAGGAATTCATGTGGTAAACAAACTGTTGTAATTCTCCTGTCGACCCACCTTACTATTATGTTTGCAATTGTCCTTGCACATTGTGGACTTCACATCTTCATGTCAACCTCTGTATTCTGCCAATAACCGTTTCTGCAATCCACCCAGTTAGTCCTTGCAATATCCTCGTAACTGCTGCACCATATGGGCCCTCATGTGCAGTTAAACTAAACCCCTTTCATATGTGTAACTGATGGACTCTAACGCTGACTTTCGCACATGTCATGTTGTGGTTGATCCACGTGTGAATAGGCACAAACAAGTAGCAAACAATGTCATGTTGCATACTGCCTAGTTGTTTCCAGTATATCAGTCGGTAACTAAGTGTTTTACGTCAGTTGTGTATTGCATATGACATATTTTCAGAAATATTTGGCTGATTGACTTTACACACTAAACATACAGACTTTGATACTACATAAAAACTACTAAACATCTGTACATGACAGACATACTGGTGTGAAGAAGTATGACATCCTTTACATAAACGAATCCTTGGAAGGGCAACCACATAGAAGATATATAAATGTAAGATATGTGAAGAAGTATTATCCAACTATGTGGGAAACTTTGAAGGGGAGTTGATTACTTCGTAACAATGCACAAACGGAGAAAAATTGCACAAAAAATAAAAAAACCATACAACTGACCATTCAAAAACAGAGTATTGATATTCATTTTTTTTTTTTTTTTATCACCAAAAGAAAAAAACTTTATTCATGAAAAAGCACATAAAAGGTGTGAATGATATATCAACAAAGAGGAGCTTGGAGCTAAAAAAAGCTCCAACCTCCTAGTTGGTGAGAGACCAACGAAGAGAAACAAAACCAGAAGGAAAACAATAAGAATGTAACTCCAAGCCCATCCTCACAAAAACGCATAACAGGGCAACCAGATGAAACTCCAAAGCAACATGAACAAACTTCAGACCATACAGCCAGGCTTCAGACCAAGAGCACAATGCAGCCACAAAAACCATGGCCAACTTCAGACTATGAACAAGATACCAACAGCCACACAACCAAAACAAGCACACAGAGGTGAAATAGTAGACCAAATATGCTACTTAGCAGCAACCACCAAAAGACATACAGTAGTAGTTTGGATTTTAATTTGCAGTTAACATCACAAATCTGCAGTTTACAGTAGTAGTTTGAACCATTGACAGCAACTCCAGATCAGTGAACTGTTGTTTGACCTCTAGACAGTAGCCCAGCAACACCAGAGCTGCAGTAGAGAAGAACCATGACATGCATTACAACCCTACAACTCGAGCTACACAACCCAGATCCTGCACTTCTACACTGAATGGATATAACCAAACCAGGAAATCACCTAAAAACATACTGCTGCCAGGAAATCACCTACCAAGTATCACCCTATTTGAGTCTGAATTCACACAAATCACAGCAGACACCAGCTAGAAGCCTGATCCATTAGACCTTATCCAAACCTCACAGCAGCAGCCACCATTCAGACTTGAGCTTGATCCTTCAACCTCTAAAGCTAAAAAATAACTATAGCAACAGACCAACAATTACAACAAGGCCAGCAGCAAACCTCCAATACAGCACACCAAAACATCATTCCAACAATTGCAAAAAGGCCAATATGCAGCAGCAGACTTAAGCCTATTCATTGATTCCATATAGCAGCAGCAGAGTACATATATAGCAGAGCAGAGTTGAAGCACAGCAGAGCAGTAACCAGAAATGAGCATGCTTGACCCCATAAACTAAGGCAGAGCAACAACCCAAAAATAAAGCAAAGCATAGCAAAATTGAAGCACAACAGAGCAAAATTAGCCACCAAGAAGATCTGCTAATACCAGATATACACCCACTTCCCCTTGCTTCCATCAGCATACCACAGATTGACCAAAATCCTGCACCCTTGCAGCAAAAAACACCAAACACCACCCCCTCAATCAGACTTTGATCCTATCCAGATTATTGACAATGTCCGCCACTAAATACTGTAGGCCTCTATAACTTTGCTTACACCAAAGTGCAACCCTCACTTTCACCATCTCAGCCAATTTAGGCCCATCAACAATCTTATCATTAAAAAGGCAATCATTCCTAGCTTTCCAAATCATTCCTAACTGTGCAATACAAAAGAATACATATATAAACTAGCCTACAATTTGGGAAAGAGAATGGCTAGAACACCCCATTCTGATTGAGCATCTGCCAGCATGGCTTGGGCTTGGTCCAACTCAGCTTTAGTTGTCTAAATTGATGCAGAACGATGTCTAATTTGGGAGAACATCATCCTTGCTTCTTGATTAAGCTGGTCATGTTGCTGCTGCAGATGAGCCTTTCTTTGCCGGACAGAGGCAAGTTCTGCCATGAGTTTGGTTTCCTCAAGTTCAAGTGCTGAGTGTTGCTCAAGAATGGCTATAGAGGTTTGCTGGCTGAGTTTGAGTGAAGTAGATATGGTGTGGGCTTCGTTTAGGAAATCTTTTTTGGTTTGAATATCCTTCGAGCAAGTCTGAA
The DNA here is from genome assembly GCA_025200525.1 of Camellia lanceoleosa. Taxonomy (NCBI): domain Eukaryota; kingdom Viridiplantae; phylum Streptophyta; class Magnoliopsida; order Ericales; family Theaceae; genus Camellia; species Camellia lanceoleosa. Next base: position 75,225,897 of record CM045766.1, read on the forward strand.
CCATCTCTGAAAGGGTTGGCCATTCCGTGATGATCTTGGCCAATTGCTTTAGTTGAATAGGGTTGAAAGGATTAGGTGAGAGGTTTAGAACAGCAGAAAGACAGGCCAAGGTTTCATTAGGTTTGTGGAGAATGATTTCTTCAACTGGGGTGTTAATGAGGTTGATGAAGGTGGTTAAGGTTTGTTGAGTTTCAGCATGAAAGAGATGTAGCCTTTGAGGCAATGGGGATATTTCGTCTAGATGTTGTTGAAGAATAGAAAGTTCGGCCCAAATATCCTGACATGAAACGATGGCCTGTGAACATTAATAGTTTGGTCAGAATATATGCTTGCAAGTAATAAAGATTAAATAGGATGAGGCTGGAAATGGTAGTACTTGTCCTGATAACGTGCATGCAGATGGTTGGCCTTGTTCGGCTATGGTTGTGGTAGTAGGAGGAGTTGTTTTGCATCGATGAAATGGCAAGATCGTCGCTTTCGTGCTCTTTTCCGGTTCTCGCTACAGGGAAAGTCATGAGGACCTTCAAGTTCTTTCTCACACATTGGTTGTGGAGATGAATTGTGTATTATGTCCATCCCTGTAAATTGAAAAACAATACCAGTTACTTAAAGAGAAGTTTTTTTTCTTCAAACAAACAGTCACATTTGTATTTCTATTTACCTTGGTCGTTGTGAACTTCGGGTTGAGGGGAATTTGTATTGTCGTATGTTGGAGAGGATTGGCTGTTGATTGAAATGTCAAAATCAATCCTCTCTGATTCTTTGTTTGAAGTTTGAGAATTTGAGGGGTTAGATGGTGATGGTTGAGGGCTAAAGACAGAAGGGACAATAATAGGCTCAGTGCCCCTTGGGTAATCAACCTCCATCGGGATAGCCCCAACTGTGACATCCCTGAGAGCAATAGGAGGAGGTTCTAGCTGTGAAGGATTGTGTGATGAAGATTGTGTAGATTGCTGTGACGAAGACTGTGAAGGAGGTTGTAAGGAAGTTTGTTGAGATGCTTGAGGTGGTGGTGGAGTTGGTTCTACAATGGGTTCTCTAGGTACATTGGTGATAGTGATGGGACTAGGAATTGTTGAGGAGAAGTGGAAGGATGTTATGTTGCAGATTGTGTAGATTGCTGTGGCGAAGACTGTGAAGCAGGTTGTAAGGAAGTTTGTTGAGATGCTTCAGGTGGTGGTGGAGTTGGTTGTACAGTAGGTTCTCTGGGTACATTGTCGATGGAGGGAATTGATGAATGTGTTGAGGAGAAGTGGAAGGATCCTAATCATCAGCAGTAAGGAGTAATCTCCTTCTTTTTCTCTACACAAAAGTAAGTGATCAGTTGGGCGTGAACAGAAATTGAGATGATGTAAATATGTGAAGTGAAGGCATACTTGGTAGAGTCGCTCAAGCATTTGATGTTGTTTGGCCAACCATCTGGCTGAGAGGGATATCCCAATCACTTAGGTCTATACTTAGAGCAGGAGCAGTGGAAGGCTCTTCTCTCTTCTTCGTCGTGACCTCTGTCTTGGCAGGGGTACGGGTGGTAGTTCCTCTCAGGCTTGTCTCTGCGAGGTCGAAAAAAGTCTGCCATCAATTTTGGAACTTAGGGGGTGTTTGTTTGAGTAGTTGGATCCATTGGAGCCTTGCCTTTATGTTGGACCCTAACCAATGGTTCAGCAGCAGGCCCAATTTTGGCTGTCAAAGGTCAAACAAGTTAGTGTTGTAGAGAAAAAAAAATGCATGACACAGTCAGGGATATGAAGTATATGAAGGAAGGATACCTGTAGCCTTAAGCTTGGAAGGCGAGGATATGGGGCCCTGATTATGAATACAAGTATCGTGAAGGCAGGTTTCAAGTGGCTTGTAGAAAATAATGGCAGTCATAAGTCCCTACCAATGGTCATAAGTCCCTACCAATGGTCAAAAGCAGTGGAGTAGTCCGAAGCAAGTTTGAAGAAGAAGGGGCCAAAATCTTGGAAAATTTTGGTGTTCTCTGTCAGAATGGATTCAGCTTGCCTAGGATCTTTGAAGTAGATTCTGGACCCAATCTCCTCATGGATGGTTGGGTGGAAGTAAGGATAAGGGATACCCTGGGAAAGACCTAATTGCCTGGACCATTAATTGGGACAGTATGTCTCAAAACTGCAGTTGGACATATTGCTGGAGGATATGGAACAGCCAACCAAGACATGTCTAGAGGTGAGAATCTGTCTCCAAGTCTTATTTTGTTCTTGGACTTGCTCATTGTGTAAATCAGAAGGGTCTGTGAAGAGGAAGCAAAGTCTACTGGAGGAGAATCGAAAGTTTTGAAATGGCATGTACAAGTTGGAAGGTCTCTTCGAAGGAAGGTTGTAAAACATGGTAAGATGATTTCTGAAAGTGAGAATGGGTTGGCTGTTATAAGTGAGCAATTGCTCAGCATACGAGTGGAAAACTGGTTTCAAGGTGTTATCTGGTCGGGGTCGCGCCTCAGGGAAATAGGCATACAACCAGGCCTGGAAGGGCTGAAGGCCACCAGTTAAGCGTAAATCTTCTTGTCCACAAAGGAAAATGGGGCCTTGTAAAGGGTGGCAAGAAGATAAGGGGCTAAAGCCATAAGTTGGCCATCTTGCATACACAAGGCAAGGGGGAGGTATTCCTTCGTGATCTTGTACCCAGGACACAAAAACAAACTCCCAAAACCCAAGTAAGTTAAAAGCAATTCTTTCTTTGTCTTGGTCAGGGGAACCAGCTCGCCTTTGTATTTTTGCTAAATCAGATAGCACATGTCATCAAGTAAAGTAAAGGTCACTTTTGGAGGCTCAAGGAGTGCACGAATTGGATTGCCCAAGATTGGGAGACCAGTCAAGTGGGCTACATCTAAGATGGTAGGGGAAATCATACCAAAATTGAGGAGTAGGGAGTTACAAAATTGCGACCAAAAGCATGCAAAGAAGAAGAATCACTTTGTCCATGTCATAATTTTTAGTCGACAGTCTAATTGCTTCACTAATGCCCTGGTGCTTCCATACTTCAGCGTCGTGACCTTCAATTCTCCTAGCCCAGCTTGGCCAAACAGAGTCTGGTGACCTCCACGGTCTAAGTGGGTTTTTGCTGACATTCCAGTTAGTCCACTTAAGTCCAGGTTGGTTGAGAAGAAGGTTCTCACCATTACCAAGGGGATAGCATGGAGCTAGCTCATCTGCGAAGTAAGACGCAAAGGTAAGGCCTAGAGTAGCCTTAGCGACAAAGCTTGTGATGGGCAATGGGGTTACACCAAATCTTAGAGGAGCGATACGTGCTCTGATAGGGTCTGGGAAGCGGAGTAGGTCTTCATTGTTCTTCTCAAATGGAGATGGTTGAGATTTTTTTGGCGCCATGGCTTAGGGTTTTGTGGTGCTCTGGTTTTGAACGGCAATGCTTAAGAAAAAGGAGTACAGTCTGGGGAGTTCAAATCAGAGGGAAATGAAGTGGTTTGAAGTTGAAAAGGTGGGTCTTTTATAGCTTATGATGGGGCCAGTATATTTAAATGCTCTTATATTGGGCTGTAGTTTATGTTTATTTTAGGCCTGTATTAAGAAATTTGCTATTGGGTCCCCTTGTTGAAGTTCAATATCATATGACTTGGACCCCCTACAAGGGGGGCACCCCCATGACCCCTTCTCTCTCTGATTGGCCAGTTTTTTAAAAAAAAAAATTCTTCTTTTTTTAAAAAAAAATTCTTCTTTTTTTTTTCCTTCTCATTGCAATCACCAAATTTCACATGTGTGTGGGGGGGGTGGGGTGGTGGTGCGGGTGGTGATTGGAGGGGGTCTCAATAACTTCCACAAGGTTAATTCATATGATATTTAACTTGAACAAGGAGGCCATTGTTTGCACCAAGTCTTATCAGTCTCTATCGACAGATGGTCCACTTAATCAAGGACACATGGCAAAGTTTGAAGGAATGTCCACCACTTGAAAGTGGGCTCTCTGCATGTGGGTCACCTAGAAGTGATAGGGGAAGTTTTTAGCACCAGTCATGGAGTTAGTGGGCACACTTTCAGGAGGAAGCATGAGACAAAGCAGGAGCCTTGCTTTGTCGATAGAAGTTTGAAACAGTTGGTGGCCATGAAGTAAACACAAGAAAAGGGAGATCGACAGATAGAAGTGGAGATTTAGTATACTTGGAAAGCCTAGGAGGGAGATCGTTGGTTTCGATATCCGTATACTGTTTTTGTGGCCCATCATTGCATGATCCCACACGTCTACACCATAACTGCCGCTGTAACTGCCCCCTGACTTCGAATCTTTAAGTCCCCTCTGCCAAATATTGAATCTTTCCTGTCGACCTTTCTTTTCACCATTGTGGGGCATGTCCCTCATCATTATGAGTTAATGGGCACACTTTCAGGATGAAGCATGAGACAAAGCAGGAGCCTTGCTCTGTCGACAGAAGTTTGAAACAGTTGGTGGCCATGAAGTAAACACAAGAAAAGGGAGATCGACATATAGAAGTGAAGGTTTAGTATACTTGGAAAGCCTAGAAGGGAGATCGTTGGTTTCGATATCCGTATACTGTTTTTGTGGCCCATTGCATGATCCCACACGTCTACATCATAACTGCCACTGTAACTGCCCCCTGACTTCGAATCTTCAAGTCCACTTTGCCAAATATTGACTCTTCCCTGTCGACCTTCCTTTTCACCATTGTGGGGCATGTCCCTCATCATTATGAGACAAAAATCGACAGAATATTGTCCACTAAGAACAACCACAATCCTTGCAAACTGGGCCACTGAACCACAACACTTGCCCACTCACTATTACTGCCCTGACTTTGAGTCATCAAACTCTGGCAAATATTGAATTTTCCCTGTAATTTAATCAAAATATATTCAATGTCGGTAAACTTGAAAATATGTTTGAAATAACCTTTTTTGTAATGACTTCAACACAATTATTGTCTTACATTTTACGTAACCAAAATACACAACTTATTTATATCAAAAACAAAATATACATCTCGGGTTTATAATCAAAAAAATGGAAACTATTTTTTTTTTTTTAAAAGTTCACTTATATTTTCAGCTAAATTATGATTGGTTATTTTTAAAAAATTCCTCTTTGCACCTATTTTTCCCACATCCTACCAACAGCTACTCCATTCAATTGAGGACACATGGCAAGTCCACCTGAAGACAAGGGTTATCAACTAACATTGAATCTTGCATGCCACCTGACTTACACGCTGGAGCAAGCATCGGGCAAGGTTTCATGGATTTAGTGGCCAGCCTCCAAGAGGAAACATAAACAAATTGGGAGTCTGTATCTGTCGAGGAAAGGCTGAAAGGACTTGGGCACAGGTGGCAACTTCAATTTCAATTATATGCACTTCGACAGGTACAAGGAAAGGTTTTATGTGGTTTCAAGACACGGAAATGACCGTGCAGTTATAGAAGTTGCACAGAAGTAGTTGCAGAATCAGCAGATCATGGGGTCGTGGAAATAATAACTATAAAGGGCAGAATGTTTGTAGAGAGAGAGGACATGAACAACAATACAACAACTTACTTTCTACATTGTAACTTCTGAGTAGTTTTTTCCCTTCTACTTTCTACTTTGTTACAAACAACACATCAGCACAACAACTTACTTTCTACTTTCTACTTTCTACTTTGTACTTTGTTACTTTCTACTTTGTTACCATCACCATCGAAAAGAAGTCTTCATCCTTTTCAAGCATTCAACCAATACCACAATTGCTTGATTTTCTTCTTTAACTTGTCAACTTTAAATTATCGCTTCTTTGTCATTTATATAGGCCGACCATAATTTTACTAACAATAAACCCATCACTTTCATAGTTGACATGAAATAATTTCACAACTCCTGTTCGTTACTCGTAATTCATATAGCAATCGGCATGGAGATAAAGTAACGACTTGGGTTTACTTTCTCCAAGTAACACCCAAAATTAACTACCATTTGGATTATATACAAAATGCATGCCGGTATGTAATTTTGCAAACCCACATGGACAAAATTCAGATTTTACTCAAATATAATACTAATTTACCGAAACAAGTCATAACAAATCAATACGAAGCCAAACACATCGTTAGTTGATAAACCACACCGCAAAAAACCCTTTAGTTAGATCCAACCAAATATGGAATAGAAACAAGCAACCCACAATAGAAATCTTGGAATACAGACATAAGCCAATTTTCCACCCAAAACAATACACAGACAACCCATATATATCTCACCTTCAATTAGTGTTCAAATTCATAAGTCACTACAAACACAAATGACAACATCACTCTAAACAATATGGGAAATTTACAACTCGTGGCCTTGTACATAAGTAACGTTGTGCCATTTCTTAGCATTGTACGTAACCAATTATTTACACGCTACGCATAATTGCAGGCAAAATGAAAACTACATATATTATTTACATGTGTTTTCAATAGCTAGTACTATCTACCTAATAGATTAAGGGAATAAGTAAATCATACAAATTATACAATTACCTGATTCACCTCATCAATTGTGGTCGAATCACTTTTTCACACTGCTGCTTCAACACTAACGTATTGGCCTACGGGCTGCTTGGAATCAGGAGAAGCATCGAAAAATAGTTGTCGTTGCTTAATGTGCGGTGTACTTGGATCCACCAACCCAGTTTTGCAGCGAACGGGCAATGACTCCACATTATACTCACGGTTAGTTATGTGGGTTGTATTTGCATCTGAGTTACTACCCATCGTTCGCTTAAACCAAACCTTAGGACATGTTCGCTTGTGTGCCCAATGCATTTGCAATTTCCACATTTTCTTGGTCTTGACAGGTTGGACGAGGCCCCGGTTCCCTTTGTCTTCACAACATCGTGATCTTCTACTCCAAATTGTCAAGGGAATGAATGTTTCCTTTGTCTCAATTCCCATCGCTCGATTCCTCTCATATAACTCCTTCATCCGGCCACATCGAAGGCATGCATCCCTAACCTCTTTGAAACCTTCCGTTGATTGCGAGGCATAAAAACACATTTCATTGTAGGAAGAACTCAATATCCCATACCGGGCCATCTGTGTTGTAGTGCTATCAATTGATGGTTGAGGCCATTGCTGGCCATCCTTGCTTGCAGCCCTTGTCCATCTATGCAGCACACAAGTTTGGGGAATTTGCGTTAAATTTTCGGCTTTCATAACAGATATCATGTGACAACAAAGTAGCCCCAACAACTCAAACTTCATGCAAGAACATCTCATTGAAGCATCCACTAGACTGTGTGTTACTATCCATGATTTATCCTTCAATTTGTACTTATGAATATAGTAGCATTTCTAACCATCCGGCAAAGGGAACATGTCCTTCACATTCAACTTCCCCTCTTCTAAGATTTCATCACGGAACATTCTAAATATATTTCGGGTGAATAGCTCAGCTCCATGTCTCTCTATATCTCGCAATGAAGTAATTAATACCAGAAAAGTGTTATTTGTTTCAGCATCATCTCTAGCCTCGTTATACCTTATCCTTGCAAGAGCCCGATCATAGTGCCTAACAAATTCATATAGCTTCAATTTGTGTTGGATGAAAGGATTGAAATAAGCATTCATACACTCCGAGCGCTGAGTGCTCTTCATCCCAAAGAAAGAAATGTGCACGATATATGCCTCACCACATATGACGCTTCATATGTCTCCAACACCCAACTGTTGGTTTGAAGTCCAAATTTTTCGACCATTGTCATCCAGCATGCTCAAAGTTTGTCTCATCCGTTTCCATGTCCATGCACTACTTGAAAGCATGTGCAAAGCCACTTATGTGAACATTTGAAACAACATTTTTCCCAAGATGCCAATTATATAATCGATGTCTTGCATCTGGAAATACTCTTCTGATTGCCTCTCACATCGCCTTATCCCCCATCTGTCAATACGGACACAGGTGCTTTATTGCCCATCGCCTCCATAAATGTTTCCAAAACCCATGTGTATGTCTCACTTGTCTCATTAGCTAGCAAAACACATGCAAATATTGTGGTCCTAAAGTGGCTAGTCACACCAGCCAACATGACAAAAGGTTTCTTGTATGCATTGGTTCTGTAAATTGAGTCAAATATCAACACATCACCAAACTTTGTGTAGTCACCATGATTTCGAATCCGCCCGTAGTATTTTGTAACTTGTTATCGTTACACATCATACTTGTAAAAAACGACATCAACATCAAGTTTTGCACATAGGTAAACCAACGCACCGCACATCACCATCCTCAACTTCGCTCTACGCTTGGCTTGAATATGGTTGTGCATCCATACGAATGAAACCAACATTCTCATAAGACCAATTGATTTACCATATAGTCCATGATTTGGCTAGTCTTCACTCCAACGCTATATAGCCATTGCTTGAGCTTTGTCATTGCTTAAACCGCAATGTGACCTCGGATACATCACACGTTGTTGTTCCGCCAATTCATGGTTATGGTCTCATGAAGTGAGTCACAACATACTTTTTCCCTTCACCAAAGATTCTGATCGCATCAGTATGCGAAATTGGGCTTTGCAACCTACTCTTGTTAGTGCCTTGGGAGCTCTACTCTTCTCAGCAACACGGTCCAAGTATTTTGGTAATCTCTGACCTTCCCTTGAACACAACCACAACCTACTAACGACCTTTCCCTCTTTATTTGTGTTAAATCTGGATTTTCGTATACTAAATCTCTTGGCTTTAGCATATGCATTGTAGAAAGCTTCTCCATCTTCGACCGAATCAAATTTCTGTTCCAGAATAGCAAGTTCAACATCACCAACCATGTCATTGCGATGAGCATCGTCAACCATTTCTTTTTTCACATCGGCTCCGCCATCTTCAATGTTCATGTTGGTTGCTTCTTCATTGCTCGGACCAGCTTCGCAACCATGATAAGGTTCCGCCCGACTTTCATTCATCAAATGAATGTCATCTGCTTCATTTGGAATGTCATAATCATCACTTTCCCTTTTAACTTCCGCTGGGGCCATACTGCACATGACATTAGTACAAACAATTACTTGATGACCGAAAAATGATAACACAAACACAAACATGACATTTTCACACAGTTTAGTTGTTTGTGCAAACACAAACACTCGCTTGAGAAAGACAAAGGTTAGTTGCCAATGGAGGGGTTTCCGTTTGAGCGAAGCGTAGAGCGGTTGAAGTTAGGATGGGGATTTAGTAGAGGGAAAATAGCTGAAGTGAAGAGGCCAGAGAAACGGAGAGGGAGACAGCTCCATACCTTATATCTAGTTGGAGAGAAGGGCTCCACTTCAGCAATGGAACCAACACAGCCTTGTAGTTCCGTTGTTGTTGGAAATCGCCCGTTATACTGTTCTCTACAGAGTTTCGTCAATGGAACAAACCCAGCAGGGGCTTCTCACTGTTAGTGGAAATCAAGGGTTACACTGACTCAACCTTACACAGAGAGAGATAGAGACGAAATACAGAGAGTGAGTGGGATGTAATCATACAAATACAAGCATTAACCGGTTGCCCCGGTTTCAACTTTTTCACGATTAAACAATTCAATGGTCTTGATCAATTATTGTAATCTAACGGCTAACAATTGGGTTGCATATGATGTGCAACCTTAAGGGGGTTGCACACTTAAACAGAACTCATATATATTATATTCTTGTACCGTATACCAAAATAAAAAAATAAAAAATAAACATATGATATATTTAAAGGAAATGCTATGGCAACATGTGTAAATTATGTCATTTGTAGTTTGATTACTACGATTAGCATAACTTAACATTATGGAAGTCCTAACTTAAATAAATAAATAAAATAAAATTTAAAAAAAAATTATAACTAACTATCACATAAATATAAGATATAACAAATAATTCTTGTATCAGAATCAAAATAATTACATAATCATCATTACATTGAATAATAACTAATAACACAATATATCATAATCACAGAAATAGAGATCGTAACTAATTGTATATATGGTATATACCCTTAGTTACGATCTATTTAGGGACTGGAGAAATTTTTTTCAACTACATTGGACGGTACAATTTTTATTTTGGGCTTATTTTAGATCTGTCTCAATGATCCATACCGTTTGAGTACTCCATCCCTGTAAAAAATTACTTTGATTGGATAGCAATAGCCACTTGATCAAACTATATTTGTATCAACAATTTATTTTTAAAATCATACTTACTATTGACACAAATTTAATCTGATGAAGTGATTATCGATATTCAATCTATATAATTTTTTTTTAAATAAAATATTTAATGAATTTTACACATTAAATAATTTAAGGCCAAGTTTGGCAACCCCAATATAATTCAAAAAGTCAAAAAATTACACAAAAAACAAAAAAGGTATTACTATTTACAAATAAAAATATTAAAAAAATATTTTATATATATTTACAATTCAAATGCACTGAGCAACGTGACAGCCTGGTATACACTTTTTTTGGGGGAAAAAAAATTCCATAGGTAAAGTTTATTAGTTTGATGGTAATATTGGGCCCTTGGGGGCCTACTACGGGTTCCGTTTTAATAATCCGAACCGTTCAATATGTAGAACTCGTCGAGTAATATATGCCTGCAAAAAATTACGTTAATCGAATATCGTTAACTATATGATCAAATCAGTTTTGTATGAACAAAACGGATGGTGTGATAGTTAATTGTTGGAAAAAACTAATCCGATCATATAGCTATCGATATCCGATCAATGTGATTTTTTACAGGCATATAATAATCGACGATTTGTACATATTAAACGGTTCAGATTATTAAAATGGGACCCATGGTGGCCCCCCACAAACCGACTATCATTGTCTAAAAGTTATTTATCCCGAAGGAGTTGATTATTTTTCTACGAACACATGCTGGGCAGCCACAGGCGGCTGTACAATCAATCACCTCTCTTCCACTACACACTTTATTTATATAATTTTTTATTACACATTTTTTTATAAAAAAATAAAAAATTAACCCAAACATCCATCTTTTTTTTCTCAACTTTAAATCATCAATATAAATTTTGTGATAAATTCTTAAAGGTCCAACAGCACATTTTAGTCCAACAAAACCTGAGCCTTCATTTTAGTCTCTCTCACGGATAGTTTTCTTTTTTTTAGAGTTTCAGTTTAGTCTAGCTACTAGACTTGTCTGTACTCTTTGTTTTTGATCGAATTGTCTGTACTCCAACATGATGCAAGCCCAACTCAACTGGTTCTAGTTCTAGCCCAAGCCCCACTAACAATGCCCTCGTTGGGGAGATTAGTTATTTTAATAGATTAAAATATTTATGTTTAAAAAAATAGTTTTGGTAATTAGATATGATATTTATAAATAAAAAAAATGATTATAAATTTTATGTAATATTTTGTCTGATTAATTATTTTAATATATTTTATCTTTATATAAATTTTATCAAAAAAAATCAAATCTTGACTTTCCAAACACGCTCAATGTATTGGTGATATAATAAATATGAAAATGATTTATATATAAAATATTTAACATAAAACTTACATATAAAATAATAAACAATTATATTTTTATAATTGTGAGTCACAATGATAGGTTAGGGCAAAACCAAGATTTTTCTCAGGCCAAAACCTTATCTTAGGAGTGTTTTCAGAATATGATTAAAAGTTTAACATTTTTTACTGTTTTATGTGAAATGTGATATGACCAAAAATAAGTTAAAATTTAACTTTTGACTTTTAACTCATGTTCTCAAAATGGGCATTAGAACTATGTATGTATGATTTTTTTGTCATTATATTATTATTTTCAAATTGACCATTAAAGCCAAAAAGAATTAATATTTTAAATAGATAATAAAGATAAAATACATTTCAACAACGGGTAATGTTTTGGTATGTAATAATATATATCTTATGTAATTTTATCACAAAATTATAGAAGTTTTCACAAAATAAACTTATAGAATTTGCGTTTAATTTAAATATTTTTATAAGATCACTAATACAAATTCATAAAAACTTACATAATTTTATAATAAAATTATACACGATATGTATTGCACATTAAAGAATTTTCTTTCAAACATAATATAAACCTATCAAGGCAAACCAACAAAGTTATTTATGAATATCATATTGTGCGTTGCGTAGAGAAAGTTAGAGAAAGTCCACCTTCTTGATTGAAGAGTGAGAGAAATCGCACATCATGTGTTGCCTACGAAATTTATGAAAAGATACGTTTACTTGAGGAGAAATGTTTGGGATTCTTTTTTGGAGGTTTTATGATTTTTAATTTGATCTTAGTTCTCGATGCATGTGTAGATTCTACTTATATATATGTGGATCTCACGTTAGAGGAAATAGTTAGGGAAAGATAGGAAAGGAAAAAAATAAATAAATAAAAGGAGAGAGACAGAGAAAAAGTCTTAAATCTTAGGAAGGAAAATGCAATCGTAAGACTTTTAAGAAGAGAAACAAGAAGATGGACAAAAATAAAATGAAAGGTGGCAAATGAAAATAATATTTTATAAATAAAAACAATATATTTTTTAAGATTTCAATAAAGCAAGTGTCTCCACTTCTCCCATAAAACCCCTACTCTGTTTTAATTTGAAATTAAATAATCAGAGAAGAACACATCATTTTGATTTTGTATAAATTTTGACATAAAAATTTATTATATTATTTTACCTAATATATATATATATATATAACACTTTGTCAAACAACATTCTATAACCTCATAGGATAAAATTTAGCTTAAAGTTGGGAAAGATTATTCCCATGAGCTTTACTCACTTTTGGGACCTAAACCAGCATTTATTCTGCCATCCCATTGTAACATAGTGCATAGGTCCTCCTGTGTCTTATTAATTAAAAGGCTATACCATAAAAAAGGATGACCTAAGGGCTAAAAGCAATTTGAAAACTTTTTACTACTTTGTGCTTTATATTCCTCGTAAAGTCAAATATATATGGTATAGGTCCTCAGACAAAATTTGGAATAAATATTAGGATTCCATAATTCTTCTTCACTATAGTATAAGAGCATCTCCCTTGCATAATGTGCTAAAACACCTACTATAGTTTTCTTTATTATTAATATATGCATTACAATGATGGGTAATTACATTGATCTCCAATGAAATTTAGAGAAAAAAAAAAAAAAAAATCATAATTTTAACATAATTACGTTGGTATCATTAGGCATCGTTTGTTTGGTTCCATAGGATAGAGGGGATTAGGAGTACGATGAGATTAAGTAAGGAGATTATTAGTGTGATGGTATTAGGTTGGAAATATAAGATAAAGAGTATCTGTTTGTACATCACCAGATTAGTAATACTATAGATGTATTAATATTTTTAATTTTTAGTATTTTTTTAATATTATAATTATAATTATTTTTATTTTTATACTTAAGTCCACTTAAATATACAAATTTTGCATAAAAATTATTTAAAAATTCACTAAATATTAAAAAAAATCATATTTTTATAGTATCTATTAAAAAAATTTAAATATTTCTTTCACAAATAAATTATTTGAAAAAAAATAATATTAAAAATAATTTAATTAATTTTATTTAATATTTTAACCCATTAATCCTATCACTAGATTTCTTATCTCATATATTTTCCTTCCATGTTAGTCCAATCAAGAAGAGGGATTGCTAGTCCCTTTAGGCCATGTTTGATTGGGGGTTTGGGAGGGTGGATTGGATTAGCAATCCGTGGGACCCACCAAACCCTTGTTTGGATGCAACACAATGTGATAGGATTAGTAGTGAAGGGAGCTTAGTAATCCCCCTCCATAGGGGGATTAGCTTGGGTGAATTTTAGGTGGGATTAAGAAAATAGTGAGGGGATTGAGTCTATTTTATATAAAAAATTTATTATTTTAATTTTATTTTTTTTTACCAAGTGCTCCTATTTGTTTTAATATTTGTTTTAATTTTTTTTAATATAGAAATAATTTATTTATTTATTTTATATAAAAAAAATTTAACAATCCCATCACTAATCATCTCCTACACTATCATCAAAACAAACACACTTTTACTTAATCCCCTCACTAACAATCCACACATTAACAATCTCTTCACTAACAATCCTCTCACTAATAATCTCATCCAACCTAATCTACCAAACAAACGTGGCCTTAGAGTGTTAATTTCATCACAACATTCCACAACCAAACACATTCTATGTGGCCCTCCCTCACTATTAGTTCAATCCACTCGCTCATTGAGTCAAACAAACATGACCTTAAAGTTTTAATTCATGCAACACTTATTTCATTTTTTTTATTTTTTATTGATAATTCGTTAGTTATATGAACGAGAAACATGATATTCTTATCTATGTTATACTAAAATATATGGTAGTGTTTGGTTTAGTTTTTAAATTAATATTTGAATTAAAAAATCAAAAAATATGTTTGATTAACAAATTTTCAAAACTCTTTTTTAAATTATTTTTTCACTCTCCTCTCTCCTTCTCTTTTTTTATTAATAAATTAATCAATCATTTTTTCTCTCTACTATCTGCTCTCTCCTCTCTCCTCCTCTCTCATCTCTCATTCTCTTACATTTTATACATCAATCAATTAAATTTTCTCACATACCCATCTATGCAACTAAAAATTAAAAAATAAAGATCATCACAAAGTTATTTTCAAAACTCATAACCAAATAAATTTTTAATTTTTAGAACTCTTTTCAACAATTTAGAGCATCTCCAATGAAAAATGCTATAATAGCATTGTCATTGCTATAATTTGGCAATGAATAGTATAAATATAGCAATGATACTCCAATATTCAGATGCCATTTTGACAGAACCAACACAGAAACTGGTGTGTTCGAACGACCACTCAGTCGTCCAGCCGATTGTCCCGAACACACCAGTTTCTATGTTTGGTTCTACAAAAATGACGGATCGGCAGGGGGGGAGGGAGGTTTTGCCTGATGAGTTGATAGTTATGGTAGTTGGCAAAGCTTTGACACAAGCTTTGACATTTGCTAAATCTGGCAGCTGGCATAACCAACCATTGGAGATGCTCTTATCTTTCAAAATGTAATTCAAAATTCAAAACTCGAAACTCTAAACTCTTTTCAAAAACTAAATCAAACAGAGCTTATATTTTTCCATGTGTTTTCATACAATTTGTATTAATTTTAGTCTCTTTAGAAAGATCAATGTAATTATGTCAAAACTATAAGGCTTACTGTATTTTATACAAATTTCAAGAGAGGTCAGTGTCAGGGGTGCTTAGTAAATATTCTGATTTGCCCAAACCAACCAAACCAAATTGATCCGCCGCATTTTGGACGAATGCGTGATGACAAATAGACGGTTATGGATTGATTTTTTCCCAATCTACCTAGTTTTGGACAGATGGTGGATTTGAAGTTCCTTTTGTCACAACGGAACTACCAAATCGCAAGCACCCTTAGTAATTCGTAAGACTTTGTGTTTTCAATTTATTTAGATATTCTGTTGTGTTTTCAATTTGAAAATCTTTTTATCAAATGGCAAGTGTTGATACTTGGTATTTTTGTGTGAAAAATATAAGGCTTAATTTTATTATTTAAATTAAATAGTTTTGAATTAAAATAAAAAGTAATGAAATAGTTTTGATAATGCATGATTTTCTTATATGTATTTATTATTGGTATTTGATAATTTACTTGATAATCTTTTGGTTATGTTGAGTTGGATTGTTATCCAAAAAAAATGTTGTCAAGTTGTTGTATTATGTTCAAAATTTGTAAAAATTTAAACCGCCAAATCGATTCATATCCATCCGCCAATTCAACGGACGGATGTGGATTAATTTTTTCCAATCCGCCAATCTGGAGGACGGATGGCGGATTGAAAGTTTCCAGGCCACAACCAAACCGCAAGCACTCATAATTAGTGTAATGTACCCTACGTTGAATTACAATCACAATTAATACAAAATTAAAAAATATACATATAAAACTCTTAAAGTAAGAAAGATATCTTCAAATATATATACAAAAAATAAGATTCATATACAATTGGACTAATTGGAAGCATTATTATCGTAACTGAGTTGCATCGGTTTTAGCCAACCAGTAACACCTACTAAAGTCAAAATTTAGTAAAAACAATCAAAAATTATTTCCAACAATGTGCCATTGCTCTTCTTATTAGACAATTTTCACTGTATTCGAAAAATTGATTAAGGAAGAAGAAAATCTATTTGATTACTTAAATCAAAACAAAACATAGAATAATAAAATACAGAAAAACAGATTCTTATTTTGTTACACAAAACAAAACAGAATCCAAAAAAATAAATGAAACCTGAAATGAAATTTGCAAACAAACTACTTGTAGCATTACTTCTCCGGAAATTCAATCAAGTCCAATGTTAAAAATTGCCTCCTTAAGACAGATTCGTCCTCTCCATGGTACTTTTAGAATGTAGACGTCTATCTCCCAAAATAAAATAATTGACGACAATTAGTAGCAGCACCACAAACAAAATGTCCAGCGAACACACTTTGCGTTTATACTATTTCTTACAGAAAAGTTATGTAGCAAAATGCAAGAAACAAAAGCAGAAGGAAGAACAAAAATTGAATAAAAAATCAAATGGAGAACTTGTCTATTTATAAGAGACTTGGTGGCTATTCGGGATATATTTGAACAGATAAAGAACATGTTCGGGTTGGTTTTGAATAGATAAAGAACCTGTTTGGATTGGAGGAAAAGGTGCATTAGACTAAACTACAAATGTTCAAAAACATTAGGGTCATTTTGGAATTTATTTTGAATTTCAAACCGAAATTCAAATTCCAAACGGTAAGAATTTAATTTTAGAAAAATAAAATTCTAATATTTTTGGCCCAAAAAGATAAGCATTGGACTACACAAGCCAAACCTCACACCTCACACCTCACACCTCGTACCTCGTACCTCGTACCTCGTACCTACACCCAATCTGGTCCAGTAGCTGCTGCATACACACACAGATATGTAGTTTTTGGTCCAATAGGTCAAGGCCCACTTTTCCCATAACCTCCCCCTCCACAAAACTTAGGTACCCCTTGGGGCCCTTCCCAAGATGCAAATTCAAGGCTTATAAACCCACACCAAGTTTCCCTACTCAAGCAATGTGGGACAAGCCTTTTCTCCATCCCTTATAGAAACCTCATCAAAACACTATTTCCATGGCGCTCATTTTGGTATTGATTTTCCATTCACTCGATAATGGTTCTGAGCAACCAAATATACGACGTGAATCGTTACGTGGCAAAGAACACGTTGCCACATAGACCCACCAACTTTGGCGCATGGGTCTCATTTTAAAATAAACCATTAAGAAAAAACTATTTTTTTTTTTTTTCCAAAATCATTTCTTACAATCCCTCACGTGAATAGAATTTGATGATAATGGAAATGCAACAATATGCAGAATTTGTCGAGTGAGTATAAATAAAAATATCTTGCCTTAGGACAGGTAGCTTTCAGCCTTGAACCTTCCCTAGTGATAACCTATTGGATTTACTAGCTAATCAATGGACGCAATGCCTTCAAATGTTCAGCCGTTAGTGTAAGCCAAGACAATAGATTTCACACGAAATATCTTTTGACATATTGTGGTTCTCACGATTGTGTTCATTTTGGCCCTGAATGTTTCTGGTTATTCATGAGTGCTCTAGATAATTTAGCCTCTTTATTCTCATAGAGCGGGCCCCCAGTTTGACACTCATATAGGTGATTCTTATTGAGAGTATCTCTTATACTCATCTTGACTTTTTATTCCTAAGTCAAGATATAAGTAATCATTAAAAGCAAAGCTTACCCTTAATCTCCCTGCATACAATACATGTTGCAGATATCACTCTTATCATAGGAATGGATAAGGATTTTAATCCCTTAGTGATTTCTGACGAGCCATACATAACTTAGTTGTCCCTTTGGACTTAGTTCTTGAGATCACCAGTCATCCAAGTAAAGTTACCATTATGATGACTCTTATGTAATAGGTCTTAATCTTATTCCCTTTGATGAACTAGACACTTGCTCTTTTGCTAAACCTTTTATTAACAGACCCGCGATATTCTCCTTAGACTTTATATAAGCTATTGAGATTATACCATTTGAGAGCAATTATCATACGATATTATGTCGACGACGAATGTGTCGTGACTTACCATTATACATATGACTTTGTGCCCTTCCTATTGCAAATTGACTATCACAATGAATGCAAATAGCTGACACAGGTTTTGGCCACATTAGAATATCTTTTAAGAAATGGCGAAGCCATTCTGCTTTATGTAAAACAATAAACTCAGATTCCATTGTAGACCGTGCAATGCACGCTTGTTTCAAGGATTTCCACAAACTAGCTGCACCCTCTAGAGTAAAGACATACCCACTAGTGGATTTTGAATCTTTAGTATCCGATATCCAATTTTTATCACAATAGTTTTCGAGTAGTGCTAGATATCGAGTAAAGTATAAGCCATGATCATGGGTAAATCTTATATATCTAAGAACCCAAATCATTACTTTCCATTGATTTTCTATGGGGTTACTAGTGTACCTTCTTAATTTACTGACAGCATATGCTATATCAAGACATGGGCAATTCATTAGGTATATTAAGCTTCCAATAATCTGGGAGTATTTTAATTGAGACATCTCATCACCTTTTTTTTGACAAATAAAGATTGACATCTACAAGTGTTCTTGCCACATTTACATCATCCTTGATATATTTACCAATTATTTGCTTAATATAATATGATTGAGACAAAGCATATTCGTTAGATGTTCTAGTAATTTTTATTCCTAAAATAACGTCTGCTACTCTCATATCTTTCATATCAAATCTTTTGTTCAGCATTTGCTAGGGTGATTTGATCATATTATGACTTCTACTAATTATAAGCATGTCATCTACATAAAAACAAACTATGACATATCCTTTGTCAGTGTTTTTAACATAGACACATTTGTCACATTTGTTTATCTTGAATCCATTAGTTAGCATAGCATGATCAAATTTCTCATGTCATTGCTTTAGGAGCTTATTTTAATCCGTAGAGAGATTTTACAAGCCGACATACTTTCTTTTCTTTCCCTGGTACTACAAATCCTTCGGGTTATTACATATAGATTTCTTCATGTAAATCCCCATGTAAGAAAGTTGTCTTAACATACATTTGATGTATCATCAAGATTATATAACGTTGTTATAGCAATAAGCATGTGAATGGATGTGATCTTTGTTACTGAAGAGTAGGTGTCAAAATAGCCTAGACCTTCCTTTTGTCTATAATCTTTAACCACAAGTCTTACTTTATACTTGTCTATTGAACCATCTACTTTCATTTTCCTCTTCAATATCCATTTATACCCAAGAGTTTTGCACCCAGGTGGAAGATCCACTAACTCCCAAGTGTTATTTTGCATGATGGATTCAATTTCACTATTAACAACCTCTTTCCATAATGGTGCTTCAGGACCCAACAATGCTTCTTTAAAACTTCGAGGCTCATTTTCTAATAGATATGTAAGAAAATCTGAACCAAAGGATTTTGATGTTCTCGCTCTTTTACTGCATCTTGGTTCATTAACTGTTTTTGGTCCTATTTTAGTCTTTTTTTAAGAACAAGAACTTCTACCTTTGCTAGACACTCCCACACTTTAAAATATTTGTAGGAAGGCGGCCGACCTTGCCATAACTCATAAAGAGTGCTATTCGTTTTTTTTGTGGGGTATTCTGTTAAGAATATAATTAGTAGACAATATTGCTTCCCTCCCCCTCCCCTCTCCCTCAAAACAAGTTTTGTGGTAAGCCTAAGCTTAGTAACATGACATTTATCATTTCCTTAAGGGTTCTATTTTTCCTTTCCGCAATTCCATTTTGCTGAGGAGAATATGTTGCTGTAGTTTGATGAATAATCCATGTTGTGCACAAAATTCATTTAAAGTTTCATCATATTCACCACCCCTATCACTTCTAACCATTTTAATGGTTTTACTTAGTTGATTTTCAACCTCGATTTTGTAAAGTTTAAACATTTCTAAGGCCTCATCTTTACTTCTAAGTAAGAATATATAACAATATCTTGTGCAATCATCAATAAATGTTATGAAATACTTTTTGTCTCCTCTAGTGTGAACAAATTTAAGATCACAAATATATCAGTATGAATTAATTCTAGAGGTTTAGTTTTTCTTCCAACTGATTTGAATGGTGTCTTAGTCAGTTTCGCTTCTACACATGCTTCACATTTATGATTAGGATCAATTTGAAATTTTGGTATATAATATAAACCAATGAGCCTACGCAAAGCATCCAAATTTACATATCATAATCTACCATGCCGTAAATAAGACTCAAGAATATGAACAAAAGCTGTGTTAATTTTATTAATAGCAGAAACTGGTACAATAGTCATTACATTCAATTTGAAGAGCCCATCGCTCATATACCCTTCACCGACATACATGCCACTTTTAGTTAGTACAAATTTATCAGACTCAAACACAAGCCTAAAAATATTTTTACTCAACAAAGATCCAGAAACTAGATTCTTGCGAATGTCTGGTATATGCAACACGTTGTTAAGAGTAAGTTACTTCCCCGAGGTCATTTTCAATATCACCTTTCATTGTCCAGCTACGACAGAAGTAAAAGAATTTCCCATGAAAAGTTGTTCCCTATTGGCAGCCTCACTATATGAAAAGAACATCTTCTTATTCGCACAAATATGACGAGTTACTCCAGTGTCAACCCATCACTCCTTGGGATTTCCAACCAATTTAGTTTCGGACACTACAGCAAAAAGATTAATGTTATTTACCCTTCCAGAGATGTAATCTAGTTTTGTCACATTGGCTTGATTGGTAATCTTTTTACTATTACTTTCGCGATCCTTCTTAGGGCGTCGACAATCAGAGGCACGATGTCCAGTCTTGCCACAGTAATAGCATTTTTCTTTGAAATTTTTATTGTCATTTTTTCCGCCTTGTTTAGAACCATCTCCAGCAAACTTCCTCTTATTGCTATGTGGTTTGGGCACTTGATCCACTACATTAGCCTTAGACTCAATGGAATTTTTACCATTTCTCTTTTCAACATTCCGATTATCTTCTTCAATTGTCAATCGAACAATAAGTTCTTCCAATGTTATCTCTTTGCGTTTATGCTTAAGGTAGTTCTTGAAATCTTTCCAAGCAGGTGGTAATTTTTCCACAATTGCAGCAACTTGGAAAGATTCGCTGAGAGACATACCTTCAGCATGAATATCATGCAAGATGAGTTGGAGACTTTGTACTTGGCTAATAACCATTTCGGAATCAATCATGACAAAGTCCAGAAATTTTCCAACAACGAATTTCTTCGTGCAAGCATCCCCTGTCTTGTATTTTTTCTCTAAAGAATCCAACAATTCTTTTGCTGTTTTAAGAGGTTATAAACATTATACAACATGTTGTCTAGGCCATTAAGGATGTAATTCTTGTAAACAAAATCAAAATTCTTCGAAGCATCCACTACGGCAACAACTTGCTGATCACTTTCATCATCTTTAAGTACTAAAGCATCTTCATGGAGAAACCAGGCAAGATTAAGAGTTGTCAGATAGAATAGTATTTTCTGCTGCCATCTCTTAAACTCTATACCGTTAAATTTTTTCGATTTCTTTCCATGATTCATAGGAATTTGAACAGAGTTCTGGGTAATGGCTGGTGTTGGTGTAACAACCGGATTAGAGGTACCAGTTTCAGAAGCAACACAATTTTCTAGTTACAAAAACTAGAAGAAAAAAATCAGAATTTTGAATACAATGAAGAAATGAGTCTGTCGTAAGATTGTTAGACAATCTTCACTATAGTCAATGAATTGATTAAGGAAGAATAAAATATGTTTGATTGCTTAAATCAAAACAGAACATAGAATAATAAAATATGGAAAAACATATTCTGATTTTGTTACACACAAAAAAAAACAAAAAACAAAAAACAAAAAAAAAAAACAAAAACAAAAATGAAAATGAAAATCGCAAACAAACTACTTATACTATTACTTCTTCGGAAATTCAATCAAGCCCAGTGTTGAACACTGTCTCCTTATGACAGATTCGTCCTCTCCACGGTGTTTTTAGAATGTGGACGTCTGTCTCCAGGATAAAATGATTGATGACAATCAGTGGCAGCACTACAAACTAAATGTCTATCGAACAGACTTTGTGTTTATACTCTTTCTTATAGAAAAGTTATGCAACAAAATACAGGAAGCAAAAGCAGAAGGAAGAACAAAAATTGAATGAAAAACCAAATTAAGGACTTGTTTATTTATAGGAGACTTTGTGGCTGTTCGAGATAGATTTGAATAGGTAAAGAACCTGTTCGGGTTGATTTTGAACAGGTAAAGAACCTTTTTGGGTTGGAGGAAAAGGTGCTTTGGACTAAACTGCCAATGTTCAGAAACATTAGGATCATTTCAGAATTTTTTTTGGATTTCAAATTCCAAACAGTAAGAATTTAATTTTAGAAAAATAAAATTCAAATATTTTTGCTCCAAAAAGATAAGCAATGGACTACACAAGCCTAACCCAACCTCATATCCAAGCCTGGTCCGGGCAGGCTGTAACGGCGGCACGTGTGTGTGGTAGATTTTGGGTCCAATGGTCAAGACCCACTTTCCCCATAACCTCTCCCTCCACAAAACTTGGGTACCTCTTGGGGCCCTCCCCAAGATACAAACTCAAGGCTTATAAACCCACACCAAGTTTGCCTACTTAAGCAATGTGGGACAAGCCTTTCTCCACCCCTTATGGAAACCTCATCAAAACACCATTTCCATGGTGCTCATTTTGGTATTAATTTTCCATTCACCCAATAATGGTTTTGAGCAACCAAATATACAACATGAATCATTACGCAGCAAAGAATGCATTGCCACATAGACCCGCCAACTTTAGCACATAGATCTCATTTAAAAGAATAGACCAAAGTTCAAGAAAAAACTCTTCTTCTTTTTTTTCCTTTTTTTTTTTTTTTTTTGGTTTTCTCAAAACCATTTCTTACGCTTCTCAAATAATAGCATTATTGTCATAATTTGATAAAAGTCTTTCTTACCAAAAAGTAAAGTTTGAAAATATCCTAAAGCTTTCTCCCAAAATAATAATAATAATATTAATATTTAATTAACAATTATCAAACACATTAATTTTTTAAAATAATAAAATAGAAAAGCAAAACTCAAAAAACGTGATGAGTTTTTTTAGTACAATAAATTAGGAGTAGCCATCGGCCTAACGGACTGTCCTACTGACCTAGTCCAGCTCAATACTTTTAGGATTTAGAAAATTTATTTTGCTTATAGGGCAGTATTGGGCTAAAATTATGTCAATTTAATATTCAGTTTGAGTTTGGGATAAAGAGTTCTAATCTACATTACAAAAATTTCAATTTTTTGCGACGGCATGGTGCCGTCGCTAATACTCTTAATGCCGTCTGAAAAAAAATTTAGCGACGGCAAATGACTTTTAGTGACGGCAAATGGGGGGTCACAACAGAGGGCGTTGCAAAAACCTTTTAGCGAGGCAATTGTTACCTCTTACGACAGCAATTTACTGTCGCATATAATATGTAAAAAGTCGAACTTTTTGTGATGGCACCGTTTTACTATCGCTAAAAGTTTTATTTGAGACGGCATAAAATGCTATCACGAATGGTTTTCTTTTTTTGCAACGACATGCCCATTGTCACCAATGGTTCTAATATTTTTTTGCGATAGTATGGTGCCGTCACAAAAAAAAATGCAATATAATTATTAAAAATACTAAAATTACCTTTTTTTTTTGCGACAGTGTGGTGCCATCGCAAAAAATAAATAAATAAATAAACTGTAATATAATTATTAAAAATATTAAAATTATCTATTTTTGCGACGATGTGGTGCCGTCACAAAAAAAAAATTATTAAAAATATTAAAATTACCTATATTAAATGAAAAACAATTGAAAAAGAAACCAATAATTGCATAATAATATAAAAATTCCTGCATAGAAAAAATAATTTCTCCATAATAGAAATATTCTTGCATTCATAACTACACATCAACAAAATTATCCCATTACATAATATTCTATAATACATATATAATGTTTAAATACATAATGTTGTTCATAATTCAAAATAACATAAACCAAGTTTTGCTCATCATTCTCCGTGGGTAAAAACAACAAAGATTAGTCGCATTCTTTACAGACATGCATTCCACAAGAAGCAAACTTCTACTCGAGAAATATCTAACAACAAAAAATAAATATAATTAATGACAATATAATTATGTGTTAATATGTTAATTACAAAAAAACAAAAAAATTACTACTATACAATTACAAAGATAATTAAGTAAGCAAGTTGAATTTTAGTATAAAGTTTCCAAAAAATAATCTCCCCTCATCCAAGTTAATTTTATCTATTCCTTTTTAAGTGGTGGCTTGCAGGATTATGACCTGAAGTTGAACATCATGGTTGTCACATGCTGTTAAACCAAAAAAAAAAATTCTCAGAGGGATGGTAGTGCTGCTTACATTGTTGACGAGCTTCACTACTGTTGCCTGTATGTAATTTTTGTATTTTGTTCTCAACAGGACAGTTATTCCGTTCATCTGCTCTCCAAAAAGCGACTTCTTATCTTCAATGACAGGTAGATAGGATGCCCAAGACTTCAAAATGTCCTCAACCTTGCAGTGTAAAACATCAAGAATCCTCTTGATGGTGTTCAAAAAAGTTCCCAACTGCGAAGGACAGACAAGAAACTCCAGTAAGATAGATGCACCTTTTGTAAGTGCTAGAAGGAGAATTCTTCGGTTGAAGACTTCTTTGCTAAACTTTTTTTTTTTGAAAGAGTTTTTTTGCTCAGCTTGAATATTTATGACATAAAATGTCCCAAATTTTCTATTCTTTTTAATTCATAGTCCTAATTTGACAAAATTTTCAGACTGAATTCATGATAAACATAATAACAGTCATTTCTGCTACCTAATTCAGTTGACTGATATAACCATGATCGGCTATAGTATACAGTTTCAGAACTTACTTGACTAGGAACAGAGTAAAGAGCAGTTGATTGTCTTCCTGTTAGTTTATGAACTTGCATACCAAGCCTTTTTGGAATGCTATCTTTCAAAGGAGTCAAGATATCACTGTATTGCTTTTATGATTGCTCTTTCCACATTTGCGATAGCCTTAAGAAAATCAGCAATTCACATTTAGGAAAATTATTAGAATTAGTAAATAATAGTACTTGTGGCTCGTGGTAACTGTTGGGTAAAATTCAAAACTCACATTCTCCAAAACCAATGAATATTGAGGCTATCTATTCATGACAACTTCATACACGATAAGCATTTCTTTGATCTTCTCATACATTTTCTTAGCAAATGGTGAGGTAGAATGATTCGTAAGTATTCCAGACCATGGCACTAAGTTTCTTAAGATACTAGTTTGTTTCTTAAGAGTGAAATCCGGCCCTAACTCCTAAATCGGGAACCCGATTCGAGTCTCGTCTTCTCCCACAAGTCTCTCGTGCCTAGGCGGTCGTGTGTGCCAAGTTCCGTGCTACTCAGACGCCATTTGGTGATTTTAGGGCATTAACACCTCAAATTCTAAATTTCTTAAAAAACTAGTTTAATTCTTAAGAGTGAAATTTGGCTCTAACTCTCAAACCGGGAACCTGATTTGAGTCTCGTCTTCTCCCACAAGTCTCTCATGTCTAGGCAATTGTGTGTGCCAACTTTCATGCTACTCCAAGGCTGTTTGGTGATTTTGGGATGTTAACACCTCGAATTCAAAGTTTCTTAAAAAACTAGTTTACCTAGAGTGAAATCGAGCCCTAACTCCAAAACCGGAAACCTTATTCGAGTCTCTTCTTCTCCCACAAGTCTCTCGTGCCTAGGCGTTCGTGTGTGCCAAGTTTCGTGCTACTCTGATGTCGTTTGGTGATTTTGGGCATTAACACCTCAAATTTTAAGTTTCTTAAGAAATTAGTTTGTTTCTTAAGAGTAAAATCCGGCTCTAACTCCCAAACTGAGAACCTAATTTGAGTCCCGTCTTCTTCCACAAGTCTCTCATGCCTAGGCAGTCGTGTGTGCCAAGTTTCATGCTACTTCGATGCCGTTTGGTGATTTTGGGGCATTAACACCTCAAATTCTAAGTTTCTTAAGAAACAAATTATGTAACAGTGGTCTCTTTTGATTACAAAAGGGCCTCTTCAATCAAGAATAAGGCAGAGTTAGAAAAATTGAGAGCATTCCTTCCTCAAGAAAATAACTTTCTCTGTAATTTTATATTTTCGAAAATTATTTTTAGTTTACAAATTATGTATTTTGAAGAATTGCTTGCTTCATTCCAGTAAACAGTTGTAAGTTTTATTATTAAGGTTTATTTGAAGTTATTAATAAACTGTTTTCTGTAAGTTTTATCATTAATGTTTATTTGAAGTTATTGTTAAACTGTTTTCTATTTATTTTAGTGCTACTTCCTGCTTCCGTTCCCTTTGGTATCAAAGCCATGTTATGTTGCTATCTCTTACTTACTGCTTTGCTACTTCTATTGAGTCAACTTTATGTTCTGTCTATTAATCTGTTTCCAATCATCTTAATCTGTCAAATTTATATCTGTGTTTTCCACTTTGTTACTAGCCACCCAATTTTCGTCCATGTCCTTGGTCAGTCCTTTGGTTAGGCAGTGTAGGATTTTAGGGATCCTTCGAAATGGGTATGTGTGAAAGCCTAGTATGTGAAAACATGATAAATTTAGACAATGTATTAAGATTCCTATAAAACAGTTTAATTAAAGAAAAATGAGTCGATTATTTAGAAGTAACTCTTCAGTCAGTTCTAGGTCAACAACTTTGCCCTCAATACCTAATCAAGGATTAGTAATTAATGAAGAAATAGAAATACAAAATGATAAACTGGATTTAAGTTGGAATATACCAAAATTATCATTAAAGAGATTTATAAAACTACGTTTTTACAATCTACTTTTAATGTTAATCTGCATGTTAAAACATTAGAACAAGTTTATGCTTTAGAAAAGCCTAGAGAAACCTGTCACTTATTTGATGCTAACACTAAACGTCATTTAAAAACTGGTCACAATTTTATTCATTTAGGATTAATTCAAGTTGGAATCAAACCATTAACTCCACAAGGTAAAAATACTTCTGTTTTATTATGTTTAAGAGATGCTCGTTTTCTTGATTATAATGATAGTTTAATGGGTATGGTGGAAACTGGTCTTCACAAAGGACCTATTTATTTTAATTATTTTCCTGATTTCACACTCAGTCTTAGAGATCCACACATATTAGATGCATTAATTTTAAATATTCAATTAAATGGTTCATTTACTAATATGAAAGAAAAAACTCATAATATTGCTTTAATTTACCGTGTCCATTATAAATGTATTAAAACCAATTTAAATATTCAAGCTTTACATAAAAATCCTAAGGATAAAACATTACTGATTCAAACTAGTAACAATGATACTAATATAAATATCCCTCAAATGATAGAATGGAAAGATATTACTCTCCTTGATCAATGGATTACGGTCAATGAAAATTACAAACATAATCAACAACAATCCACTAGTCAAGATATCCAAGATATTCAACAATTTACTGACGGTTCAGTCTGTATTAAATTTAATCGTAGTCAATATTCTAGACATAGTACTTCTAATATACCTACTGATGTTGAAACTGAAGATTAAATATTTAATACTCCTTTATTCCGAAAAAATAGTCAAATTAATCTTGGTTAACCCTCCCATAGTAAATTAAAAGGCATTGATAACTCTACTACTTCTCAAATTAGTAAACATGTTTACACTACTCATACACATTTCCCTGAAGAAGATACTGAATCAAATAATTCCCCTACTCAAACTGATTTCGAAGTAATACCTCCAATCAATCCTCAATTAATGACAATTAGTAAATCTTTTGCTCCTAATCTTGATAAATTACATGTTGAATTTAAATCTAAAGAAAATAGAACTAAAAAACATGCTTATCGTGCTAAATATAATTCTACTCAACAATCTAAGCTTACTAGAAAATGGTATGATTTTATGATTGAATATAGTATGGAAATTTCTTTCTTTGAATATTTAGACAACTATTATAAAAAGGTTAATACAATCACAAAACATAAATGGAAAACTTCTCCTAATACAACTGTTAGCTCTAGTCATCCTCCTTTATCTAATATTATTATTGAACATCAAGGATCTGAAGTCCCAGCCTCTCCTTTTAAGTTGTCTGGCACTGACCCTGAAATTAAAAAAGTTATTGAATAAAATAATTATACTAATCAATGTTTAAAAACAATTGGTAAACAATTAGATAAACTAGAAACTAATTTAGATGATTATTCTGCTAACACTACATCCACTAAACAATCTTTAAATCAACCTTTGATTAACTTACCCAATAATCATTCTAAAAGAAATAGTTTAGTCACTCAAGATACTTCTACTGTTAAAGCTATAGAACAACTATTCACTAAATTAACTACTTCGAAACAAGCTTCACCATCTAAGAAAAAAGGTCTTACTGTCCTAAACCAACCTTTAGACAAGGCTTCTACTCAATCAGAAACTGATACAACTGATAATGAAATTAATCAATTAGCTCAACAATTTCAATCTTCTAATCTTAATAAACTCCACTCTCCTAAACCTCAACCGACTACTCTTACTAAAAATTGGTATTCTCGACCTACTCCAACTGACCTCCAATATGAAGAAACTAATCTTTCTAAACAATTTTATGTATCTGCTAAAAAATTATATGAATGGAATATTGATAGTCTCAGTGAAGATCATATACTTCAAAAATTAAATCACTTATCTATGGTTGCAAATAGTTATCTTACTAACTACCCTGATTACTCTCAACCTGAAATTACTTCTTTAATTACCTCTGGTTTTACCGGCATGCTCAAATCTTGGTAGGAAAAATACCTTACTGAAGATCAAAGAGAATCAATTTTACATGCTAATCAAAAAGATGAAAATGATTTACCAATCTTTGATAAAACTATTGGCTATTACAAACCTGATGGTGTTAACACATTAATCTACACCATAGTTAGACATTTCATAGGTACTCCTACTAATATATATTCTCGCATACATGATCAACTTAGTAACCTTACTTGTCCAAAATTAAGCGATTTTAGATGGTATAAAGATGTATTTACCTCTAGAGTTATGTTAAGAGAAGATTGTACTAAATCTTTTTGGAAAGAAAAATTTATTAACGGATTACCTAGTTTGTTTGCTCACAAAATTAGAGATGTTCTTAGTCAACCTACTGGCATCATTGAATATGACACTTTAACTTATGGTGATATCATTAGCACTATTCAAAAAGAAGGATTAAGAATGTGTATTGATCTTAAACTCAGTCACAAAGTTACTAAAGATAAACATAAGGCTAAATATGAATTAGGTAATTTTTGTGAACAATATGGTTTACCTCCTGTTGCACCTTCCCGTAGAAAAACACATAAAAAACATAGTGGGCTTGTTTGGTTTGTTTTTGGGAGAGTTCTTTTTGAAAAAAATTTGGGAGAGTTGTTTTAGAAATTTTTTTGATTTGTTTGGTTGTATATTTTGAAAGTAGTTTTGGAGTTTGGGAGTTTAGGATGATTTGATATTTCGTTGAAATTGAATAGATGTGTGTGAGAGAAAAATTGATTGAGAAGGAGAGAGGAGAGAGAAAAAGTGATTGATTTATGTGTAAGAGAGAGAGTGATTTTGAATTTTTTTTGAGAAAAATCTCAAACCAAACAATTTTTTGAAATTTTTTTTTCTAAAACTCATCTCTATAACTCAAACCAAACATACCCAGTAAATCCCATTACAAATATTCAAACAAGTATAAAAAGAATTATTCACCTTCTAAATCAAATGATAAATTCTATACTAAATCTAAAAAGAAATATTACAAGAAATCACGTCCAAAAGCTAAATCTAATAAAAATATTACTTGTTACAACTGTGGTAAAAATGTCATTATTCTAATAAATGTAAAGAAAAACAAAAATTAAAAGATAAAGTTAATCAATTTGAAATTAATGATGAATCAAAAAACCAATTATTTGAAATCTTTCAATTAAATCAATCTGTTATTAATTCCTCTTCTGATAATTCTAATACTTCGTCTAATTACAATTCACCTAGTGAAGATTCTGATAATAATATAGAATTAGGATGTAATGATGTTTGTTGTAAACTTGTTAAACAAATTACTGTTCTTACTAAACAAAATCAAGAAGAAACTGCTCTTATTGAATTAATTAGTAGACTTGAAGATTCTGGATTAAAAAAGAAATATACTGATAAATTAAAATCTTTGTTAATCAATACTAATCATAAACCTAAGTTTGATAAGCCTATTATTAGTTTATCTAAAACCTTAGGAAGATTTAAAAATAAACACAATGAAGTTACCTTACAAGATTTACAACAATAAATTAATCAGATTAAACAAACCATTAAAGATTTACAAAATAAAGATCAACATTTAGAAGATGAAATTATTACATTAAAACTTAATAAAAATTTAGATAATTTCCAAACCAATAATGTTTCTCCTAATGAATCTGAACATGAATCTGATGAACCTACTAACCCTGATAATCTTTTATTTGATAATCGATCATATCAATCTCAATCTCATAATCATGAAGATAATAGATTAAATCTCCTTAATAAAATCCATATTCAAAAATGGTATTCTAAAATTAAAATAGTTATTAATAATTTTGAATTAGATGTTATCGCTTTAATTGATACTGGTGCCGATCTTAATTGTATTCAAGAAGGATTATTCTCTACTAAATATTATGAAGAATGTCGTAAAAAATTAACTTCTGCTAATGGTAGTAAAATGCATATTAAATATAAAATAGCTAAAGTTCATATATGTCAAAATAATGTTTGCTTTAAAACTTCCTTTGTTTTGGTTAAAAATATGACTGATAAAGTTATTTTAAAAACACCATTTATATTTTTACTATAACCATTTACCACCTCTAGTGAAGGAAGAACTACTCATGTTTTAGGTCAACCTGTTACTTTTAAATTCTTATCTCCTCCTGAAATATTAGAATTAAATCAATTAAAAGATTGTTCTATTTCTCAAACGATTAATCGATTAACTCGTCATTTAAGATATCTTAAAGAAGAAATTAATTACAAAAGAATTGATCAACAATTAACTAATCCAGTTATTATTTCTCAAATTAATGAATTTAAATTAAAATTAAAAACAACTGTTTGTTCTACTTTACCTATTGCATTTTGGCATAGGAAAAAATATGTAATCACATTATCATATATTAAGAATTTTTATGAAAGTCAAATTCCTACTAAATCTAGACCTATTCAAATGAATCATGAATTACTTGAAATGTGTAAAAAAAAAATCAATGAACTATTAAAAAATCAAATAATTAGTCCAAGTAAATCACCTTGGTCATGTCCTGCTTTTTATGTGAATAAAAATGCTGAATTAGAACGAGGTGTCCCTCGCTTAGTCATCAATTATAAACCATTAAATAGAGTTTTAGAATGGACTCGATATCCTATTCCTAATAAAAAAGATTTGATTAAAAGACTTAGTCAAACTGTTATTTTTAGTAAATTTGATTTAAAAAGTGGTTTTTGGCAAATACAAATTCATCCTAAAGATAGATATAAAACTGCTTTTACTACACCTTTTGGTCACTATGAATGAAATGTCATGCCATTTGGGTAAAAAAATGCTCCTAGTGAATTTCAACATATAATGAATAATATTTTCAATCCATTTAGTCATTTTTCCATAGTTTATATAGATGATATTCTTATTTTTTCAAAATCAATTAGTGAACACTGGAAACATCTTACTACATTCTTTTATACCATTAAGAGTCATGGTCTAGTCATTTCTGCTTCTAAGATTAAATTGTTCCAAACCAAAGTCAGATTTTTAAGTTATGATATTCACTAGAATACTATTTTACCTATTAGTCGTTCCATTGCATTTGCGTCTAAATTTCCTGATGAAATCTTATAAAAAACTCAACTACAACACTTTTTAGGATCACTGAATTATATTGCTGAATTTTACAAAGACCTTAGGAAAACTTGTCAACCTCTGTTTGATCGGTTAAAAGACAATCCTCCTCCTTGGTCTTCTACTCATACTGCTATTGTTAAACAGGTTAAACAATATGTCAAGTCTCTTCCTTGTCTTGGTATTCCTACTGAAAATTCATTCAAAATTATTCAAACTGATGCCTTTGATATTGGTTATGGTGGCATCCTTCTCTAAAAAATTACTCCTCAGTCATTTGAACAAATTGTTCGTTATCATTCTGGTGTTTAGAATAAAGCACAAAAGAATTATAGTACTATTAAACAAGAAATTTTATCTACTGTTTTATGTATAAGTAAATTTCAAGATGATATTTTAAATTAAAATTTTTTATTTCGTGTTGATTGCAAATCTGCTAAATATGTTTTAGAAAAAGATGTTCAAAATCTTACTAGTAAGCAAATTTTTGCCCGATGGCAATCTATCTTAAGTATTTTTTATTTTGACATTGAATATATTCCTGGTTGTCAAAATTCTATTTCTGATTTTCTTACCAGAGAATTTTTACAGGGTGGATAATAATGCCTATTCCCTCTATTTCATCCCATAAACAGAAAATTAAACACTACAAATCCTCGATTACATAATCGCTTCGTCATTTTGCCTTTCTTAAATCAACCCATTTACCTACTAAAAGAGCCCAGTACATACAATTTCATCGGATTAAAGCTCAGAAACAACAACTTGCTCATTATATTAACTGTTTACATGAACATACTGATCAATTAGATATCCTTAGTGGATGCTAATTTATCTCCTCTATTTCACAGATGTCTCGTCCACGACCTCCTTCCAAAGCCTTGGTCCTATCTAGTCAACCGTTTGTT
Source organism: Camellia lanceoleosa (assembly GCA_025200525.1). Taxonomy (NCBI): domain Eukaryota; kingdom Viridiplantae; phylum Streptophyta; class Magnoliopsida; order Ericales; family Theaceae; genus Camellia; species Camellia lanceoleosa. The sequence goes on from CM045766.1 coordinate 75,258,920, forward strand.
CCTCTTCCATTGGAGTTAGTCACTCAATACCATCCTATTAAAATGATTAACCGTTACCAAGTTCTTGGTAATATTCCTCGACCCAGTTTCACATCTGCTTTGGCCACTGATCCTTTTGCTTCATCCAGCCAAACAGTTACTCCATACCCTCCTAATCCTATTAAAACTGCTCAATTTGATTATGTTGACTCAACAACTACTAATCTCTTTTTCAAAGAACCTAGTCACCCAAAGAGTCAATCTGTTAATGATCTGGTTAAAACTTATTTCCCTCCTGGATGGCATTTTCTTCCTCTCCATCCAGAGAAAACAATCGCCTTCTATAAAGACATCCTGTTCAACCATTAGTCAATTGTGATTAAACCCATTTATGATCATACTTACACTAGTAAAGTGGTTTACCATTCACTTTATATTCACAATATTGTTTCCTTAGTTGAATGAGGTTTTCCTTATCAACTTCGAGATTTACCTAATCACTCCCTTTAGTATAATTATTATGATTATATTGATGTCTGGTTCAAAGTCCTCCTATATCAAAATGAAAAATTTAGTCACTCCTGATTTTTTCAATTTGATCAAAAGTTTAAGTCAGAATTACCTACTTGGTTTCTGAGATGGTGGACCCATTATGGTGCCATTCCAGACATCTTCCCATCAGTAATTTTGGATCAAGTCAATTACTTCTCCACTATTTTCTCATTCACTCCACAGCAAAGAGAATTCCCCCAATTGCTTATTTTTATATTCAAATATAAAATTCCTTGGATATTCAAATGGCAATATGGTATTTCTGGTAAAGTGATTCAGCGGCTAAATAAGGTTAAATGGTGGGATAACTTCAAGATTCAACGAATTGCTGAAATTGTTCAAACTGAGTTCTCGATTAACATTCATGCTCCTACACCTGCCATGGTTAAAGCTCAGTAGATCAAAACTGCTCCAGTCATTCAAGGAAGCCAACTTCTTCCAGTCAATCTTGGAAGCCCATCATTCAGTTCTTCCAAACCCAAGTCATCCAAATCAAAGATTAAATCCAAGTTAGCAAAGCCCAGTTCTAACCAGCCCAAGTCAAAGGATAAATCCAAATCAAAGGTTAAACCCAAGTCCAAGTCATCCAAAGATGAGCTCCTACAAATGGCTCGTCTACTCATGACCTAAGCCAAGTCAGACTCGGATAACAGCAGTTCAGAAAATGGTTTAGATAGTTCAAACTCTTCTGAAGGTTCAACTACTCAAAATCCAAATGGACCCGAGTTCCAAGATGCTCAGGACCTATATACTTAATTCAGTCATTGGATTCTATATAGCTATAATTATCAGCTTCAATCAATACTCGTCTTTTGAGAAAAGCTATTGATATATATATTTATATTGATTCCCTCAGTCACATGCCTCCAAGCAATGAATAGTAAAGAAGTCAACTTTACTGTTCACTATTCATCAAAAAGTCAACATTACTGTTCATCATTCATCATGATTCATTCCATCGACAAATTCAGCACAGTAAAAGCTTTAGTCACTCACCGAAAGCAGCAGACAACTCCCATGTGCTTCTGATGCTCCTTTCAAGTCAAGACTATTCACTCACAAGGCTCACAGTATTCACTCACAAGGCTAACAGTGGTCTCTTTTGATTATAAAAGGGCCTCTTCAGTCAAGAATAAGGCAGAGTTAGAAAAATTGAGAGCATTCATTCGTCAAGAAAATAGCTTTCTCTGTAATTTTATATTTTCAGAAATTGTTTTTAGTTTACAAATTATGTATTTTGAAGAACTGCTTGCTTCATTCCAGTAAACAATTGTAAGTTTTATTATTAAGGTTTATTTGAAGTTATTGTTAAACTGTTCTCTATTTATTTTAGTTTCTTAAGAGTGAAATCCGATTCTAACTCCCAAACCGGAAATCCGATTCGAGTCTCATTTTCTCCCACAAGTCTCTCGTGCCTAGGTGGTTGTGTGTGCCAAGTTTCGTGCTACTCCGACGTCTAACACCTCAAATTCTAAATTTCTTAAGAAATTAGTTTGTTTTTTAAGAGTGAAATCCGACCCTAACTCCCAAACTGGAAATTCGATTTGAGTCCCGTCTTCTCCCATAAGTCTCTCGTGCCTGGGCGGTCGTGTGTGCTAAGTTTCGTGCTACTCCAATGCCATTTGGTGATTTTGGGGCATTAACACCTCAAATTCTAAGTTTCTTAAGAAACAAATTAAGAGTGAAATCCAGCTCTAACTCCCAAACCGGAAAACCGATTCGAGTCTCGTCTTCTCCCACAAGTCTCTCGTGCCTAGGCAGTCGTGTGTGCCATGTTTCATGCTACTCCAACGCCGTTTGGTGATTTTGGGGCATTAACACGTCGAATTCTAAGTTTCTTAAGAAACTAATTTGCCTAGAGTGAAATATGGCCCTAACTCCCAAACCGAGGAACCGATTTGAGTCCCGTCTTCTCCCACAAGTCTCTCGTGCCTAGGCGGTCATGTGTGCCTAGTTTTGTGCTACTCTGATGCCATTTGGTGATTTTTGGGCATTAACACCTCCAATTCTAAGTTTTTTTAAAAACTAGTTTGTTTCTTAAGAGTGAAATCCGGCTCTAACCCCCAAACCGGGAATCCGATTTGAGTCTTGTCTTCTCCCATAAGTCTCTCATGCCTAGGCGGTCGTGTGTGCCAAGTTTCATGCTACTCCGACGCCGTTTGGTGATTTTGGGGCATTAACACCTCAAATTCTAAGTTTCTTAAGAAACTAGTTTGTTTCTTAAGAGTGAAATCTGGTTCTAACTCCCAAACCGGAAATCCGATTCAAGTCCCATCTTTTCTCACAAGCCTCTCGTGCCTAGGTGGTTGTGTGTGCCAAGTTTCGTGCTACAATAAAATCCAGAGCTCCTCAATGTTAGTTTGGAAGAATCATCCCAATGCACTCAAAATCAGAAAAAAGAAAATAAAAAAATAAAAATAAAAATCTTATAAACCACTTAGAGGCTTCTTCATCAATGACAGTTGCAACATGATATCGTCTTGCAAATATTGGAAGACCTAACCAGATTAGCATGAATAGGTAAAGAATAAACATCAATTGATCCAATTCTAAAATTTAGTGCTAAGAATGGGAAGGAACTATTATATAACTCACATTCACACTCCATTTTCTTGTTGAAAAACATGGATTATTTTGGAAATTAGTTGTACAGAAGCTTAATTTTTCTAATCAACAACACAAATCCTTATTTCCATGTAAGGGTCATCTGTTTTAATTCTTGTATGGAGTATGCAGTGTTCATTAACACCAAAAAGCTAAAGCTAGAGGCTGAAAATTTTCATCAGCAACCCCAACCAAAATGCATATATATATGTGCTCAAAATAATTGAATTGCATCAAATGGAAATGCAAAAATGAGGGGAAATTTAGCTGACACAAATTTCTGACACAATCAGCTTCCTCTTTGGCGAATCTGATGGTGCATCTTCTTGGCAAAGAAAATTATTTCCTACATATGCAAGTGAACTTCAAATGAATATTTTTATTCCCAGATTTTATTACAATGAATACACACACACACACACAAAGAACAACACCTGTTCATTTACGTTGTATGATATGATCTACCAAATGCTGATCCATAATATCATATTCAAATCATCTATGGCATTATGATTTTCATTAATAAGAAAATCAAGAATTCTAATAGCATAGTTTTAAATTTTTTACTCGATGAAAACTCAACAAAAGGAAGTAATTGAATCATATATAAGTGAAGCATGATGACAAATCAACCAAAATCAACAATGAAAATTACTTTGCTCTACTATAAATATGCATGTGCTTAAGGCAGAGTTGTTTTAGTAGTTATCGTGAACTTAATCATTTCATGGGAGAAATAAACAAATCGATCTGCTAAGTTTTCTATAATTAGAGAAACAAAAAAATTGAAATTTGGAATATGATAGCTATTTGAACAAAGCTTGTGATATGATATATCACAATAAAAATATTATAAATTGAAAAATAATAATAGCTAAGTTGGAATTGGATTGTAAAACTATAAAATTATTTCAGCATCAATGTTTAGTTGGTGCCACACTTGTCATGATTTAATTGTATTGTCAAAAATTAGCTAATGTGATGAATTATAGTTTCAATGGCATTGATAGAAAGATATGTGCTATAGTATCTTGAAAAAAAGATCTTCAAAATCAATAATTTTTTTGGTAAGCTAAAGTAAGCATGGCTGAACACGATAACTTCTTCAAATTTTGATTAAGGAAACAAATATATCAACATTCAAAAAATGAACAGAAAAGAATGTAGAAAGAAAATGCATTCCTTTCGATCATGATTAAACACTCTAAACATCTCTATGGCAAGTAGGGAAAGAAGCATTTGTGGTTTTTCCTGATTCAATTCAGTAAATGCCCATTATGTTTTGTTCTTCCATGGACTTATTTATTTCATGTTTTGTACAAATTCTTTACATTCAAACTCCTAACTCAAACCCATTTGGTTTTTACTAGATTCACATGTCAACTACTAAAAACCCCAAATAAATACTAATATTTCAATGGGACGCTAAATGCTTAAAACCCCAGCTATGACATTAACTCATTATCTACCAATATTATATCCTTTTCCATTGGAAACACATAATCAATACTCTATTTAAACTAACAAAACTTATTTCCATTTAAAGCCTTAAAAATAAACCAACAAAAATTAGATTACAAAAATATGGGACCCCAAACTATAATTAGTCATTATTTGAGTTTCTAGAGCATAAAATGCAAAAGCCTTTCAAAGAATTGAACATCTAGAAAAAAAAAAACCATATAAGAAAAAAAAAATTAGGATTACAAAGGAAATGATTACCACTCAACACAAACCCATAAATCAAAACAAATTAATGAGTACAAATAATGTAATATACTAAAAGACTGGACAAAGAAAAATTAAAACACATATTAAGAGAGAGAGAGAGAGAGAGAGAGAGAAAGAGAGATGAGAAGGAAGAAATACCTGTTGAGAAATTTCATTTTGCAGAGATTGTCTTGGTTTCATTGTTGAAGGTGGGTCTTAAAACACATATATAAGCAGAGCATTTTTTTTTCCAGAAAAATAGAGAGAGAAAAAAAAACTCAAATTTGAAAAGAAAAATTACAACAATTTTCAAAACTCAGATTTGAATATATCTCTTCAAAATCCATTACAAAACTCAAATTTTAATAAGATTGAAAATCCTTTACAAACCATGTGTTCAATACAAGGGAAAAAAATTTACATCTTCTCTTTCCAGCCCTAGAAAACAAAGAAACACCAAATCAAGAAGCAAAAGGTCCAAATCTAGAGACCCATTTCGTCAAAAAACACTACAAAGAAACCCAAAGCAGAGAATAAGGGAATGAGACAGTAGAAAGAGAGCAAAGAGAAAGCACGTACCAAATTGGCGAGCAGAGAAGATGCGGCGGCGACCGGCAAGGCTACTAGTGGCGGCGACGACCAGCAAGGCTACTAGAAGCGACAGTGATGGCGATGGCGATCGGCGTAGTGGAGGAGCAAGAGGTGAGACAAATGTTGGTTATCAATCTGTGAATACGATGAGATGTTTAGAGCTGTTAGGGTTTAATTTGAGGATTTTTTGTTTAGGGGATTGGGGATTAGGGATTTGAGATTGTGAGAAACAAATTGGGGGAAAGAAAGGGGGGGGGGAAATTCAAATAGAGTGGGAAAACGAAAACAAAAAAAAAAAAGAAAAGAAAATGAGAGTTAGGAATATGCGGTGTGAACCACGTCGTTTGGACAAAATGTTTAAAACTTGTTCAGACTTAAAATATTGATATTTATTTTTGTATTATTTATAATAATGGGATCATATACACTATAATTGGAAAAAAAAAAAATTGATTGAAAAAAAAAATATTTGAAAAAAAAATTAATTAAAAAAAATTGTTAGTCAAATTTTTAAATTTCTGTTTAAAAACCAACGTAAACTCATTTTTTGAGTTTACAATTTTCCTCAAATTTATAAATTGAGACAACCATTTATAAAACAAAAAAATTATTAAACAAGTTTTTATGACAGTTTTGTAAATTTTTTGTAAATATAAGCTGAAAATTGAAAATGAAATGGTTACTAAACAGGCCCTAAACAATGAATCCATGGCTCGTTTAGTAATTTTTCTATTTGCGACGGGGGTATTGTTGTCGCCGATAACTTGTATTTGCGACGGGGGAAGGTTGCCGTACCAAAAAAAAAAAACCTCATTTTTTTGCCAAAAACCTTCATGTCCATTTTGCTGCGTAAAGAAAGCTAGAAAGAGAGAGAGAAACAAAAAATGAAAGAGAAACAAGAGATAATCAGTGAGAGAAAGAAAGAGAGAGAAAAAAAGAGATGAACGACAGATATAGAGAAAGACATAAAAAAAAAGAAAAAGAAAAGAGAGATTAGCAAAAGAGACAGAGAGAGAGAGAGAAGAGAAATGAGTGAAAAAGAGAGAGAATAGAGATGAGCGAGAGACACACACACACAAATAGAGACCCATTTCATTTTTTGACTTTTTCCTTTTCAATAACAATGGGCTCAGAGAAAGAGATGAGTGTGATTGAGAGAAATGAACGATTGAGAGAGAAGAGAGATGAGTGAGAGAACGAGAGACACATACACAGAGAGAGAGAGAGAGAGCAAAAAGAAATAAACAAGAGATATAGAGAGAGACATAGAAAGAGAGAAAGAGAGAAGAGAGAAGAAAGATGAGCAAGAAAGATAGAGAGCATAGAGAGATGAGAAGCTAGAGATAAGAGTGATAAGTGTGTGTGAGAGACAGAGAGAGAAGAGAGATGAGCAAGAGATAGAGAGAGAGAGAGAGAGAGATAGGCCCATTTCATTTTCTGACTTTTTTCTCTTTCGACAAGTGATTAAAAGAAATGAGAGATGAGCGATTGAAAGAAGAGAAAGAGAGAGGAAAAAAAAGAGATCAATAAATCGAAAGGGAGATTGATAAATCGAGAAGAGGGGAGAGAGAGAGAGAGTGAGCAACGCGAGCATAGTGTGGAAGAGAGAGAGAGAGAGAGAGAGAGAGAGAGAAAGACATAGACAGAAAGACAAAGTGATGAATGAGAGAGAGAAAAAGGAAGAGAAGAGAGATGAGTGAAAGAGAGAGATAGAGAGACAAGAAGATGAAAAAATGGGTGAAACACTACAAAAATTTCAGTTTTTTTTGCGACGGCAAAATGCTGTCGCTAATACTTCCAATGCCGTCTCATCAAAACAGTCTCTTTTTTTTTTTTTTTTTTTTTTGCGACGGCACCTATTACCGTCTCAAAAAACTCTCTTATTTGAGACTGCAGTTCATGTCGTCACAAAAAACAGCTTTATTTGTGACAGCATATGTTACCGTCGCAAAAAATACACATTATTTGCGACGACAGTTGTAACCGTCCAAAAAAGTTGCTTTTTTGTGACAGAAGGGGTGCCATCGCTAAAAACCCATTTATTAGCAACGGCAAGTGGTGCCATCGCAAAAATCACTTTTTGCGACAATAAGTGATGCCGTCGCAAATGCTTTCATGTTACACCCCTTTTCTTCTAGTGCTAGTTCAACTCGGCCCAACCATTTATAAAATATTAATTATAATTTTATATTATTTTAATTATAAAACAAAGTATATATATATTTACCCTTCTTTCATGGGTTTAATATAATACATTTGTCAAAAATCATATTTATTTTGCCATTAAATTTTGTTAATATTCCAAATTCAAATAATAAATAAAAGGATCTAAATAATTTAATATATATTCATGACAACAAAAAGCAAAAAAATTTAATAACTGAAATCTATTGAGTGAAGTGGGTGGACTTAAGATTTGAACTTTTTTTAGGGTCGAGCTTGGGATTGCTAGATTAAACCCGATGTCGGGTCGGGCCGGACTTGGAATAACACATATTCTCTTATTATATAGTGTAAACTTGGTCCAAACTTGACTCGGCTCAAGATTTGACCACCCCTGTGATAAACTAATGACTGTAAGTTTTAGGAGAGTACATATTACATTCCCATTGTTTTTTGAAGATTTTTTTTTTTTTTTTTTCAAAGTATGAGAAATATTATATTATCAAACAGACTTCTAACCCACAATAGCTACACAACTACTCCACTACTACTTACATATACTTACATAGATCCCCAATAATGAGAGAGTAATAAATACCACAATAAAGAGTATTAAACTTCTCTCTATAGAAGTTGAAACCGAAACATCCCAAACAGAAGGTGTTACACAATCACGGGTCAAATGCCTTGATTGTTTGTCCTCATGACTTAGAGTGGGTTGCATGCAATGTTGGGCACCACTGGAGTGTTCTTTCAATCTCAATTTATGAAAAAATAATGTTAGAGACCCACAATTTTAAACTTACAAATTTACTTACAATAATGTAGTAGATAACTCATGTCTCATATCATTGAGTGTATAACAAATTAAAAATTGACACACACATTATCATATTAGTGTGAGTACAATTGTAGAAACATTTTGAGAGTGTCAAACATTTTCCTTCATGAAAATCAAGTCATTTGTAAGATAGCAATTAATGGAGTACATTTGAAATACCTATCTGATCTCTATTGCACACTGATTGTTGAAAATGAGGTAACTTTCCATTTGTTTTCACTGAAAATATCTTTCAATTTTCTATAAAATACTCTTTGTAGAAAACATTTTCTTACATTTGGTTATATTTTTTAAACTAATAATATATTAATAATTGAGTTAGTGGTGGTGATATAATGAGGTGGTGGAGGTGATGGTGATTGTGGTAATATAAGACTTTTGTTGAGAAAATATTTTTTACATTTAAAAAATAAAATATTTTTTGGCTTTCATTTTTAGTTACAAAAAATATAAAATATATATATGTATATATATATTTTTTGCTCGAACAAACGAAATGTAATTTAAAAACATAATCATCTCAAGGATTACAAGTTTATAAGTGAAGTGGGATCAATGATAACCTTAAAATATGGAAGAAGATCGTTCCTTATTTTACAGAGCAAACTATTTCCTAATAAAGTTACCATTATTTATGAGATAATCATATTAGGCCTCGTTTGGCAAGAGGTTAAAATAGTCAATTAGCCAAAAAGTTACCTTTTTAGCCAAAAAGCCAACAACCCATACCAAAAAGTCAAAGATTCCCTTTTCTCTCTACTTTTTGCACGTCGTTTCGTAATTAGCCAAAAAGTTGGCCCAAACATACAGGTTTTTCTTACCAACCTTTTTAGCCAATTAGCCAAAAAGTTACTAAATTAGCCTGTTCCCAAACGAGTTAGTTTACTTTAAACCAGAGTGCAGTAAGTGTTCCTACAATCAAACTAATAAAAATAGGGGAAATCCTATAGAAGTATTAAGGTCCCACATGCAACGGAAGTCAACTAGTTTCTATGCAAGCATGTTTTATAAATAGCTACAGGCCGAATTATATTAACGGATTTTGTAATTTGGAACCTATATTATTTTAATTTTTAATTTTTTAATTGTGATATATTTAATTTTAAATTTTGAATCTCGATCTAAATAATAATAATTGAAGACATTGTTACTTTATTTCAATGACAAACTTGTTAATTTGATAAAATATAAATTAGTTTGATAAAAATAAATGTCAAAAAATTATTTTCAAATTTTTAAAAATTATTTCTACTCACTAAAGATAAAATTATAAAAAAAAATGTATTTTTAAATTTTATTTAATTTTATTTAAAGATATACCTACATTTTATTTAATTTTATACATTCTTTTTTTTTTTCTTTTTAAGTCTCCCAACTAAACACAGCGAAAATAGACTCGCCAACTAGGGTGGTTAACTGGGTGACTCTTTGATGCCTGAATCGATAATAATAGAATAATGGGTTTGAGTGTTGATGGTCGTGAATCATGCTTCTTGATTGACCTAGTTACTTAGCTGTTTTGAGTGTTGCCCTTTGAGAGATTTTAGGCACAACTCCCTTCTGTTCCGCTTTAGTTGGGATTATGTTAATGTTCGTGACTTTTCAAGCAAGGATAAGTATGTTCTCACTCAAAATGGATTCACCTTTTGGTTTAGAAATTTAATATTTTAATTAAAAAATTAAAAAGACATTATAAATTATTATATCATTGTTTTTAATTTTTTTATATTATTTTGTAAAAAATTAAAATATTACTAAAATAATATATTCCTATCGATCTACCCTTGTGAGAGGGTAATTTATATCTAAATTGGGCTGAGCTAAGGAGGAGACTTCCTTAGAAATTGGGCCAGAGTGGACCGAGGTAAGAATAGATTTACCGGTCCAAGAACTAAACGCATATGGGCCACGGTAGAAAAGACTAGCAAGTGGGTCGCGGTCCAAGTGTTAGTTCGGTTCGAGTGTTAGTTCAGTCCAAGTGTGGTAGGGACTTTTTCAAGTGTTACCTCGGTCCAAATGTGATTATAAGTTACCAATCGGAGTAGAGATAGTTATCTCGGCCATGGCACTTGGAGCCGAGGTAATGGCTTCTCTTGGTGGGCTTCGCTCTGGATAGCGCGGTAGAAGCTTACTCCGATTAGCCCGGTCTAAGAGAGCCTTGGAGTTAGCTGGTCCAAGAGTGCCTTGGAGTTAGTCCGGTCCAAGAGAGCCTTGGAGTTAGTCCGATCCAAGAAAGCTTTGCAGTTAGCTCGGTCATATCATATTGAACCGAAGTATGATTGAGCTTTCCTCAAAACCATGCTATCGGTTAGCACGGTCTCAGACAACTGAGTTGGAATATGTCAAGCCGAGGTACACACAGTGAAAGGAAGAACCTAGCTAATGGTAGCTCGGTCTAGTCTGCGGCTTTAGCATGATCATGTTATTTCAGTTGTAATGACATCCAACCGTGGTAAAACCATCTCACTTGGTTTAAGCAGTGAGGGGGTGTTGAAGGATAAGCATTATCCTTCAAGAATGTGATTCCTAGGAGGACTCTGAATGGACGAGTAAGAGTCCTACTAGGATTGTGCTACGCGGAATCTATAAAAGCTCACAACATCACCTATGGAAAGGTAACACAACTTTGTTTTCTGAATACACAGAGCTTTTATCTATTTGTCAAGCTTACTGACTTAGGCATCGGAGAGGTTTCCGGCACACACCCGCCGGCTAGCTCACGTTTGTGTTTTCAGGTGATAAAGCGACGACGTACGGAGGAACGCAGACTTGATCAACAGGATTATACGATAAGGTTTATTTCTTTCCCGTACACCTTGAATGAATTATGGAGATCAACCACCTGTTCAAGAACTTCAACTGGCGAAGCTACCACTTGTTAACAGTCATTGAACTAATCGCTCGATCGTGCGGCATGATAGCTCGAAGTATGTACAATACCGCTACAAAATTTATTGACATGAAAGATTTTGTAGTAAGTTCTTGATATGTAGTACTATTGTTTGTATCTATTTTTTTTTTTTTTATTCCATGGAATAAAAAGGAAAAATTATCTCTCAAAAATTGGATGATTAAGTTGTTTGCTTAGTTTAGAATTCCAAAACATTTTCAAAAACTGTAGGAAAATTTTCAAAAAATAACTTTCCAGACTTTAATTTGGATGTTATGTTCCGGATTTGAAAAAATAAAAATGTTATAAAGTGAATCTCTATCTTTCTCTATCTCTCTAAGTAGACCTTAATAATACAGTTTTCATACACCATTTATTCTCTGTACACACACTTAATGATTTTTTTTTATATATATAATTTTATTATTAAATAAAATGACTAATATAGACATCAAAACACACACTAAACTTTAAGACTATATTTTCTAAATAGACATTTTTTGAACACGAAAATTCTTATTACACATCTTCTTTTAAAAAAATATACACATCAAACCAAAAATATGAAAATAGTGAGGATGAAAAAATTAAAATCTCATTTGAAAATACACAACTAAAAATATGTAAATAGTTTAGAACTATAGAACCAAAAATATATAAATGGTTTGGAAATACAGTTTCAAAAATATAAATTTAATTCGTATGATAGAACCGAATGTTTTTCCTTTGTTTGATAGTTGTATGTCTAAAATTTATATTTTATTCAAAAATATGGAACCAAAAATTATTTTTATTCGGTTATTTATTGCGAATTTTTTAATTTATTCAAATAACCAATACTAATGATTTTCATTATCTTTCCAGCCAATATGAAAGAAAATAATAAAAATAGTATTTTTGGCTTGCTTGGTTAGGTTTTTCAAAAAATACTTTTCAAAAAATTTTACTTTCTTGTTTTTTTTGTTTTTATTGGATTTTTTGAATATTCTAAGCAATTTTTTTTTCTTTTTAGACATACCTAACATAAATATATCTAAAGTAAAAAATTTGTGAAAAACCTTTAAAAATTCAGTAAAAACCAAAAATACAAAAAATATATATATATGAGAATTCAGTATATTTTTTGTGTTTTTGTGTATTTATTAATTTTTGGAAATATTTTTTCACAAATATTTTACTTTTTAAATACATCTAAGTAAGGTGCATTTAAAAAAATAAAAAATAAATGTTTAAAATTTTAAAAATATTCACTAAAAACAAAAAACACGAAAATCAAAAAACTCAATTTTTAAAAAACTTAATCTAAAAAACTCAAACTAAACACACTTTGGTTGCGTTTGGTAGAGTTTTGTAAATATGATTTGAGAGTATGAGTTGTATTTTGAGTTTGTGAGTTGTGGAATTATGATTTGAGTGTAGAAAATTTGTTTGGTTATGGTTTTTAAATAGAGTGTTGAATTGAGTTTTGAATTGAATATAGAATTGAGTTTTGAAAGTTTGATTTGACATGTAAAGTAAAAAAATTTGTTTGGTTATGAGTTTTAGAAAAAGTTTTCAAAACTTAATTCAAATTATAGTAACTCATAACAAAACACACTACTTTCACACTATTGAAAATTTTGATCAACACTCATAGCCAAACTCTTTTTAAAATTTAATTAAAAAATTATTATTAATAAAAAATAACATTAATCAATTTTTTAATTGAAAATACTACAAAGGAAATAATTTTTTTTTTCAAAATAAATATTCAAAAAATTTAAATCATAAATATTTAAATAATTTAAATAAGAGCATCTCCAATACATCCTCCATAACTTCAAATATGAAGGATTTGTTCTTCCAATCTATCCTCTAAATCCATCTCTATTTGGGAGGAGGATGAGTTGATCCTCCAAATATAAAGAGAAGATGAAAAATAGAGGATGGCCTCCAAAACACTATTCATTTTATATTTTTTATTATATTACAAATAACTTTTAATATGTAAATTTAATTTTTATAAAATTGACATCATTAAAAAATGTGAAATCATACCTTTAAAATTAGTATAATATTAAATATATTTTACAAAAACTTTAAAATTAAATATTTGTTAATGAACAAAAATTACTTTTTGATGAAGGAGGATAAAGGGTTTTGAAGGTTTGTGGTTGGAGTTTGAATGAATAGTAATATACTCTATATTTACTTTTTGAATGAAAAAAATTATTTTTATCCTCTTGGTGAGAGGATTGGGTTGGAGATGCTCTAATCGAAAAAATTTAATAAGTAAAAAATTAAAATTAATATTCAAAAAATTTAAATCGAAAAAATTTAAATAATTTAAAATGTTAATATTTTAAATTTAAAAACAACTCTACACTTAAATCGTAAGCAAACGCATAAAACAAAACTCAATTAAGAAATTATTTTTAAAACTCATAACTAAACACATAACTCGAAATTTCATACTACTTTCACAACTCTACACTCAAATCGTAACCAAATACATAACAAAAAAATTAAAATATTTAAAAATATTTTTATAAAATAGAGTTTGAATTTATTTTTATAAAATATTTTAAAATTTTAAAAAATTAAAAAAATCTTAACATACTTAAATATTAAAATATTTAAAATCTTAACAAAATTAAAACATTTTTAAAATATTTAAAAAATTAAAATATTAATTTAAATTGAGTTTTGAAAAGAGTTTTGAATTATGTGTTTGGTTATGAGTTTTGAAAAGTAATAATTATGTTTTGAATTGAGTTTTGAGAAATGGGTATAGAATTATAATTTGAAAACTCCAAACAAACAACACACTCAAAACAATAGGTGAAACTATATTTCAAGATGCTTACCAAACGGAGCCTTTGTTTTTGCATAATAACTGAAAATTGTTGATTTTCAAAAATCATATACCTTGGAGAATGCTAGAGAATGTTGTGTTTCAGATTTTTCTGTTGTTGTGCATCAATCATCTGAGTTTTGCCGGAGAGTCTTAGGAAATGTCGCGTGTGTGGAACATAGTTTAGGTTTACATTTATAGGGGTGTAGTGTGGATTTATATTTTATGTAGTGGTGTGTACATAATGTGTTTTTTTGTGTTAATGTTTGCACACATTATATTTTAAGAATATATTCGGAACATTTGATATGTGGAATGAGTAAAATAAAAGATAAATAAATTTATGAATGTGTGTACTATGAAATGATGAACACAAATAGTAAATAGTGTGTAGAAATAGAATTATCTCTAATCTCCCCCCTCGCCGGGGTCAAACTCTCTCAATCTATTAGAGCATCTCCAACAGTGAATCAGATTTTTCATTAAATTTGAGTCAAAAATGACTCATTTCACCAAATTTGATATCACATGCTCCAACGGTTCACCTTTCACCAAATCTGTCCCGGGACAACCGGGTGGTCGACCGGCCGATTGATCGATTAGGCAAAAAAAAAAAAATTTTTTTTTTTTTTTTTTTTGGAATTGTCTGAACTTTTTTTTTGAACTTTCTGAACTTTTTTCGGGACGACCGGGTGGTCGACTGGCCGGTTGACCGGTTAGGCAAAAAAAATTTTTTTTTTTTTTTTTTAACGGTTTGAACTTTTTTCTTGAACTGTTTGAATCTTTTACTGGTCGACCGGTTGTTATAACTCAACGGTCAGTAACAGTGATTTGGTGAAATGCTTCACCTGTTCTCAGTTTGATGAAATGTTTGATGAAATCTCATTTTGATATCAATTTGGTGTAACCGTTGGAGCAATGAACAGTAATTTTTTCATCAAATTTTGAATTTGATACTGAATTTGATGAACCGTTGGAGATGGTCTTAGAGCATCAGCAGTGAGCTTTTTAAATTTGTACGTTAAAATGTGCTGACAAAAATTGTAAACTGAGATACAATTTTATATATTAAGTGTTTACTAATTTGACGAGTAAATGTGTGTTCAAATAGTGTAGTTAAATTGGGAAATTTTATTGTACACACTTTCATACCATATGTACATTTAGTTACGCCATTTTCTTCTTTAGTTATGACATTATTTTGAGATATTTAGTTATGACTTTTTATATTCGATTATGACTTCTTCTTTTTTTAGTTATGACTCAACAAATATAAAATTATGATATTTTCTTTTATAATTATAAAGTGCATATGGTACACACCCTTTGAGGATGTGTACCATAGCCTCTCCAATTAAATTTTGTGACAGATAACGATTAGATCTACTTAAATGTATATGTGAAGAGAAAAAAAAAATTACAATGACCTTCCTTAAGATTTGAAAAGAAATATATAATAAGCTCTCTATGTTTGACATAATTACTGGAGTTTCTTAAAATTTTAATTTATTTACGCTTGATCTCATTTTTATGATAAATTGCTTAGTTGTTGTATGAATAAAAAAATGATATTGTCATTTCTTTTTATATTAAAATAAATATTTTATCTTGTATATATTTGTGTTTTCATGCTACTTGTAATTATTTTAATCTCTTTAATTTTACTAAAAAGAAAACTAATGCAATTATATTAAAACTGTGAAATTTATTACATTTTTTCCAAACATCAAAGAAGGTTAGGGCATCCACAAAGGAATGGCTAAAAAAGTATATTAAGGTGTGTTATATGACAAAAAGTAATAAAAGTGGGGCTCAAAAATGTTTGTTAAGATGTGTTAAGAGTTTGTTAATTTTAGAGAGTGAGTGATGGTACAATGGATGTGTTAAGGTGTGTGTTAAATATATATATATATATAATAAATAAAATAAATAAATAATTTAGTTTAATCAAAAATTTCAAGCTCAAAATTAAATTTCAAGTCCAAAAAAAAAAATCCCAAAAAGTAAAAAAAAAAAAATTGCCGGTGATGGGTCAACCGGCTGGACGTCCGGCCGGTCAACCCGTAAGACAAAAAAACACTTCCCTTCCCAAATTTAGAACGCCACGTAATGCTCAGAGATAACAAACAAGTTAATACCTGACCCTAACACACACCACTAACACACACGTTAACACGTCCAGTGTGAGATCCAAACGCTATCGTAGCTAGTTAACTTTGGCCATCGACACTAACACCATCACTAACACGCCCATTGTGGATGCTTTTAATGTCACTAAAAGAATAGTTTAATAACACTTTCAAGTGTCACTAAACTAATAAAATGTTGTGGTATGTACTTTACCCAAAAATAATTACAAAATTACAAGAAAGAGTATGGGTCTACCATCTGCCACTACTATTTCTCTTTTTTTTTATTTGTTTTTCTTCATCTTTGCTAACTAGGTAGCCACAATAGAACTGGTTTTAGCAGCAAAACCAACTGACTATGAGGATAACAAATTCATGGGTAATTTACAAATACCTCTCTTAATATTTGTTTAAAACAAAATTATTTTATATAATTAGAAAATTATAAATACCTCACTGTTAAAAAAAAAAATATTTAACATAATTAATTAAAAAATAAAATTCTTAACTGTTCTCCTGTACAATGATAAAATTACTTAAATTATTAATTGAAATAAATTTTTGACATCATTAAAAATTATTAATTGATTTGATAATATATTAATAAAAGGATTCATTTGTAATGTAATTAAAAAACTTCAAAGGGCGGGATATAACTTTTAGAACCACAGGGAACAAATCATATTTAAAAGTAAATTTCAGGGTTTGTGTTTGTATTTTATCCCAAATTCATTGGAGATCCCCCCCCCCCCCCCAAAAAAAATATGAGCTAGTTAATTGAATGGGAAATTCTATTATACACATTCCTTTAAAGGGTGTACCATTTGTAATTTTAATTATGTTATTTTCTTCTTTAAATCAATTTTCTTTTTTAGTTATGATAATATTTTAGTTATGACTTGTGAGATTTTTTAGTTTTGCCTTATATGGTATTTAGTTATAACTTTTTTTAGTTAACTCAGGAAAGTATGGAGTTATGTCATTTTATTCTTTAATTATAAAGTGCATATGGTATACTCCTCAAATGGTATATACCATAGTCTTTCCCTTATTGAACTAAAGTAAATTACAATTTAATTCTTATAATTTGACTTATATTTCATTTCAGTTTCTATTTTTTCAATTTAAACAATTTAGCCCAACATTTTAAGTTAATTTGATTTTTATGTCCAACTTACAATCAATTTTCTTCCACGTGTATATTTTAAGGGAAAATACTTGAGACCCCCACCATTTTTAACCTCCACAACCCCCAATTGGTTTGTGGCCATACATTATATTTTTTTTTCTCCACTCTCTCCTCCCCCTCTCTCACAAATGTGTGGGGTGCTGGGGGTGCTAGATCATTTCCCTAATTTAAGAGATTGGTACTTGTCGCAAAATTATTAATTTTATCATCTAATCTAACAAAATCACTAAATTTAAATTGGATTTAAAATATAGAGACTAAATTATTCAAATTAAAAAAATATGAACTAAAGTAAAATTTGAGTAAAATTATTCGGTGAAAACTTTAATTTACCCATTGAACTAATACTGAACTTTTGGAGAACCCATTAAAGATGTTATTCTAAACTTAAAATGTTATTTATAGGTATATATTGATTGACTAACAAAAAGACAATTCCCCATACCAGTCAGTTTTTAGGATTGAAAAATAATTTAAAATTTTGGGGAGAAATAAAAAACTTTCCTACAAATTTAATTTTAAAAATGCTTTCCAAATTTCATTTTCCAATGAAACAAACACAAATTTTATGGTGGTTCTACACACAATAATTACTATTACTAATTAGTGTATCAACACAAAGTATAGCATTGCAATTTCCAAATTATAGACTCCACTCATTATACAAACTACAAAAATTCAAAATCATGAATCTATGCTACCTCGTCTATTAATACACTAATTGATATATCAATTGATATATATAGTTTAATTCTAAAATTTATTATCAAAGTGCTTTTAATTATTGTTATTTACTATCTCCTATTTGATTTGGCATTTAGAAACATGGTTATAAATTCTTCTGATTCCAACCTACAAACAAAGATTATTATTTTGTATCTTCTCAATCAACTATTGTTTAATTTTACTAAATTTGTCAATTTCCTTGTGATAGGTTTTATCTCCAATGTTTTTTTAATTAAAATAAAAAGTATCATTATCATCATCATAAGATTCTTCTTGGGTTGTTTGTTATGTCCTTCACAAATCTAGTTCCATTTTTTAATAAAAGCATATATATATATGAAGTATTTGAAGCTGGCATTTGAAACATAGCTCTCAATCAAACATATGCCTCTCCTGTAAAAGTAGGACTAGTAGTGGTCCAAGAAAATAGTTTCATTCAAGAAAATTTGGACCATTTGCTTTTATGTGTGCTTGAATTATATGAATACTGAAATTCAAAACTGTTGTAATGTTTCCAAATGTTACAACACTTTTGTGTTTTGTTACTAATTAATTTATATTATTATTGTTAAAAGGCTATACCTCAATTTATATCTCAACCATAGATTTTAATATACTTGAAGGATTTTCAAGTGCCATTTGGTTTGTGAGTCCTCTACAAAAGTTATTCCCGTGATATGAGTCATTTATTTTGTAAGTTTTCCATATATGAAAATTTTAAATCTTTTTGATAACCATAATTATATAGTTTCATAAAATTAAACTTAAGATCTAATCCACTTCTTTCGAGAACAAATATATAAAAAAAAAAAAAAAAAACTATATAACTATGAATATCAATCAGTCTAATTTTTTTCATTGATAATTTGCACATAACTTTATAAAATAAACAGTTCAGATAATCAAAACGAGATTGGGGATGAGCCTCACGGGTTCCAACAACACCCTCTAATCCCCTTACATGGATTGAGGAAAAATGTCCCACATTAAAAAAATAAATGACAAGTATAATTTTGAAATAGACCATTCATGTTTTTGAAAAAAAATTGATAAAATTATATCTCTACGGTTATTAAATCAATTTGCTTTTTGTTGATGGTGTTAAACACAAGAGTTTACTAATGTTGTGTTTGGTTGGAGGATTTGGAGAGGGATTTGGAAAGGGAAATAGAAAAGGTATGTGAAATGTAAATAAAATATGCCTATATTTCACCTAGTTTCACACACTTTTTCCCTTTTCCTTTCCAAATCCCCCCAACCAAACACAGTATAAATGAATCATTCAAATCTCCAGTGCAAGATCTATGGTCGATCCTAAAAGCTCAATATAGTAACGGACTGGAATTCTATTCTACAGAAAACAAAGCCTTACTTAAATTACTCCATATCCAAACAGGAATAGCTATTACTCCATATCCAAACAGGAATAGCCCTTCTTCATACTACTATTGGTCATATTGTTCCATACTTTATTATTTGGGTCTCACACTGGGTCTACAATGATAATTCGAACTATCCATCTCGTAAATCTCACAATAAAAACTGTGTGCAAAAAATAAGTTTAATCAAATATCAATAAATAACAAATCACATTTTGTTTATAATTGGAGGTTTAATTTTAAACTCATAGTTGCCATCCATTTTAAAAAACAAAATGTGATTTGTTTATCTATTTATCGATATTTATGAAGCTAATTTTTTTTGCACATATGGTATTTATTGTGAATTTTACAAGATGAATAATTCAAATTATTGTTGTGAGCTCTGAATGTAAAACATAAAACAAAATATAAAAAGATATAAAAAATAATAGTATGAAAAAAAGTCGTTCTCCAAATGAAAATGGACCTTCGAGTTCTTTTCTAACTTTACCATAATGGTAAATGATAAGACTATCTAAAACCAACATTCTTTTTTGAGGACCACTATCCCTCATCGTGTTGAATGCAGCATCACGATTCACAAATGTTAGTTGGTTATATAAATAAGATAGAGAAAGGGTTTGGCTTCTTTCCGGTTCATATCGGATTGGAGGATGTTGTTCGGTCTGTGTGGTTCATTATGTGTCTTGTTTGATAATACGAACCATTCAATATGTAGAACTTGTCGAGTACTATATTCCTATAAAAAATTACATTGATCAGATATCGATAACTATGTGATCAAATTAGTTTTGTATAAAAAAAAAAAATATAGAAGGTGAAAAAATAAATAGTTAACAAAAATCTAATCCGATGAGATAGCTATCAATATCTAATTAACGTGATTTTTTATAGACATATAATACTCGACGAATTCTATACATTGAATAGTTCGGATTATCGAAACGGAACTCGTGGTGGGCTCCCACGAGCCCAACAGCACCCTCCAGTTTGTAATCAGACTGGAGGGAAGGCAGACCCATAGAGAAAGTAGATGAGAATACATAGGGAATAATTGTGTGCTAAATAGGATAAAAGTACACGTTATTGCATATGCAAAATGAAAATTTACAATTTGTTCTACGCAATTGGAAAATTGTAAGGAGAAAATTTACAACAAATCCCCTTTTTCTTTTTATCTGAGAAAAAAAGATATTTTGAAGTGTTATCACGACATTTGTGGGCCCAGGCCCCGAGTTAACCGGTTGCCAGAATGATTTAACTCAATTCATAGGAAAGGACCCACCACTGAAGCATCAGCGAAGCTCAACCACACGCCACTAACGAGTCTAGGATTCGATCGGAATACAGAGTGAGATCTCCGTAGAGAACCATTGGAATTACTCAGCATTTGTTCCCCCCAGGAGTCAAACCTAGGTTGCACCTATAGAAAAGAATGCCTTCTCCATTAGGCCACCACCCCCGGTGGTCACAATAAATCCATTTGTTTCCACCAAAGTGCTACTCTTCAATGTCATTACAAATGATTCAAACATTTCATTGTATTAGTAGGACTAAATGATATTTTAGTAGAATTTGAGTAACTACTGTGTTGGGGACATAGCAGCCATTATTGTATGTCTCGTGGAGTTTATTTCGGGATCCATTTAATAATCAGAATCGTTCATTCTTTAGGATACATCGAATAAAACATACTTGCAAAAAAATTAATTTGATCAGATATAGATAGACATTTCATCGAATTGCATTTGTATCTAAAAAACATGATGATAAATGTGATTGAAATTAGAAAACTAAATACATATACACTTCAATAAAAAGGTTATCAATATTCGATCAACTTAATTTTTTATAAGTTTGTTCTATTCAATGTATCATAAAAAATAAACGATTTCGATTACCAAAATGAATCTCGAAATAAGTTCAAGGGGCCAGACAACCATGGTTGTTGTGTCTCTTGCCCAACCACCACCCTTGGTCCTATTTTATCTGGAATAGTAAGAAATACTAAATAATTTTTTTATAAATTTAAATCCTACTGATTTTACTTGTATTTTCATTCTTTAATTCTCATTCATTTATTTACTTACATTTTATGTTATTAGTCGTATAGATTTACACTACTATAAGTTGTCTGAACCATGACTCACCAATCACCATTATATCATATATTGACAAAATAGTCTGATGGCAAAGGTTTGTTTAACTTGCAAGTGATTTATGAAAACAATAATAAAAAATAAATAAAGTAATTATCAAATGTGAATGAAGGTACACCCTACACTACATAAACATCAAATCTGTGAGTGATATTCCGATTACACTGCCCTCCTTAGTAATCCAGCTGTAGAACACAGGCAGAGTAGACGGCTCCTCAGAACCGCATGCAGAAGAAAAGGCTCCGGTGGTTCTTCCACCCGGGCACTCGACGATCAAGTCAAGATCTCAAAGATAACAAGTGCTAAAATTATCGCTCAATCGCAAATTGCGTACCTTAGACCACGGGTGCCCTTCTTTTATAGCCTTTCCCTATCCCAGTCCCACTAGAAGTCTCACTTCTATGGACTCCAATTCCGGATCTACTTTGGACTCTTCAAGAGATAAGGATATACTCCTTAAGAGTTTTACCTTTATCCATTTTGTAGTCTTTCTTCTTTCTAGGACTCCTCTCTTATCCGATCTTCTCGGATTCGATATCTTCGAGATAACCTCAAGAACCCCGAGATCACCTCGGCAGAATCGCTGTCACGCCGCGGCACCTCGGCTGACACTTCGGTGACACATCGGCCACGTGCTAGTACTCAGAAAATACTTCCCCACAACTGCCCCCTAGGTTCTATTACCTCGGCATTCTGAGGTGATGGAACCTATATTCAAACATTTTTCTTGAACGTCGGCTCAAGAACTTTGTAGCCGAGATCATTTATCTTCAGGCCGACATGTCTTCATCTAAGAACAAGAATTCACACGAACTCTCCCAAGTGTATGAGCTGTCATACACCATTTTTCAACTGTTTCTCTGACGCGTTTTTTCCTTATTGGTCCTTGCTGACGCTACAATAAGTCGTTTTTCTGCTCGCCATACCGACAAGTGCGTTTACCAGCAAGATAAACGCTTCTGTTTTGCCGCCGTTTCACGCTTTTGACAAAACAATTGCCTCTCTCTTCTTCGATTCACTTTTGCCTTTTGAATACTCTACACCTTCTCTCTCTAAAGCATTCTCTTCTTCGTATCCGCCATTGCTCAAAGCTCTCGACTGCCATCGCCTTTGCATCTGCCATTTCGTGAAGCTTTACCATCAGAGCGTCCGCCATCTGACCTCGGCGTAGCTCACTCCGGCCTTCACCTATTCTGGTAAGCAACTGGCTTTTCTCCTCCAGTTCTTGATTTATCCTGAAATTTCTTGCCATTGTTGTTCTGCTCACTATTTGATTTGTGAATCGTTCATCTGAGTGTGTATTATTTCCTGGTTTTTGCACATGTTATGAACACTTGCACTGTTGCACCTCTCGTTCTTGATCTTCTACCCTTTGTGTTCTTGAATCTGAGACTTCGTTTCTGCTTTTCTATTTTCCAGATTTTTGCCTTCCATACTTGTTCTTCGTAGATCTAGGTTTGGGATTTGTCTGTAGGACCTTCATCTCTTAGGAAAAACTGAAACGAATTTACCAATACATACCTTAGGCTCAAGCCGAGGTCCCAAAAGCCCATTAGTAATATTCTGTCTCTGTAGCCAAATACTCGTATACCAAAACCATGGGTGTGTGGAGAGATAGGGTTAACAGCCCAACCAAACTAAAATTCTTTAGGCAAGAGTTCTCCATCCCTGCCGATGTTCACCTCAGGCTAGCTGGGGAGAACGACTCTATTATGCCCGAGGATGACAACATACCTTTTTCTATAGTAGCCTTTGTCCAGTGTGGACTTCGATTCCCTCTAGATCCCCTCTTTCGCGAGGTCCTTCACTACTATTCTTTGAACCCTATGCAACTCGCCATCAACGCCTATAGGACGCTTAACGGTATAATAGCCTTAGCTCGGCAGGAGAATGTTAGGATCACTCTTGCCGACATCCACTACTGTTACACCATGTGTGCCCTCAACCTAAAGGAGAAAGGTTATGTGTACTACCTCAAGCCGAGGTCTACCGAGTTTAAAATCGTAGTCGACCTTCCCGACTTCAACAAAGGTGCTGGGGATGACTACCTTATTGCATCTGGTAACTGGGAGTTTGGCCCAGATGAAGAAGTCCATCTTTTCCCTCTCCCCCGAACAGTAAAAGAGGGCAAGGGTAAGAGCCCAACATCAACTGTTTAGCTGTTGCTTTCTTCAGGTTTTTCTTCTTAAAAAATTTTTATCTGTTTCTGATGCGATGTTCTGTTTTGCAAACGTTCGCAAGCCTCCCAAGGACTTTCGCCAGTCCTATTTTCCTGGGAAAGGCCTGAAGAAGCTCCTAGATCTTCCCGTCCTCAAACGCAAAGCTCCACTGCTGTTAAATTTCATCCCCACCTATAAGTCAACTTTGCCCGACGTCCCCAAACGAAAGAAGAAAAGTCACTCTTCATCGCCGTACATCAAGGCCCTCATCACGAACAGACCAAGGATCAACATCTGACCCAGCGGATTTGCCATCTACCTCGGCACCATTCTTGATTCCTATTCCTGAAAGAAAACGTCGGCGACGTCTTGTTAAAACAGCCGAAATGGTGCGTCCAAAGCCAGTGGCGCTGGACCTTCTTGCCGATCTTCCAACCGATGTGGATGCTATTCCATCCCAAACAGTGCCTCCACCGAAGCCGAAAAGAGTCAAAAAGGCCCAGCTAAAGGCCAAAGCTACTGAGGCCGAGGTCGAAGATGCCCTGCCCATCTCCCAACTAACCTCAACCGTGAAGACCACTTCTGCTTCCGCCAAAAGATCTGCCGAGGCCCAGCCATCGGGGTCGACTCAGCCAAAAAGGCTGAGGTCGTCATCTGCAACGACTTCGGGGTCCAGGGTTCCCAAAGTTCCCTGGAAGCCCAAAATTACACTTGAAAACCGGTCCGTCTACGCCAGCGAAAGCGCCGCCGACATCAACATCGGCGTGGCACTCAACACTGCAGTTCTCCTTGAGGGTGATCTTGAGCGTAATGCCAAGATGAACGAGTATGAGAACTACGCCCTCATGCTGCAGCGCTCTGTCCAAGTAAGTCTTTGAATTTGATAATTTTCCTTATTGCCACTTTTCTTCATACTTGTAAAGTTTTGCAATATTTTGTGATAACCTCTGTCTTGTGAACTTTCAGGCCATTCAACACGCCCACACCTTCTCCATGCAAGCATTCGAAGCAAAGGAGAAATTGTTCAAGATAGAGAAGGAGTTTGTTGCTCTCTAGAAACAGAACAAAAGTCTTAAAAATAAAATGAAGACTCTAGAAGACTCAAAGTTCAAAGAAGAGGTCGATGAACGGCCGAGGTCATTGAAGCCATTAAAAACGTTGCCGAAGCACAGAAGAAGGAGGCCGAGGAAAAGGCGGCCCAAGCCGAAAAGGAACTGCAAGATGCCCTGGCTACCAAAGAAGCCGAAATCAAGGCTGCAGATGAAAAGGCCTACAACCAGGGTATTGCCGACGTCACTGAAGATTACAAGCTTCAGGTCAGGCAGGCATGCAACAGGGGATTTTCCCTTGGCTGGATGTCCCTGGCCAAAAAGCTTAACATTCCAGACGATTCGCCATGGTGCAAGGCCGATGCTATCCCTCTGCCTTTTCCGCCTCCTCCTCCAAGTCAAGCCGAAGAGGAAGCTGAGTCTGATTCTTCAGCCGAAGATGAAGATGAAGACAATAATGAAGCCTTGGTGAGGAAATCCAAGGGTGCCACGGAGACCAAGTCCCTTCCTCCAACTGAGCAGGTTATCAACTTAACCCAAGACGAAGAGGGTGATGAGGTTGAGGAGGTACCCGAGGAAACTCAACCAGTCCAGTCATCATCCAACCTTCTTCTGGCTGAGGGAAGTGTTGAGAAGACTCTAGCCGAGATAGACGCCGAGATTGCGGCAGATAAGGAGGCCGGGGTTGAAGTGCAAAAAGACACCGAGGTTGTTCTTCCAGAGACTTCCGAGGTCCAGATTCGAACCGCTCCTGAGGCTGAAGAAACTTAGTTTTTATTTTTGCTTTAACTTTTGTACTTTCTTTTGTTTTCTGAACAATGTAAACTTTGCTTCGTGGCCGATGTGCCTTTTTGTTGCTCAAGAACAATTCACTTCAGCTAGGCCATTGTGCCTTCTTCATATACAACTGTTTTTATCTTTATGCTTTAGTCTTTAATTCTTCATTGCTTCTGTATACTTAGAATATTTCGCATGATAAATATAATTCTTTCCTCGCACAATCTCCTCGGGGTTACATACCTCGGGTATGTTTACCTGAAGACTCACCTCGGCTTAACTTTAACTTGTAAATTGCTACAAATTTCAACAAGTAAAGATAAGGAATTTATCTCAACTTAACTTTATTTAAACATAATCTCGGCTCAGCTTCGGCTAAGCATTACTAATGTCTTCTCTCTGCCCCCAATGTGAACCTAAGTTTCACTTGGGTTCTCATTATTCAAAAAACAACATCATGCATAGTGTTACAAGTTCTGAAAAATTTCGCAAAGATTTTATTGATCATATCGGCAAAAAATCAAAGAACATCTAATGATAGAAAAACTTTAAATTACAAGTGTTCCATGGTCTAGGCAATGCTTTTCCCTCATTATCTTCGAGCCGATATGCCCCATTTCCTAACACCGAAGTAATTCTCAGAGGACCTTCCCGCTTAGCCAAGCTTGCCCTCTCTGGGATCCTTCTTATTGCCGACGACTTTCCTCAAGACTAGGTCGTTGACTTGAAAATCCCTTGGATTGACCTTCTTGTTGTAAGCTTTGGCAAGCTGTTGCTGGTATGCTGCAAGCTGGATTGCAGCTCTCTCCCTTCTTTCTTCAAGTATATCCAGATCTCAGGCTAAGAGCACATCGTTAGATCCGTTCTCAACTCCCTGTGTTCTGATTCCTGGGATGCCGATCTCTAATGGAATGACTGCTTCTGTGCCATAAGCCATGGCAAAGGGGGATTCCCCTATTGATCTTCTCGGCGTAATGCGATATGCCCAGAGCACGTTGGGCAATTCGTCTACCCACTTTCTTTTTGCTGCCTGCAGCCTCTTCTTTATTCCATCCAGAATGACTTTGTTTGATGCTTCGGCTTGCCCATTACTTTGGGGAAAGCTTGGTGTTGAAAAATAATTCTTTATCTTAAACTTTGCGCAAAAATTCTTGATGAGTTTGCTGTCAAACTGTGTTCCGTTGTCGGCAACGATTGCTCTTGGAATTCCAAATCTGGTGATGATGTGTTTCCAGATAAAGTTCTTCACATCCACATCTCGGATTTTGGCAAGGGGCTCTGCTTCTATCCATTTTGTGAAGTAGTCTGTTGCTACCAGTAGGTACTTCCACGCCAGCTTGCTTGGGGCAATTGTCCAACGAGATCCATGCCCCATTGGGCAAATGGCCAAGGGCTAGAAACAGGGTTCAGGTCAGCAGCTGGCTGATGTATCAATGGTGCAAACCTCTGCCATTGTTCACACTTCTTCACATAGGCTTCTGCATCTTTTTGCATATAGGGCCACCAATACCCCTGGGTAATGGCCCTATGAGCTAACGATCTGCCCCCTGCGTGGCTTCCACAAACTCCTTCATGAATTTCATACAAAAAGTCTTCGACCTGAAGAGGGTGTACACACCTTAAAAGAGGTCCAGTGAAGGATCTTCTATAGAGATGTCCTTCTGCTGTCAGGCTGAATCTTGCTGACTTCAGTCTGACCTTGTGTGCTTCCTTTCGATCTTCTGGCAGTTTTTCCTCCTTCAGGAATGCAACAATTGCATCCATCCAGCTTGGTCCCATGTCCACACATAATGCTTCTTGCATTGTGTGTGGTGACTCTATGCTCGGGCCTGATAGGTAATCGATCATTATTGTCCTCTTCTTTCCGGTTTGCATTGAGCTTGCTAGATTGGCCAACGCGTCGGCGTGGTTGTTATCTTCTCGACTAACCTGAAGAAGTCGGCAGTTTTGAAACATGTCTGCCAGCCTGATGACTTCTTTTGCGTATGCCGACATCCTTTCATCTCAGGCAGCAAACTCTCCTGTAGTTTGATTCACTATAAATTGTGAGTCACAGAAAACTATTACCTCATCGCCTCATTGCCATCGCTACCCAAAGAATCAATCCTTCATATTCCGCCTCATTGTTCGAGGCTTTGAACCCCAGTCGAATAGACTGCTCCAATATCTCCCCATCGGGGGAAATTAACACTACTCCTGCTCCTGCCCCCTGCCGGTTTGAGCTCCCATCAACGAAAAGTTGAAAGGAGTCGCCGATGTAAATGCTGCAGGGTCTGAGTTTTTCCTTCATTGGTTCCTTAGCCTTTGGCTGGGCTTCTCCTTCCTTGTTCGGACATCGTTCATCTCGGCTCAGCGGAGCCCGATGTTCGATGTACTCTGGTGAGAATTCGGCCACGAAGTCGGCCAAGACTTGGCCCTTTATCGCTGTTCTCGACCTGAACTCCAGGTCATATTGGCCCAACACTACGGCCCATCTCGTTATTCTTCCGGTTAAGTCTCCTTGTTGCAACAAGGATTTTAGTGGGTGCTCCATTAAAACCACTATCTTGTGAGCCTGAAAATAGTGGTTTAACTTCTTTGAGGCCATTACCAAGGCCAGCATCAATTTCTCCAGTGGTAGATACCTTGTTTCTGCCTCAGCCATGGTTTTACTTACATAGTAAACAGCCTTCTGCTCTCCCTTCTCTTCTCGGATTATCACAGCGCTTACTGCGTGCTCTGAAACTGCTAAGTATAAAAACAGTTCCTCCCAAGTTGAGGTGTTGAGAGGACTGGGGCCGAGGTAAGGTACTTCTTCAGGTCGGCCAAAGCGGCCTCACATTCCTCTGTCTATAGAAAATCCGTGGCCTTTTTCACCAGGTTGAAAAAAGGTTTACATTTGTCCGAACTTCGGCTTATGAATCTGTTTAGGTCATGCCCTTCCAAAGAAGCATTTGCACCTGTTTTGCCGATGTCAGACTTTGTAATTCCAGAATGGCCTTGATCTGATCTGGGCTGGCTTCAATGCCCCTTCTAGTCACCAGGTATCCCAAGAACTTACCGGATCCGACTCCAAACGCGTATTTCGATGCGTTTAGTCAAAGCCGATATGTTTTGAGAATATCAAAGACCTCTTCTAAGTTAACAAGATGATCCTTTGGTTCCTTGGTCTTTACGACCATGTCATCAATGTAGACTTCTACAATTCGGCCAATCAAGTGTTTGAACATCTTGGTTACCAGCCTTTGGTAAGTTGCTCCTGCGTTCTTCAACCCAAAAGGCATGACTCTGTAACAATACAGACCTTTGGGAGTGATAAACGCTGCCTTCTCTTCATCTGGGGGGTACATGGCTATCTGGTGATACCCCCTATATACATCCAAGAAGCTCATCCTTCCATGTCCAGATGTGGCGTCCACCAACTGGTCGATCTTTGGCAGAGGGAAGCTGTCTTTGGGACAAGCTTTGTTCAAATTTGTGAAGTCTACGCAGACCCTCCACTTGCCATTCTTCTTCTTTACTACCACGGTATTTGATAACCATGTCGGATAATTGGCTTCTGATGGCCGGCCTCCAGTCTCTACCTCTTCCTCTACCGCCTCGACATGCATCAACGCCGGTCTTCGCTCGTTGTATTACGGGTTTGGCCGACCATCAACGTTGAGTCTGTGGCATGTGACCTCGGTCAATGCCAGCATTTCATAAGGTGTCCAGCGAACACCTCAATATTTTTTCTCGTGAAGGCTTCCAACTCCTTTCTTCTTCTTCGGCTAATCCTGCGAGAAGAAAGAAGCGTTCCTCATCGCCTCTTGGACGAAGATTTTCTTCAATGCTTCTTCACTTTTCTCGGTCGGCTCCTTGTCGACATCATCTAGGACCTTCATGTCCTCTTCTTCAACTTCGAGTTTTACGGTTTCCGAATCGTAGGTTAACTTCATTCGCTTATGGAGCAATTTTTTCGCCGAATCGATCACCTCGACTTCCTCAATCCTATGTTCTGCTAGAACCGTAGCGTAGCTTGATGCAATGTTGAGGAATCGCCCCATTGCATGCAACCACGGCCTCCCCAAGATGATGTTGTAAGGCGGGCGTGTCAATCACAATGAATTTCGCCTTGATCTTCCTCGTCGCTTGTACCTCTAAGCTTGTTGCGCCTAAAGGCCATGTCGGCGTTCCATTGAAGCCACCATCGGGCCGCTTTGATCGCTTCCATGTCATCGTGGTGAAGGCCTAACTCCTTGTAACATCCGACATACATGATGTCGCAGAGTCGCCTTTGATCAATCAAGATGCGTTCACCGCACTCCCCAACCCGGAGGGATACTACCAGGCATCATTGCGGTGTCGAACCATGTCAAGGTCGGCCTCTGTGAAGGTTATCATCGGTCCTTGGCAATCTTCAGGCTGAGGTCTTTTCAGTCTGACCTGGTTGACGTGCTGCAGATGTTTCACCCTCTGTGTCTCCCCCCGTATGTCGTTTTCATTCACCTTTGAGTGGATCACATTAACCACTCAAGGTCCACCTGCATGTGGTTGCTGCGCTGGGGGAGGAGGGGCTGCTGGCGCTTGAGGCAATCGTGCCTGTTCTTCCCTTGTTTTGGCCTCATCCACAAGGTCTCTTAGATGGCCTTGCCTCACCAAATCTTCTAAGTGGGCTTTAAGGGCTCTGCAACCCTGAGTTGGGTGCCCCTGCTCATTGTGGTAGGCACAACGCCTACCAAGGTTTCTCCCCATAAATTCTCCTGGTGTTTTGCCATACCAAGTAGGGCCGATTTGAATTTGATCAAGGACTTTTGGACCGGAATTGAACACCGTGCCATCGCTTGCTTAGCCCCAACTCCGTCTCTTGTTTGTCGTCTGTTACCTTTCGGCCTCATGAGCCAAGGTTCTTTTCTGGCTTCGTCTCCTTATTCCCCGACGTATCTTCCTCGGCTCTGGCATACTTCTCAATTCTTGCCATGAGCTCTTCCATACTCTTTGGCAGGGTTTTTGCCAAGGACTTCCGCAGTGGACAGTCATCCTTCAGGCCGTTCTTGAAAGAGACGACCGCTACCTCCTGGTTGCATTCAGGTATTCGATTGAACACCTCGTAGTACCGTTTTGCATAGGCTCTGAGGCTCTCATCTTTGCCGATCTTCAGAGCCATCAATGCATCCACCCTCAATGGCTATAGTTTGTTTGTTATGAACCTAGCCACAAACATCTCGGCCAGGCCTTCCCAGCTCTTCACGCTGCCCTTCGGTAACTTGTGGAACCAATCTGATGCAATCTCCCCGAAGGATGAAGGGAACACTTTGCAGAGCAGCGGCTTGTTCCCACTGTATAATGCCATCGAATTCAAAAATAATCCAACATGGAAGTTAGGGTCTGACTTACCATCATATATCTGGAACCTCAACATACTGAATCTTTTCGGCGCGACGAATCTGTCCAATTCCATCGAGAATGGAGTCCTCGGCTTAACCGGGGAGGTCACTTCGGCTCCGGCATTCTCCTGCTTTCTCTTGAGGTAATCTCTCAAGTCCTCTTTACTTTTTCCTACAGCCCGGCTGTCATTGGACTTCAGCCTTTTCGGCGCGCTACTCTCGGCCTCATGGTGGCCCCTTTTCGATCCTTCCCCGCAGGACGCATCGAAACACAATACCCACCCTGGAACATGCCGATGTTCTTTGGGGTCTGCTTCCTTCTCGCGATATGTCCTTCGGGACTCTTCTCCTCTCGGCTCTTCTCGGCCGACTTCCTTGGAGGGTCGGTGAGAGTGTCTTCTACTCCCCGTATACTGAGGGGCTTCAAGGACTTCTCTCCGTCCCTTCTTTTGGGCGTTTGCTGCTGGCATTAGTGTGTCCTGTAACGGGTATGGCGGCTGCATGACATTATTCTGCATCATGAAATTGACAACCGATTAAAGGTCTGCCAACTTGTTTGCCATCTCCTTTACTTCCTCATCCCTCTTCAGACATCTGTCTTTCCAAGTCTGGAGGTCGTCTTCGTTATAGTATTTGCCCCTGTCCGCCTTCTTTGATGTATCACCATCTTGTCCGACGGCTTTCTCTGCGTGATTCTGATCACGAGTTTCTTCGTTGTGGTCTCCTCCTTCAGCGTTAGAGTCGACAGGTCTTCCACTCCCAGCCGGAGTGTCGTCCCCAATCTTTTCCTTCTGCGTGTTACTGGCTATCTACTCTTCATTCTTTCCCACAGACGGCGCCAAAATGTGTGAGTGATATTCCGATCACACTGCCCTCCTTAGTAATCCACAGAGAACACAGTGAGTAGACGGCTCCTCAGAATCTGCAGAAGAAAAGGCTCAAGTGATGGTTCTTCCACCCGGGGGCACTCCGACGATCAAGTCAGTATCTCTCAAAGATAACAAGTGCTAAAATTCTCGCTCAAGACGCAAATTGCGTACCTTAGACCACGGGGTGCCCTTCTTTATAGTCTTTCTCTATCCTTCCCCACTAGAAGTCTCACTTCTATGGACTCCATTTCCGGATCTACTTTGGACTCTTCAAGAGATAAGGATAGACTCCCTAAGAGTTTTACCTTTATCCATCTTGTAGTCTTTCTTCTTTCTAGGACTCTTGTCCCTTATCCGATCTTCTCGGATTCCGATATCTTCGGAGATAACCTCGGTAATCCCGAGATCACCTCGGACCGGTTGTCAGATCACGCAGCGGCACCTCGGTGACACTAATTGTCACCTCGCCACGCATAGTACTCAGAAAATACTTCCCCACAAAATCCATATATACCAAAGAGGGCTATCTGCCGTGATTGCATGATATATATTTTTCCCAAAAAAATAAAAGTAAATAAATAAATGAAACATTTGTGATAAAGAAAGCAATATTTTTCTATAAAATGGTAAATTCACAATATGTTCGATAAAATAGTTCTTCTCAACTTTGAAACAACACATCATGAAGTAATTATAATAACAAGGAGGATGATTAAATTTAGATATCAAATTTTGGATCACATCTAATCTCACAAAGGTGGAACCAATTAAATTAATAAACATGTCGTATGATATCCAAAATTTAATCACCCTAGTGTTGTTATAATAAATTTTGTTAACAAGTGTCTTCAGAACTTGTTTGATTCGCAAATATAAGAAACCATAGAGTATTTTAAATTGGAACAAAATTATTCCACATTCAATTCACATTTTGTGATTGGATAATTTCTCTCAAAACACATTCTTAATTTTATCCAGCATATGTAAGTGAGATGGGAGTTTTGGCCATGCAAAAGGGCCAAGCTATTGACCTGATAGGCCGAGCCCATCCCACCACCTTATAGTTAGTTGGACTATACTGAAGTGGACTATGTCCACCAAGCGATATCAACCAAGCTCCACTACTTCAGCCGGGTTGTGTTACCTATGGACCGTACTAACCTTACCGAGCTATGGTAAGCCAAGTAGAGTTGGGCCAAGGTGGAGAACTAGGGCAAGTTCGACTGACTTGGCCGAGATGTAGTTGACTGGTTGGGCATCTCGGAGCTAGGTCGGGTGGTGTAGGTTGTTGGAAGTGAAAGGCCTAATGCTGAATTACAGTAGCTTGGCAAAAGCCACCATGTGGCCCAATAGAAAAGCAAATGAGGGAATCCACTGTTCGTGCATGTTGATACCATTTGGTCATTTTGTCAATATTGTTTGGCAGTATTGTCACGCACACATGTGGAGGACGATAAGAGGGTAGTATATCTACGTGTCTAGGAAAGGGTGAGCAAAGCAGTGTGCACTCAAGCTATATAAACCCTGCAATGCCTCCATGCAATAGGTCTGTGATTTTTCTTACACTGTGGAATCTTCTCTTTTGTCCCCATATCTCTTCATCTCTCTGTAAGTGCTAACTTGACCGTTGGAGGAGTTTTTCGGCAACGCACCCCTCCAGGTAGCTCACCATTGTTGTATTTCTAGGTTCAATGACATAGTTCGGAGAAACATGAAGCTTAGACGGAAAAAGTACGAAAGCGTCGAGTATTTGCTCTCTTTACAATTGGCACCACATGTGGAAATTCGACAGGCAAAACCTTGTCCTCCAAGCTTTTCTGTTCAACTTCGATGGCGAATAACGACGAGATCCCATTGTCTACCATCGACAACATCACTCCAGAGTCTATTCGAAGGCAAGATGATCTGCCCGTTGTTTCAAACATGAAGTTTGAAGACTTCCACCAGAGAGCTACACAAAAAAGCGCGAAACAAACGCTCAAGGAGTACTGAACGTTCACAGAGTCCTGAAAGGCGATGGTGACGAAGAGAATCGCGCTCTCAACATTTTGAGCACAAATTGAGAGACCAGGATGCCATCATTCGGAAGATGGCGGTTGAGATAGAGGCACTGAAGCAGCAGATTAAAAGGAAATATGTTGTTGGAGTGGGAAACCACAGTGAGCGCATCCAACCCCATCGCTCAGGCAGTCAGAACAGACGAGGGACACCTTCCCTCTCCATGACCAGCAGCTATGGAGTTGGCAACTCTGTCCTAGCGATAAACAAATCATGCACGCGAGATAGTAGCTATCGCTCCTTACGTCCGTCGACGACATTGAAATGCTCTTACTTTGCCTGATCGAAGGATTTGAGGGACATCCTAAAGAAGCACGCATGTCGCAAAGAAGCCAAGAGAGTGCCAGTGTTTCAGAGGCTAAACCCTAGAGTCCATTCAAATGAAGAGGTGGCCAGCTATGCCGCCTCCTAGAATGGTGGTTAAAGCGCCGGTGGACAGAGACTTGGTGAGGCTTAGCATCACTCCACTTTTCCTTGAGATTGAGAGTACACCGCTTCCCGCTAGCTTCCACCAACCTAAGTTCACATTATACGATGGCAAGACGACCCCGTACATGTACGTTAGTCATTATCGACAGGTGATAGCAGGGCATAGACGTAATGATGCCCTAATGTGTCTCATAATTCTGGCGAGTTTGGGGAATTGGGCCTGAAATAGTTTCAAAGGCTGCCAGAGGAAAGTATCGAGGGGTGGCAAAAGCTAGCAGAAACATTCGTCACAAGATTTAAGACCAATAACAGAACACCAAAGAATGTCAACCACCTCCTGGGCATAAAGATGGACTCAGGCAGTTTATTAAAGGCATACAACACCAAATGTTGGGAGACCTCTAACGAGATCCTCGATTGCCCCACTAACTTGGCGATCGCCCAATACAAGCGAGGCCTACCAATCGGACATAGACTACGGGACTCAGTAACGATGAACCAGCTCACAACTATGGAGTCATTGATGCACCAAATTAACGAGCAAATCCAGGTTGAGGATGATGTAGCTATAACCATCAAAAAGGTGAATTCAGTAGCAACAAACAAATGAGTAGCAAGGAAAGTTCACTCAGTGAGACAAGAGAGCAACCACCCAAACAATCGAGGAAATAATGAAAATCGTTGTACCAACAGCAATGGTCGAAACAAAGGTCATAGTAATGACCCGACTAACACTCCTTGCAACAAGAAAGAAAATGGTAAGAGAAAGTTAAAGGCACAGACCGGCATTACCACTGTCTTTAAAATCCCGATCTATCGCATCCTTAGTAAAATCCAAGATGAGACATACGTTCGGTGGCCAGCAAAACTAAGAGATGTTCAGAGGGGGTTCTACCCGAGAGACCGCTACACTTACCACAAGAAGAGGGGCACTATACGGAGGATTGTGTGCCATTGAAGTAGTATTTAGAAGAATTGGTCGCGGCAGGGCACTTGGACCAATACATTGATGGCGGCATGTGGGCAGCTCAACAAGGACAAGTTCAGCCAAATGGGCTAGCTGTCTAAGATGCCACACCCTAGGAAGTCATCAACGTCATCTACGAAATCATTGAGCCAGTGCAGGTATGGGAGCTTAGAGGAATGATTAAGAAGGCTGAACACATGAAGGAAGTACTATATGTTCAGCCCGCCGTAAAAAAGGAGAAGACTGAGGTGTAAGACGTTATGGTCTTTTCAAGCAAGGACTTGGAGAGAATTCAAACCCCTCACAACGATGCCCTAGTGGTGACTCTTCGTGTCAAGGATTTTGACATCAAGAGAATCTTGATCGACCAGTGCAGTTCAATCAAGATCATATACTATGATGCGTTCAAACAGATAAAACTAGATGACAAAGACTTGGGTAGCCAGAATGGCCAATCAGCAAGATCATGTTGCCTGTCAAAGTGGGATCAATCACGAAACAAGTGGAATTCTAGGTGTTGAAGGTTTCATCAACTTACAATTTGATCATTGTGGGGGGATGACTGCACACCATGCAAGTGGTGGCATTAACATACTACCAAGTGATGCGTTTCCCTGCCTAAACCAGGCAAATTGAAGAAGTTTAAGGAGACCAAGTGGTGTTGAAGCAATGCTTTGTTACAGTGAATGACAATCGGGCTACTAAAGGCTTTATCCAAATAATCGAGGGACCGGAAAGAAAAGAGGTCCTAGACGACGTGGGCAGAAAGGCAGAGGAAAAATCCGTGGAGGATTTGGTAAAGGTTCGGATAAATGAAAATAATCCAAACAAATTTTTTCTCTTCGGTTCATCAGTGTCCAGCGCCGAACGGTTGGAGTATGTAAACTTTTGCTCTCCAGTATCGAAGTCGTTGCATGGACGCCTTATAATATGCCTGGCATCAATCCAAACTTCATTTGTCACCAACTCAATGTCTTCCCAAGTGCTCGGCTTGTTATATAGAGAACTCGATGATTAGCTTTACACCATGTCGAGGTAGTCACGAAAGAGGTCAAGAACCTATTGGAAGTGGAGGCCATTGAAAAAGTGCACTACCCGAAGTGGATCTCTAATACGGTGGTGGTGCCAAAAAAGAATGGCAAATGGCGAGTTTGTGTCGACTACAAAACGGTCAACTGAGCTTGCCCCAATGACAGTTTTCCACTCCCAAGGATCGACCAACTGATGGATCTTACCGCTTGTCATAGAAGGTTCAATTTCCTTGATGCATACCGTGGCTACCACCAAATAGCCATATACGAGCCAAACCAAAAAATCACTTCGTTTACCACACCAAGAGGCTTGTACTGCTACAAGGTCATGCCATTTGGCCTGAAGAACACTGGAGCAACCTTCCAAAGAATGGTCACCAAAATGTTTGCTTATTTACTTAGTCATACTATGGAAGCCTATATTAATGATATGTTCATCAAGAGAAATGATGAATCCCAACACCTCAACGACCTGGCTGAAATGTTTGCCACACTTAAGCGCCACAAGTTGCGTTTAAATGCTTCTAAGTGTGCTTTCAACATGGGGACTAGGAAATTTCTAGGCTTCTTGGTTACCAACCGGGGAATAGAAGCTAATCCCTCACAAATAAAGGCGATACAAGAGCTAGAACGGCCGAATTCAACAAAGGACGTGCAACATCTTGCCAGAATGATAGCCACACTAAATAGGTTTATCAACCAGTCATCAGATCGTTACAGGAGCTTTGACCGACTTGAAAACGTATCTTTCTTCCCCCCAATCTTGGTCACCCTAAAGCTTGATGAAGAGCTCTATCTATATTTGGCCATATCTTAACACGAGGTTAGCGCAGTGCTGGTCACAGTCGAGAGAATACAATATTTCTCCATCTTCTTTGTCAGCAAGACGTTACACCCTACCGAATCAAGATATCTACCATTGGAGAAGCTGGCATTAGCACTCATGATGCTTTCTAGAAAGCTATTATTTTCACGTCCACACAATAGTGGTGTTGACCAAGTTCCCACTGAAGGTGTTATTTGAGAAGGTATACTTTTCTGGTAGAATTTTGAGTGGGCAGTAGAATTGGGCCAATATGACGTTAAATTCCAACCACGAACAGCGATCAAGGCTCAAGCCCTAGCAGACTTTGTGGCAGAATTTGCACTAGGCACTCACCTAGTCTGCCCTGGTAGACCTGGCACATGACACTGAGCAAAATAGAAAGGCTAGTGCGGACTTAGCACAACCAACGGGGGCGATGCAGCTAGAAGAAAACTTGTCTCCCTCCTCTTCATCTTTCGACACACCCTTTAATTCTACCGAGCTATCAACCGCAACTAGTGTCATGTTGCAGAAAAGTGAAGTACAAGCAATAGAAGAGCAAGACAGTGATGAGAAGACCACAAAAAAAGTGACTGACCTACTAAGCAAAGATATAGAAGTGTAGACAAGAAAGCTGCACGTGGAGACCTCCTAGACTTCTGAGTTGAAAAATTCACAAAACCCATCTGATTGTTAGGAGTTGTTCATCGGTGAGATATGGAAGCTCTATGTTGACAGGGTGTCCAATAGTCATAGCACTAGGCTTGGCATTGTATTAATCTCGTTAGATAGATTGAGCATTGAGCACGCTATCATATTGGGATTTCCAGTATCGCATAATGAAGCAAAATATGAAGCACTTTTAGCCGGCCTAAAAAGTGCTCTACGAATAAAGGTAGCAAAGCTAATGGTATTCAGCGATTCCAAACTTGTCGCCAACAAGTATCCGAAGAATACGAAGCCAAAGATGAGCGAATGACCAAGTATCAAGCATTGGTACAGGAGGAAATCAAAAAGTTTGATGCAATCAGAGTAAAGTAAATCGGTTGTGAGGAAAATGATAGACCTAATGAGTTGGCCGATCTAGCCTTCATGCAAAGTACCTCTCCTAGTCCCTTGCTGATTGAATTCTTGCTGCGGCCTAGCGTCGAAGAACTTGAGGAGATTGAAGTACTTTGCATCGAGTTAGGAACCATCATGGATGGACCCCATTATAGTCTTCCTCAAAGATCGAATCATACCCATCAAGAAGAAGGAAGCCAACAAGATAAGGGCCAAGTCAGAGCGGTTTTGACTCTCTCCATCTAGCGCCTTGTACAAAAAATCCTTCACTAGGCCATTATTGAAGTGTGTCCATCCAAGTAAGGTCGAATCTTTGAAATCCATGAAGGCATGTGTGGAAGCCACATTGAGGGGAGCTCTCTGGTATACCGTGCAATTTCACAAGGGTACTAGTGGTCGTGTATGCAAGCTGATGCCCAGAAATATGTAAAAAAGTGTGAAAAATGCAAGAAGTTCACACACTAGATTCACCAACCAGCCAAAGAGTTACTTCCTTTGACAAGCCCATGGTCGTTTTCTCTATAGGGATTGGATATTTTCAGACTTCTTCCAACAACACCAGGCAATCGCAAATTCTTCATTGCAGTTACGGATTACTTCACCAAGTGAGTAGAAGTCGAGCCATTGTTGACCATCAAGAAAAAGGATGTGAAGAAGTTCATCTAGCAAAACGTGATAACGTGGTTTAAAATCCCCAAGGCTCTAATCTCTGACAATGGCACCCAATTCGATGGAAAATTATTTAGAGGATTCTTCGAAAAGTTAAAGATAGAGTTTGACAATTCAACACCGGCTTACTCTCAATCAAATGGCTAGGCATAAGCATCGAACAAGACCATTCTAGATGGGTTAAAGAAAAGGTTGGAGAAGGTAGAGGGACAATGGACCAAGGAACTTCCTAACGTCTTATAGGCATATTGGACAACACCAAGAAGGTCAACGAAAGAGATTCCTTTTGCCTTGACATATGGCATGGAGGTAGTCATCTCACTAGAAATCAGCATGCCTACCATCCGAAGCGAGAACTTTGATCCTAACTTGAACGTCGAAGACATCGCCCTAGAATTGGACCTTGTGGATGAGTGAAAAGAAAAGGCACCAATCCATATTGCAACATATCAGCAAGAACTGTCCAAAAAGTACAACAAAACAGTCCATTCCAAGTAATTCAAAATCAGAGATTAGGTCTTCCGCAAGGTGATGGGCAATATCTTGGTACCTGGTGAAGGGAAATTGGGAGCAAACTCGGAAGGGCCTTACAAGATAATCGGTTTGGCAGGCAAGGAGCATATTACCTAGAATGTTTAGACGGCCAAGCCATACCCAGGCCATAGAACACCGCAAATTTGAAATTGTTCAACTTCTAATTTTGTTCTCAATGTAACCCTTCATTTCTTGATATAATCTTTCAACCTTTATTGTAAATTTGTTCATGTAATGAAAACAATGGTCTTTTTTACATGAGATTGCATTCTACTTTTGTTTTCTTCTGGTGAGTTGCCGCGGACAAGGGGCAACATCTCTCCAAGCTAGTTTTGCACGACAAGATGAGTTGATGTTTTGTTCAACTCACCGCCCCTTACTGAACTGGTTTGTTCAGCAAAATGAGTTGATGGCTCGTTCAACTCAAAGTTCTTTGTCGAGCTACTTTTGCTTAGCAAAATGAGTTGATGACTTGTTTAACCCAGAGTTCTCTGCCGAACTGGTTTTGCGCGGCGAAACGAGTTGATGACTTGTTCAACTTAAGGTTCCATACCAAACTGATTTAGCTCGGCTAAATGGGTTGATGACTTGTTCAACTCAAGGGTATTTACCGAGCTGGTAGTTACTTGACAAAATGTATTGATGTTTTGTTTAACTCAAAGCCCCTTGCTAACCTGATTTTAGCTCGACAAGATGAGGAGTTTATGGTTTGTCCAACAATTGTATAATTTGCTGAAGCAAATTTTAGCTCGGCAAGATGAATGATGACTTGTTTAGTTCTTAAACTAGCACCAAGTTGATTTTGCTGGGAACATCTGGATTAATGATTTGTTCAAGTCTAGATTTATGACCGAGCTAAATTTGCTCAGCAAATTGGATTGATAGTAGAGGAATTTAACAAACATACATCAAATGAAAAAATGAAGATTGCAGAACAACTTGGTGAAATTTTCATTAATATTCAATAAGTAGTACAAAAGATGGGACAAATAGCTGGGTTACAATGTTCACTTAAAAAGAAAATAAATAACAAAAAGGAGAAAAATTAACAAATCAAATAAGGGGGGATAGATCGTCAGCAAAGTCGTCGCTAGGAGTTCTCTCTTGCCGGGTTGCAGCAACTCTCTCCTGCTTGGCAGTAGCCATATCTTTGTCCCCATCGAGCACGGCTGGCGTAGCTTCAATCCCCTCTTCAGTCTCTTTTTCCTGCAAAGCATTGAAGATGCTCTTGGTGAACACCTCGGTCGAAGGATCGTGACAAAGCTTTTCACAAGTTGCGTTCCAACCAGACTTGAAGAATATGTCCTTAGTGGTTTCAACCTGCTTCATATAACACTCTTCGATATCTCTAAAGCCTTGGTCTTCAGCCGCTTTCACGGCTTCAGACTGCTTCTTCTTCAGTGCCTTAAGCTCGGCAAGTGCTGCATTACTTTCTTACTTGCCGCTGGAAAGTTGGCCAAGGAATCAAGCGTTGTCTACATTGGCAAGCTTAAGAGAAAGATTTGCCCGCCCCAACTCGGCTTCAAAAAATTTGCCCTACGAGGTGACGTCGACCACCTTTTTTCATAGATTCACAACCTAATCCATGACCAAATGGGTCTTTCTAAATTGCTTGTAAAAAGGGGAGGGTAAAAAGGAAAATCGAACAAACAGTTGACAATTCTTGATTGAAAAGCTCACCCTAGTCATGGATTTCATTGCGGACTTGACCATTCGGGTATCCAACATGTGCTCCGTTCTAGTCATGTCATCAGGCAGAAGCAGAGACTTGAATAGGTCAAAGGCAAAGAAATGCTCATTGTCCCCATTGATAGAAGTGTTGGCTGAGATAACCTTTCCTCGGGACTTCAACTTTGGTTTCCAGGCTGGAGTCGGCTCAACCTCAGTGGCGACATATTCGGTGCTTAGCTCGACCACTAACTCGACCGAATGATCGGCCAAGTGAGCCCTTTTGCTAGCCTGGCAAGATTGATTGTCGAATGGTTGACCAATGGAGGAAGCCATGGCTAGCATGGTTGCTGAACCTTGACTGACTGTTGGAGTATGTGGAAGTATGCGACTTAGCAGTTCTTGAGAAGTGACTATGACAAGATTCTTGATTCCGTTTCTTTTTGCCATCTTTTTCTCCTCGGTCAAATGAATATGTTGGGCGTCTGGAAGATTTGGATCTGGTGGAGGGGAAGGCTCAGACAAGAAGTTTGTGACCTTGCTTTTCTCTTGGCTGAATAACAATAGCTTGGCACGTAACCGAACAGATCATGGTAACTGTGGTTTTTGTATCGTAGCGCGGTCCTTATAACTACTTCGTCAAGGCGTGAGTATAACGCTTGTAGATCAGCAGTACCTGCAAAAAGAAGTATGTCAGCTCAGCAAAAGAAGACCAAAATGAAATTGATTGATTGTGAAAATTGGCTTACTTGCTGAGCCTTTATCTTTGTTAATGTACTAACTGGGCACATTGGCAGTTTTATAATTATCGGCCACCCAGAAAAAGTCATCGTTGTAAATATCTTTGTCTAGCGTGCTGGTAACTAGATGCTCTCTACCCAGTCTAACTTTTGAGTACTAGTTAAAGTCGTCGCTTGTGTTACCGAGCGTATATTGACGTAGTATCTCCGTTAAACCTAAGTTTAAACCTAGTCTGTGATTTAGCTCAGTAACCCCATTTAT
This sequence comes from Camellia lanceoleosa, assembly GCA_025200525.1. Classification (NCBI taxonomy): domain Eukaryota; kingdom Viridiplantae; phylum Streptophyta; class Magnoliopsida; order Ericales; family Theaceae; genus Camellia; species Camellia lanceoleosa. Next base: position 75,301,092 of record CM045766.1, read on the forward strand.
TATGCGAAATGTGTTAGTAGAGACTTGTATGGGGCACAACCTGGTACATCTCAAAAAATTCACACATCAAAGGCTACACCGAGAAACAGAGCCCTCCTTCTATGATAGATAGAATGGTAAAGGAGCAAGCATTCTATTTACCTTAAGGAAGGACCTATTCCTTACCGAGTTTTAAATACACGACGGCTAGGATGTCGTACTCTTCTCAGAACTTGAGTAGGGCACTCGGTGTGTTTACTAGGAAGCAGTATCGCACCATGTAGCACAGTGAGATGTGCTCGGCAATGTGTTGGTCAAAATGTGCAGCAACTGCTTGGTCTTTGAGCACTTATGTTAGTGTGCCTAGTCTCTTAGGATTCTTCATAAGTGAAAAATCAAATTTAACTACAAATAACAGCATGGTTGCACAAACGAGCTGGGGTTTCAGTTCAGTCAACAATGAGCTAGATTCTAGCTTGATTGTGTGCAACGAGTTGGATTTTGTCTTGGTCGCTCAGAGGTGCTAGGTTTTAGCTTGGTTGGCCATAAGCCAGAGTGTCTCTCGGTTGTGTAGTGAGCTAGTCCTTAGTTTGGTCGCACAAGTGAAGCAGATTTGGCTTGGTTGTGCAGCCCCCTAAGTTCCTTTGACTCCTAGCTCAATTTGTTATTTAGATGTAACAAATATGAAGTCAACTCGGCCGAATTAAGATTTTGGATTAAAAAATGGGTTCTTGCCTGGTCTGACCCAAGTCAATCCACGTTCATCTTAGAGGATGAACAGATGAAGAACAGTACGATCGAGAGCCAAAAATTAGGGGCCAGTTAACACATGTGGTGGCTTAAAACCCCTATTTGATCAAGTTTCCGGCAAGATTTGTGCATTGTCACTATGATTTGAAGGTAGATACTAATAGTACAAACACAAGAACATGAGGAATAGCAAAGGATATCTATGAATATGGAGAAACTCATTGATTAGGGCTTTGATCGGCGTTCCAATCAATGAGGGTTGCTCCAACGACGGCTATAATGGAAACTCTCCGTATGAAATGCTCTAATCTAGGCATGAAATGCGAAGAATCGAGGTTGTATGCTCTGGTTCACTGGGTACACCAACGGAGAAGATGATGAGCAGTGGGGAGTGAGGGGTAGTGTATATATCATCGATATATATATATATATATGTCTAAGTTGGAAGGGTGCCAAAAGATTGAAAAGACTCATGGGGAATCAGGCTTGTCATTATGACGCTTGTCCCCTCGAGAAGACATTATGTCAGAATAATGGACTGAACTGGGCTCCGTGTGGCGTGGTATTTGCACCGAGCTCCTTGCAGCATGAGATTCGCACTGGGCTCCTTAAGGCATCAAATTCGAAACATGAAATTTTTTAACCGAACAATTCATATAGCTTGGCTAGTGTTGGTAATCCGATTCATGCTAGAGTAGAACGAATTAAGGGGCAATTAAGCCGGGAGTTTTAGCCTTGCAAAAGGGTTGAGCTATTGACCTGATGGGCCGAGCCTAGCCTACTGCCTTACAGTTAGTTGGGCTAGACTAAAGTGGACTAGGTCCGTCAAACAATGTCAACCGAGCTCCACTACCTCGGCCGGGGTATGTTACTCGTGGACCATGCTGACCTTACCAAGTTATGGTAAGCCAAGTAGAAATGGGCTAAGGTAGAGAACTAGGGTGAGTTCAACTAACTTGGCCGAGATTCAGTTGACCGGTTGGGCATTTCGGAGCTAGGCCGAGTGGTGTAGGCTGTTGTAAGTGAACGGCCTAATGTCGAATTATGATAGCCCAGCGAAAGCCGCAACGTGGCCCAATGGAAGGGCAAAGGGGGGAATCCACTATTTGTGTGTGCGGATATCGTTTGGCTAATGTTGTTTGGCAGTATTGTCGCACACACACGTGGAGGATGATGAGAGGGTAATACATCTACGTGTCCAGGACAGGGCGAGCAGGGCAGTGTGCACACAAGCTATATAAACCCTGCATTTGTGATTTTCCTTACATTGTGCAATCTTCTCTTTCGTCCCCTCCTCTCTTCCTCTTTCTATGAGTACTAACTTGACCGTTGGAGGAGTTTTTCGGCAACGCACCTGCCGAGTAGCCCATCGTCATTGTGTTTCTAGGTTCAACGACATAGTTCGGAGAAGCACGAAGCTTGGACAAAAGGAGTACCGAAGCGTCGAGTATTTGCTCGCCGTACATGTAGGATTATTTTGCCCTGCAAGGAGGTTGGATATCTTATCTCAGAATAAGTCCTTTTGTTGTTAAAGGACTAAAATACTCTCATATATCACTTCTATTTGTGAATGAGATATGCCCTAGTAGTAGTATCGGTTAACAAATAATTGAATTCTTGTACAAAAATAGCTTCTTTCTAATTAAGGATCTAATTGAAGAGATATTATTGATTCTTAGGTGGACCCATTTTGATGATCTAAATTGTTTACCTTGTAGGGTTCATCAAACATATTTCATAGATGATCTTATTGTTAGACTTTGCAAGGTGAGCTATTTAAATTATCGAGATGAACCGTGATATTTATTGAATTCAAACAATACATCTCTTGTTGAATTACTAGCAACTAGAGAAAAGCTTAACCCATTATTGTATAATCTTCAAATACAAACTTTTTTTTGTAAGAAATATACAATTATCTTAATCGTGTTAACAACTACACCAACGAGTAGGGGTGAAGATGTGCTCGATAACCTAGTAAGCCCGTCCATACCGCCCATAATTGATAGGGTTTAAAATTATAGTTTTAGTCCTGGTTTGGGTATGACTTATTTAGTGATTTTTTAAACTTATTACAAAAATATGTATAGAAAAATAAAGAGATAATGTGATAACTTATAATCAATAAATAATTTATTTAGTTAGTTGTCAAATCAAGTTGGAAATTGGAATTTTTTTTAAAAATCAGATCATAATGTAGATCCTGTTAAGCTTACACTATTCACAAATGATATTATAAAATATATTTATGTAGATGTATATATTTATGTGTATATTTTATAGTATTTGATATTGTTTTTTATAAACATAAATGATGCATTAGTAATGGAAAATCGTTTTGAAAATTTGAACTACTAACTTTGATGTTAGAATATAACAAAATTAGACTTGAATTCTCTTGGATGCTTTTTTTTTTTTCCTTTTTAATAACTCGATGTCTAGTTAGTTTGTGTGCGCATTTATTAATATCAAATTTTAAAATTAACGAATAAATCAATTTGTGTTCACCTTATGAAATTTTAAAATTAATGATCGGATAAATAGTCAAAGACTCTTTAAAGTGATTTAAACTCAAGATTTAAAATCTTATTATAAAGTTTTTTAAACCCAACTTAATCCCTTAGGTGTCGTTTGGTAACACTTACGTTTTCAGTTTTCTGTTTATATTTACAAAAATTTTAAAAACTCAAATAAAAACTTGTTTGGTAAAATTTTTGATTTATAAATCAGTGGCCTCAGTTTATAAATTTGGCCAAAAAATGAAAACACAAAAAATGTGTTTCCATTTTGAGTTTTCAGTTTTTTTTTTTTACCACCTAACACTAGCCACCACCCACCACCATTTTCTACCACCGTCTTCCGCTACCACCACCCACCCCCCACCACCTCTCACCACCCACCTACCACCACCACCCACCACCCCGCTTGCCACTCACCATCCACCTTGCCACCTACTTGCCGCACTCGCCACCACCACCACCACGCCACCGCCCACCACGCCCACCACCGCCACCACTTGCCATCACCACCACCACCACCACCGTCGCTATCCGCGTCACTGCCACCACCACCACCGTTACCTACCACTGCCACACCATCCACCACCCTCGTCACCACCACCACCACTGCTACCACGCTTGCCATCGTCCACCACCACCGCCACTTTGCCACCGCTGCCACCCACCCACCACTACCACCATCGCCACCACCACCACTACCCGCCATCCTCCACCCACCACCACCCGTCCTCACTCACCACCACCACCACTACCACCGCCATCACCACCACCCACCCACCACCACTTGTTATCACTTTCCACCGCCACTTGTCACCACTTGACATTTTTCACTCTTTTTTATATTTTTAAAATTTTTTAAACATTTTGTCAATTACCAAACGCGTTTGTAGTTTATGTTTTTCTAAAAATAAACAAAAACCAGTTTATAAAATTTTTGTAAATATAAACTGAAAACGTAAACGTTACCAAACACACCCTTAATATTTACTTCTAGATGGACTTAAAAATAAAATATAAAGTTAATATTGAACGGACCCAACTCAGATCAACCCGCCCATGTCCCCCTCAACCTCCATTAAACTTATCATCTTATGATAAAAGATAATAATAATAATAATTTTAGAAAGACAAGTGAAAGTGTTACATATATAATCAGAATGGATCCAAAATGTAAGGACAAATGATGCGAACCTCAGCAGGCACCCAAAGGAATGGAGTGACTTAAATTTTAATTGCATTACATTATATTCAATATATTTAGTTTTAGTTTTTTAAATTTAGTTTTTTAAAATTAAATTTTTTATTTTTTATATTTTTTTATTTTTAGTGAATATTTTTAAAATTTTAAATAATTTTTTTATCTTTTTAAATGCACTTTACTTAAATATATCTAAATAATAAAATATTTGTGAAAAATATTTTAAAAAATTAATAAATATACAAAAATATGAAAAATGTATTAAATTTTCATATTTTTATATATTTTTAGTTTTTAATGAATTTTTTTAAAAAAAATTATAAATATTATATTTTTTAAGTATATTTATGTTAGGTGTATCTAAAATTTTTAAAAATTACTTAAAATATTTAAAAAATTATTAAAAACAAAAAAATATTAAAAATAAAAAAATATAATTTTCTAAAACCAAAACCAAACAAGTTAATTATCATCCATCCTATCTCTCTCTCTCTCTTTTCTTTTCATTTTTTATTTATTCTTCTCTAATAATTTGCTTTTTTATTTTTTTATTTGTATTATTATCTTCCATCTTCGCTACACAACAAACAGAGAAAAGGACACAAAGAAGAGAGAGAAAGTATTGAACAAGCGCGGGTAGAGAGCGCGTGAGCTTGGCAGTTAAACTCGTTGTTCGTGGATAAAAATAAGCTCTCTCTCTTCTTTTTTTTGGGTCAGCTTTTTCTACAAAAGGCGTAAAAAACCTGAGGCCAATTACAACTGTCACTACTTTTTTATTTTTTTCTTTTCTTTTTTAACTTTTTTGAGATTGGAGTGTGGTATATGTATGGTATATATAGGCATGCCCTAGAGTTGGTATGTACGAAATACGAAGTTCTCTATTTTATCGTTATTGCTATGAAGGCCAATTTGTTTTCTAGTTTTGCACATTTGTCCTCTTACATTTTATAAAACACCCAAAATTTCAACATTTTAGTTTTCATTCTAATGCAATATTATTATCTCCTTGTAAATTTTCAAGAACAAAATGATAGGGAGATTGGCACCCCTTCATCTTTCCTTAATTTTATTTTGAGTTTTTTTTTTACTGTTTTCATAAATATAAAAGTATCCCTATCTTTTCCCTTATATTACTTCCTTACTCAAAATAACGAGTTTTTTTTGTCAAAAGACATCCCCAGCAGTTCCTCTATCCAACCCCCAAATATAAGTATTGCTATAATAACTTCCTATTTATAAGGGAGTCACTATAACTCCCTCAAATCTGATAAATTTTTATTTTATTTCGTGTTGAAAGCGCGAAGGACGTCTTCCGAACGTCTCTCCGGACATCTCCTCAGATGTCCCGTGAGAATTTTGAAGCTAAAAAAGAAAAATATCTAAAATTAATTTGATCGATCGACCGCCTGGTCGTCCGACTGATCGACCGCTCCTGTCTTTCCGCTGCTCATTTTGATATGCTGTTGTATGCACTATTGCATTTGTTTTTATTATTAAAAAATATTTAAATTTAAAAGTAATTAAAAATATTATTTTAATAGAATAGAGAAAGAATGGAGCTTATTGGGAGAAGTAAATAAAAAAGTGATTCCTAAAATAAAGAATGAATTTTTTAATAATATTTTAAGGTAAAATTTAAATAGTTTGATAAGAATGCTCTAAGATCCAAAGGCATACATGTAAGTTGGTTGACTCATCCAGGGGCATTTATGCAAAATTCAACCAAGTCAATAATGAGTAGAAGGCAAAACCATAAAGACTATGTAGTGAACAGTTAATAGCACAAAAACAAGTAGAAGGGGGGTTCTTGCGCAAATACGCACAAATCATACACAAAATCCAAAAAAAAGAAAGCAAGTACAACTAAAAAAAACTACTAAAAAAATAAAAAGACAAAGCTTTTTTCTGTAGAAAACTCCCAAATAATGGAGGAGAAGTGTGGAGAGCCATTGGATTTTGCAGATGAGGGCAGAGAGACTCATGGAGAATCCCAATGCACAGATAGGAGAGAGAGAAACAAAGAAAAAAAAAATGAAAGAGAAAGGGAGAGAGACATACACAGATAGGTGAGTGAGTGTGGACTGTGTGTGGACTCTCTGCTATTTGTCACCCAATTTTAATTTTAAAAAAAAAAAACAAAAACAATTTTACTAGTACTACATAAAAACTACAACACTTTCCCCTTTCCTCTCCCCTCCCACTTCCTTCCCCCCTCTCTCTCTCTCTCTCTCATCAAATTATAAAATCTTTTGATTCTCTCTCTCTAAGCTCCCCCATCTTCAATCCCATGATCTGAAGATACAGATTCGATCCTTTATATTATTATCAAAGTCCCCCCCTACAGATCGGAGAGACAGCGACCCGCATGAGAGAGGATCGCTCCGATATGTCCGAGGACGATGACAGGCCTGATCTCGCCGCCGTCGAAACGTCGTCGTCTAACCGGCCCCGCGGCTGCTCTGCCGACGGCGAGTACGTGTCGCCTTACCCGGATCAAGTCCTCGAGAACGTTCTAGAAAACGTGCTTTTGTTCCTCACCAATCGCCGAGACAGAAACGCAGTCTCCCTGGTGTGCAAGGCTTGGTACCATGTGGAGGCGCTCACCCGATCGGAGCTCTTCATCGGCAACTGCTACGCTGTGTCGCCCCGCCGCGTCGCCGAGCGGTTCCGCCGGGTGAGGGCGGTGACGGTGAAGGGGAAGCCGAGGTTCGCCGACTTCAACCTCATGCCTCCCAATTGGGGTGCGCACTTCACCCCTTGGGTCACTGCCATGGCATACTCTTATCGTGCGCTGGAGAAGCTCTGCCTCAAGCGTATGTCTGTGAAGGACGAAGATCTGGAGCTCCTCGCTCATTTCCCTTGCTTCAAGGAGCTCGTTCTTGTCTGTTGTGATGGCTTCGGTACCAGTGGCCTCGCTGTCGTTGCCAGCAAGTGCAGGTCAGTGTTTACAATACGTAATTTCAACATTTGAGGTTTTCAATTTCGTATTCGAATTGTCAGTTAGATCTGTTCCTATTGCTGTTTTTGTAATCTGGAATTCGAATTTCTCTGATCTGATCTGATTTGTAATTTTTGGAAAAGCTTTTATCTATTATGCCTTTTGATCTGTGTTAATTGTTCTGAATCAAGTTTCTTGAACAAATCTGAACACTAAACTATACGTTACGGTTTTGCTTGGAACTAATTAGATGGTGAACTGAAGAAAAAAAAATACTATAGTGCTTGCTTTATATATAGCTGAATGAAGCTAAATGGATTGGTTGAAAATTAATTTAGGTAAACTTTGCAATGGGAAAAGATTTATTTATTTATTATGAACTGATTTTATCTCAGGCAACTTCGAGTGCTTGATCTGATTGAGGCTGAGGTTACGGATGATGAGGTGGATTGGGTTTCTTGTTTCCCGGAGGGTGAAACTTGTCTTGAGTCTCTAATTTTTGACTGTGTGGAATGCGCTATAAATTTCGAGGAGTTGGAGCGACTGGTGGCGAGATCTCCTTATTTGAAGAAACTTAGGTTGAACAGATATGTTAACATTGGGCAGCTTTACCGGCTGATGATTCGAGCTCCAAACCTCACACATCTTGGTACCGGGTCATTTAGCCCTTCAGAGAATGTTGCTCAAAGTGATCAGGAACCAGATTACGTCTCTGCTTTTGATTCTTGCAAATCGCTAGTTTGTCTCTCGGGATTTAGGGAAATTATAGCGGATTATCTGCCTGCAATCTACCCAGTCTGTGCTAACCTCACCTCTCTAAATTTTAGTTATGCCAACATCAATGCAGAACAACTTAGACCAGTCATACGCCACTGCCATAAACTCCAGATTTTTTGGGTACGTGGGTTGTTTTGTTTGTTTTTAGGTTTTAATTAATTTTGTGACTTTCAGGTTTCAGTCGTGAAGTTTACTTGCTATGTCTGTCTGCAGGTGCTTGATTCGGTATGTGATGAAGGACTTCAAGCAGTGGCTGCAACATGTAAGGATCTCCGTGAGCTTCGGGTGTTCCCTATCCATGCTCGCGAGGATATTGAGGGCCCTGTTTCTGAGACAGGTCTCCAAGCAATTTCCGAGGGGTGTAAGAGGCTGCAGTCAATTTTATATTTCTGTCAGCGAATGACAAATGCTGCCGTGGTAGCCATGTCAAAGAACTGTCCTGATCTTGTGGTGTTCCGTCTTTGTATAATGGGGCGACATCGGCCTGATCACGTTACCGGAGAACCCATGGATGCAGGTTTTGGAGCCATTGTTCAGAACTGTAAGAAACTTACTCGACTTGCTATATCTGGGTTACTAACTGATAAGGCTTTTAGTTACATTGGACAATACGGGAAACTGGTTAGGACCTTGTCTGTTGCTTTTGCTGGGGACAGTGATACGGGGCTGAAATATGTGCTTGAGGGTTGCCCTAGGTTACAGAAGCTTGAGATCAGAGATAGTCCCTTTGGAGATTCGGCTTTGCGTTCTGGTTTGCATCACTATTACAATATGAGGTTTCTCTGGATGTCTTCATGTAGGTTAAGTCACCGAGGCTGCAAGGAGATTGCACAACAAATGCCCCACCTGGTGGTGGAAGTGATCAATGGGGAGGATCAGCCAGAAGAGAGGAGTCCTGAATTGGTTGACACATTATACATGTATAGGTCCCTTGAAGGGCCAAGGGCTGATGCACCGAGATTTGTGACAATCCTGTAAACTCACACGTGTGAAAATGTTCCATCTGTTCTTACAGTGGCTTCTGAGGAAGTTATAAACTCTATTTGTGGGAAATTTGAATGACAGTTGGTTGCTTTTAACCCACAAGTTCTGGTAAACAGGAATGCCACTCATGTTCTTGACTTGAGCTATTGGAATGGCATTCAAAGCAAAAGAGCTCTCTGAAGGACCTGTTTACTTTATGCTTTGGTTCTTCTGGATGGTATAGAGAAGGGATCTTAATGTTGAAGATGAATCTCTCTCTGCAGGGGCTCAACCATCCAATGTTGTTGTGTTGGTACGCATTTAAATTTTACGTTTCTTTTCTGCTTTCATATTCATTTTCATAAATGAAGGCTTCTAGAGGTTAGTGAGGGAGGAGGGATTGTTGAGCTGCATTTAAAGATTGATTAGATATTTATTATATAACACTCGATCAAATTGGTACCGAGTACCCTCATGATTGGAGATTTGAGACATTGAAAATTCAAGAAACTATTTGTTTGGGGCCTCGGATGCGAAAGATCAAGTTTTCTCTCTTTTAGTAGAATTGAAGTAATGCTTATTTTTATTGGAATGTTAAAAGCTGTAGCTGGTGAGAACTAATGCCCAGAAGAAGGATACATCTTTCTCTCTCTAGAAAGTAAGTTTGTTTTTTTCAGATATTATTATGTTGTTCTTAGAACCTGACTGTTTGAATTTATTGTTTTTGTTATTGTGAGCAAAAATATATGTTGAGATGGGTAATAAATGCCAAATATATGCATGGACCATATGAGTAAGTGGGAGTGTCTTGCCTTTTTCTTGAATGAGAATGATCAGTTTGATAGTGAGACCCATTAATGATGTGTGGAAAGTATTTGTACAAGTACACATTGCAGGACCCTCCGTGTGGGGTCCCCTCCCATTCATGAGAGATGAGTGAGGTGTACCCAATTTTTATTTTTATTTTTATTTTTTTATTTTATTTTTATTTTTTTTTCTCTTAAGCTGTGGAGGGTCCTGATTTTCTCCCACATGCATCTTTAGGGTAACCCTCCACAAAGGGAACAGAATCGTATAAAGTCCATAGATTTAGGGACTGCACCTTTATGATGATTTGTTATTTTGATCTTTTGGATAGAGGTTGGGCTTTTTGGCCTCCTGCAATGTTATCTGCTACTCCCCTAGCATTCTTGATTTGTTTTGAGTATTATCATATCCTATTCCATCCATTGTTGGTGAGTGGGACCCTATCATTTTGATGATTTGTCACACACACCTGCATTATAAAGCTAGCCAACTCCTCCCAAAGCCCAAAGCTCTCTTTCTCCCTCCCTCTCTCTGGAGTAATAATTAGTAATCTGCTTTTATTTTTGTTTGTTTTCTCTCTCCAGATGCTAAATGTTATATAAAAATATTCCAAAAAGATACCCAATTTGAATGGTTGAACTTTTTATATGTTTGGAAGTTAATAAAGTGAAAGTTAAAAATAATTTTCTTCTTGTTTCTCAATAATCCTTTTTTTAGTTTAAGTTAATATTTAAGTTGTAGGGAGATGATACATCAAAAATATTTTACATAAATTTTCAAAATGAGTTGTAAACAGGTTGTACCAAAACTATACCTTTGTGTTGTATGCTAAATTATCTTTATCCTTGCATTTTAAAGTCTGAACAATTTTCTATGATTTGATTTTAAAATTTTGGAATTCTTTTTTTTTTTTTTTAAAAGTACGTAGCATCGGATGAAAAAAGCAAAGCTTATCATCAAAGTGGGATCTGATTAATCTGTAAGTGATGGGAAGCAAGTTTGCATTTTGCTTCTGTCTGGCCATTTGTAGGTGAAGCTGGACCAAACGCAATGATTTCTCCTCTTCTCTCTCTCTCTCTCTCTCTCTCTCTCTCTCTCACACACACACACACACACACACACATCAATGTCATTTGGGTCGGATGATGCAGCAAGTCCCACTGAATGGGACTAAGGATTGGTTTGGGAATGGTTTGGGAAGTGGAATGGTTTTTTGGCTTTTTAATTTTGTTGGTTATTTTAACTTGGGTTAAAAAGCTTGGTTTGAGAAAGATTTTTTAGCTTTTTTGTAAGAGAAGAGTGTAATAATTATGAGTTTGATGTGATATTTTATTTTTTGTAATTAAAATAGCTTATTTTGTCTTTTGTGGTTAAAATAGTTAAAAAAGCCTACTTTAGCTCTTCCCAAACGGTGCTTTTGGGTTGGCTTTTTAGCTTCTTTTTTTTTTTTTTTTTGACTATTTTAGCCTAGGCTAAAAAGTTTAGTTTGGAAAGGATTTTTGACTTTTTGGCTTTTTTGACTTTTTTTGTGAGAGAAGAGTAATGAATATGGGTTAGATGTGATGTTTTGTTTGTTGTGTCTAAAATAGTTTATTTTGTCTTTTGTGACTATTTTAGCCACAAATCAACTTGCCAAACAACACCTAAGAATATAAGAAATGTTTGGTTTAGTTTTGCAATTATGATTTGATTTGAGTGTGAAATTATAATTTAAGTGTAAAATTATGTGTTTAGGTTTGAAAGAAGAAAATTGGTTTTGGTTATGAGTTTTGAGTTGTATTTTGAGTTTTGAGTTATGAGTTTTGAGTTTTGAATTGTATTTTAAAATTTTTTGGATTTATGTTTTTAAAATATTAAAAAATGTTTAAGAATTTTTTTAATTCTAAATATATAATTTTTATTTTTTATTTTAAATATTTTATTTTATTTTGCAAATATTTTAGACTCAAAATATAACTATAAACTCAAATCGTAATTAAATACAAAATTTAAAACTCAATTTAAAAATTATTTTTAAAATTTATAACTAAACACATATTTTGAAACTCTATTGCTTTCAAAATTTTGCACTCAAATCATAACAAAAACATAATAAAAAACACTCAAATTTTTATTTGTGTTTTGTTATTTTTTTTTTCTTGAATAATCTTTTTAGGACAAATTACATAAATAGTTTCTATAATTTGGGACTCATATCATTTTAGTCCTTAACTTTTCAATTTTGATACATTTGATTCTGATTTTGAATTTTGTTCCAAATAAGGACAATTGAAGATATCATTCTTAAATTTCAAGGGTAAAATTGTTAATTTAATAAAATATAAATTAATTTGATAAAAATAAATATCAAAAAAATATTTTTAATTTTTTAAAATTTATTTTTATTCACCAATGATAAAATTATGTAAAATTGATAAAAATTAATAAAAATTACATGATTAATTTTTTAAATTAATTTTACAAGCACATAATAAAAATTAATTTGGTAAAAAAAATAATTAAATGTCTAAAAGATTTATCAATTTTATATATTTTATTTTTAGTTGGTAGAAATAATTTTTAAAAATTTAAAAATATTTGTTTGACATTTATTTTTGTCAAATTAGTTTATGTTTTATCAAATTGACTATTTTACCCTTGAAAAATTTAATGATATCTTCAATTGTCTTTATTTGGAACAATATTAAAAATTTGGAGTCAAATCTGTTATAATTGAAAAGTCAATAATTAAAGTGATACAAACCTTAAATTATAGTGACTATTAGTTTAATTCACCCATATTTTCATTTTTGTTAAGATTTCCAACACAGTTGAAGAGTAAAAATATGAATAAACTAATTAGTAATGTTACGGATATCAAAAACACTATCCAAATTTTAATAAAATGCTCACATAGATATGCAAGTGTTTAGTAGAATTTTTGGTAAAATATTTAGGCTACGGTTGGTTTAGTTTTAAATTATGATGTGACTGTGAAGTTGTGATTTAAGTGTGAAATTATGAGTTGAGTTTTGGAGAAATTTTTTTTTTTTTTTTTTTTTTTTTGGTTATGAGTTTGAAAAGAATTTTTTAATTTTGAAAAGAGTTTGTACTTTGAGTTTTGAATTTTTGAATTTTGAGTTGTATTTTGAAATTTTTTAGATTTATTTTTTTAAAATACTAAAAAATGTTTAAGAAATTTTTTTTTTCAATATATAATTTTTATTTAAATATTTTTAATTTTTAATTTTAAATATTTTATTTTATTTTGTAAATATTTTAATTTTAATATTTTAAATTCAAAACTTAAGGCCTTGTTTGGAAAGACTAAATAAGTGCACTTTTTGTCTTTTTGGACAAAAAAGACGAGGTTGAAAATATGGATGTTTGGGTTAACTTTTTAACTTTTTATGGAAAAATGTGTAATAAAAAATTGTGAAAATTGGTTTTTAGAGGAAAATTTGAATTGGGAGTTGTGCAGCCGTAATTGTTGACTTTTGGTGAATAGTGTTAACTTTTTAACTTTTTGAGTAACTTTTTGGCTTTTTGGATTAAATGAATGTACCCAAACTTGGCCTAAATCTACACCTAAATCATAATCAAACACATAACTCAAAACTTAATTTAAAAATTATTTTCAAAATTCATAACCAAACACATAATTCGAAACTCTACACTCAAATCAAATCGTAACCAAACATACAACAAACAAAATTAAAATATTTAAAATAAAAAATGTATTTAAAATAGAAATTATATATATATATAATAAAAAATAAATTTTTTAATATTTAAAAATATATTTAAAATATTTTAAAAAATACAGCACACAAATGCGTGAAATATAGTACATATTAAAATAAATATTTAAAATATAAAATATTTATCCTAAAAAAATAAAATTAAGAAATCTTTTAAATATTTAAAAAATAATAATTTCAAAAAATGTCAAAATACAACTCAAATTTTTTTTCAAAACTCAAAACAAGACTCCACACTCAAATCATGATTCTAAAAATAATTTTAAAAAATAAAATAAAATAATATTTTTTTTTGATTTATTTTATTTTTTTTTGTTGAAAAGAGTTTGATTTTAGGTTTTAAATTGAGTTTCGAGTTGTGTGTTTAGCAATAAGTTTTAAAATAATTTTTAAATTGAGTTTTCAGTAATTTTGAAAGTGTGTATAATTATAAGTTTTAAAAAGAATTTTGAAATTTTTTTGCTAGAATCATAATTTCAACAGAGAACTAAACGCAGCAATGTTTGGTCCAAAAGAAAATTAGTGCTTGGTTTTATCCATATTGCTTACGGTGAGCACAGCCGCACACAATAAAAGACTACTCTGTGTGTAGAGAATGAGAGAGAGTTTGCTTTTCAGTGTTTTTTTTCCACTTATATTCTCAAAATTGGACCAAAATATAACCCATCCTTGTCTTCAAGGGAAAGCATAGTGAAAAAGTGAGGTTTGAGAGTGATGAGTACATAATATTTGTTGAAAATGACCTCACTATAACGACATTTAAACTCCCAAACATCTTTCAATCCTAGCCGTCCAATTCCCATTTTTGTTTTCATGTTCTTTAAATTAAGACCTAGAGTTTATTTTAGAAACATGGTTAAAAGTTAATTTTTGACTTTTAATCTATTTTCGATCATATTACCTTCCTATTTTTTTACACATTTAAAAAAAAAAGTTAAAAAATGTCAAAAAATCAATTTTTAACCAACTTTTCAAAACAACCCATAGAGTTTGGTTAGATGCATTAATATCCAAAAAAAAAAAAAAATCATTAATTTCATCTAAAGAAATTTAACCATTCACTAAGCATTTTTTTGAATCTTTTTTCTTGAGAAGAATATTGTGACTGAAATTATTTTGTACACGATCATACGGCTAAAATCATTAAATGATATTATTTTTTGTAATAAGTGATATTTAAGTAAGATAAGAAAATAAGAAATGTTAGACACCTACACTTTTAGACTCACAAATTCGTCCACAATTATGTGACAAGTGAGTTAGGTCTTATATATAACAAATCAAAAGTTGACACATCATACCATATTATTATAGTCAAATTGTAGAAATTTTTTTTTTTTTTTTTTTTTTTGTAAATCTCAAACATTTTTCTATACATAATGGCAAAGGATCATTTGTTTTCAATTTTTTGTCTAATGTCACAATGTACTTTTCATCATTAGATCGTGAGATAATATTAAAACATTGTAAATTTTAAAACATGATAGTAATTGGAAGTGTATTGGAACAAAAAAAAAAAATGGAATTTAGTAACAAAAATCCCATGTCATACATGCATAGGATGACGGTGTTCAAAAAAAAGAAAAAAAAATACATGCATAGGACGAAATTATCAAAATATTGTAAATCTTTAGACATAATCTAATCGTAATTGGAAGTGTATTGGAACAAAAAAATTAATGAATTTAGGAACAAAAATCCAACGGCATACATGCATAGGATGAAATGGACGGAAGCACCACTTAGACCAACATGACACTTTGGAAATATCTAACACACATTGTTGTAAAATTAAATTACAAATTAGTTTACTATTTGACTTAAGTTTTTCAATTAGCTACTAATTGATTAAAGTTTGAAATTAAGTTAAAATTTAACAACCCCCCCCCCCCCCCTCCCCAAAAAAAAAATGCATATTAATAGAAGGTAGAGAGTTGATAAGCGCAATAGAAGGGTAGTTTGGTCATACAGTATTTATCGGTATTAAAGGTGTTAATATTGCAGTTCAAAGTTGACTTTCTACCTATTATTCAAACAACGCTACTCCAGACCTTCAGTGGGGGTGACTCCCAGCACCCCCACCCCCACCCCCACCCCCACATGGGAGGGTCTGTGAGAGGAAGACCCACAAAAACATAAATAAATAAATAAAATTAATAATTCTAACCAATCAAAAATTAGTGGAGGTGGTGGGGTTCACCCCACTAAGGGTCTAAGTTATTTTCCTTATTCAAATACAATGCGATGAAGTGCAAATTGTCCAAACTAAATGGAATAAATTAATTTTGTCCCCGTATAAACACTATTTCTCTTGCATAATATTATTTAACGAGTTATAAAAAAAAATAAAAATAAATAAATTATGAGTAGAACAGGATGACTCATCTTTCTCGGATAGTTAAGAGATAGGAGATCATAAATTTGGGTAAGAATTTGAGAGGAGAAAAAAAATAACAAAAAAATTTAATATATATTAATTCACATTTTATTTTTCTTTTTAAATTTCTAATCAAATCATACACTAATATAATCTTAGGAAAAATTACTCATAAATTTAATTTGGAGAAAAATTATTTCATTTAGTCTTAAAACTTTTCTTTCAAATCAATTAGTCTTTTTTGTTTTGGGTATGTTCTATTTCCTTGATTTGGAAGTTTGAAAGTTTACTTGTCTGCCTTTATATGTGATTTTGTTTGATTTTTTTTTTTTTCCTAATGTTGGGTGCGTGTGGATAAGGTAGATTTTTACGTTTCTATTTTTTTTATTTTTTTTTTCGGTGGAGATTTAGTGGAGTGATTTGTAAGTGGATGATATTACCTCATTTGTGGTGTTATTGTTGTGGTGTTCATCTCTATTGTAACATTGACATTAAGTAACATCCAAACATAACACTAATGTAACACAAAAAAAAAAATTTTTACTGTACTTTTTCCAAACGTGACACTTTAATTCTAATATAATACTCCAAATAAACTCTTTAGTGTAACATTCCAAAATAACACACAAAAAAATTTCTTATTGCAACACTCTAATGTAACACACAAAAAAACTCCTTAGCGAATTTTTTTTCCCAAACGTAACACTTTAATATAGCACACAAAAAAACTCTTTAATATAACACTCTAATGTAACACAAAAAAAATCCTTAATGTAGCACTTTAATGTAACATACAAAAAAACTTCTTGATGTATTTTTTTCAAATATAACACTTTAATTTAATACTCTAAAAAAACTCCGTAGTGTCACAATCTAATATAACACATAAAAACTCCTTAGTGTAACATTCTAATGTAACACGCACAAAAACTCCTTAGTGTATCATTCTAATGTAACACGCACAAAAACTTCTTAGTATCTTTTTTCCAAACGTAACATTTTAATATAACGCTACAAAAAAATTATTTAGTGTACTTTTCTCAAACATAACACTCCAATGTAATACAAGAAAAAAAAAAAAATTCTTAGCATACTTTTCCTAAATGTAACACTCCAATGTAACACTAAAAAAAGAAAAAGAATGTTAGGTTCTTTAAATCATTCCAAAAGAAGTACAAATATTCCTTAGTAAGTTTTGAACAAATGTATAATTTCAAACTGTGAGTGTTATGTTTGAAAAAAGTACATTAAGGAATTTTTTTAATATTTTTTTATGTTACATTGAAGTGTTGCGTTTGGCATTACACTTATTAAAATGTTATGTTTGGGAAAAGTACATTAAAGAAATTTTATTTTATCTTTTTACATTTGAGCGTTACGTTTGGGAAAAATACACTAAAGAACTTCTTTTTTGAGTATTACGTTGTTACGTTTAGAAAAAGTACACTAAGAATTTTTTTAATGTTACATTATTAGAGTGTTACTTTAGAGTATTAGATTTTTGTTCGTAATGTAAGATTGGTTTTAGAACGAGGAGAAATCCAAAACTTCTATAATGCAAATTGCTCAAATGTATAATTCTACATTTTGAAAAAATCACTTTTATTTTTGAAAAATTAAACCCCAACATGTAAGTGACTACCTTTTTATGTAATTTTCATTTTAATGGGACCTTTGGGTTTATAAAAAAAGAAAAGAGGACTAAACCGTTCACAAAATTACATTTTAAGATTTATTTGTGCTTTACCCATCATCTTAATATATGCTGTGATTTCTTATTTATCAAAAAGGTTAATCATTTTTTTGATCCCTAAATTATGAGTCTTGTATCATTTTATTTTTTAATCAATTAAACTGTTTTACTTTGATCACAAATATTTCAATTATGTGAACTGATCTCCATTGTATTGAAACACTTTCTATGCAATAATTGTTTCCACTTAAAGACGATCTAGACAGCTCAACCCACCATTAATTTACACCAATTTGGGCACTAAATCCTAATTAGCACATTAAACATAATTGGTAATCACAAACAGTAGTTGTTCAACTAATAACTAATGAGAATGGTTTGGAAACTGAGAGGTGAACAGTGAGCAAGGATCGCTCCTTGACTTTCTTATTTAATTTTCAGTTATGCTACGTCGAAAAATCCTCTCTCTCCAAAAAAAGCCATTTTTTTTTTTTTTTTTTGATCGTGAAGAAGAAGGAGGAGGAGGGAGGAAGAGGAGGAGGAGGAGGAGGAGGGACTGGAGGGGGAGAAGAAGGAGGGACTGGAGGGGACATAATATTCGGGGGGGAGGAGGAGGCGGAGGCGGAGGCGGCGAGGCGAGATAAAGCGGCACGTGAGCGGCAGGCTTCTGAGCCCTCTTCTTCCTTCTTCTTCTCTCTTTCTCTCCCTCTCCTTCTCCCTCTCCTTCTTCCCCTGCGTTCAGTTGGGCTGAAAAAAAAAAAAAAAAAAAAAAACCTAATGCCCAAAACGACGTCGTTTTGGGCATTAGGGGGATTCGGGGGACGGAAGTCTCGAGCTACCAAACATTATTCTTTAATTTTCTACTTGATGGATCATTAGGCCAACTTTTGAGTTGAATTTTGATAATCTGATCCGTTCACATTTTAAAACTTGTCATATATATTATATCTGTAAAAAATCAAGTCGATCGGATATCAAAAACCATGTGAACTAAAGTTTTATTAAACAATAAAATTGTTTATTAAATTTTTTTTAATAAACGGTTTTTATTTTTTCCGATATTCAATCAATTTAATTTTTTACAGGTATAATGTACATGACAAATTCTAAAATGTGAACGATTCGGATTATCAAAATTAGGCCCAAAAGTGGACCCAATGGCCCATCAAGTAGAGAGTCAAGTAGGGGAGCCAATGAGGGAATCCTAGCTCGGTAAACAGTACCAACACAAGAGGATGTGGACCCCACACCAAACCCGGTTAGAGTCAGTAGGCCACGTCTACGGTATGGGAGGTGGGATACATTAAGGGTGAGCAGCGGATATACCGATCCGCCAAAACCGACCGAACCGAACCGATCCGTCTCATTTTGGACCAATGCGTGATGACAAGCAGACGGTTGCAGATTGATTTTCTCCAATCCACCAATCTGGCGGACAGATGGCGGATTTGAGATTCTTTTAGCCATAACTGAACTGCCAAACAGCGAATCCTCCTAATAATTTATAAGATTCTGTGTTTTTAGTTTGTTTAAATATTTTGTTTGTGTTTTCAATTAAAAAAGAGTTTAAATATTTTGTTGAAAAAAAGTTTCAACTTGAATATCTTTTTTTAATTTAAAAAAATAAACGTATTATTTATCTATATTTTTTGGTTTTTAAATCTATCTCTAAAAATAATAAATAGAAAATATGATATATGTTGGTAGGTTTTTGTTTTCAAAAACAGATATAGATGTAACAATACAAAGACATACAATCTCTACTACTACTCTATTCATGGTTTTGGTGATTTGAATTGTTTTTATATTTTAAGAACCATAGATTGTAATACTTTATGTAAATGAGGCATGATGTGATTGTAGTATATGGATGAGGCATGCAGTGATTGTAATATTCTAAAGTTTCAAACTTTCTTGTTTTGAATGAGGCATTCAGTGATTGTAATATTTTTTTAAGTCATTAACTGTAATACTTTTTTTTTTTTTTTTTGAGGAAGTGAACAAGTTGAATTATGTTGAAAATCTATAAAATTTTAAACCACCAAACCGATTCATATCCATCCGCCAATCCGCTCAATCCACATCCACCGGATTGGCGGACGAATGCGGATTGATTTTCTCCAATCCGCCAATCTGACAGACAGATGACGGATTGGAGGTTCCGTGGCCGCAACCGACCCGCACCCACCCCTAAGATACATTATTGGCTTCTCTAGACTACCACATTGTATATTTTTAATAAAATGAGCAAATTACAAATATATTCTTTAATGTTTGTTTAAAATATGAATTGTTTCATGTAATTTTAAAAATTACAAATACTTCCCTGTCATATTTTTTTATTTAAAAGAATTAATTAAAAAAGTAAAATTTTTAATTGTTCACTTATACAATAATAAAATTATCTGAATTATTAACTGAAATAAAATTTTAACATTATTAAAAGCTGTTAATTAACTTGATGATTTATTAATAAAATGACCTATTCGTTATGAAATTAAAAATCTTAGAGGGCATAATGCAATTTTTAAAACCACAGAAGGTAATTTATAATTTAAATAAACCTCAGGTGGTATGTTTATAATTTACCCTTCTAAAATTGATGTGGGGAAGGACAAATAAGTATATTTTTTGATTTTTTTTTATAAAAAGATGTATAGAAAAATAAAGAGATGCTATGACTCAAAAAAAAAGTGTGCTATTGTATTAGTTAGACTACCACATTGTATATTTTTAAAATTTGTTTGGGAATAATAAATAAGTATATTTTTTAATTTTTTATAAAAAAATAAAGAGATACTATGACTCAAAAAGAAATAAAAAAGTATGCTATCGTATTAGTTCCCAAACAACCTCTTAAGAAGGAGGAGGACTACAGTCTAAAATCTACAATGAAGAAGGTTGTTAGGATCCGTGAAACCCGCCATGGCCACCGTTTTGATAATCCAAAATATTCATTTTGTTAGGTATTTTGTGTATTTCATTTTTTTAAAAAATAAGGTCGATTCAATAATTATAATTTGTTTAATTTATCATGTTTTTCACTAAAAAAATAAATGACAATTGTGTTATGAACCATATATTTTTTTGATGACAAGAAAAATAAATTAAACAAGTTGAAATTATCGAATTAACCTAATTTTTTTATGAATGAAATACATGAAATATTCAATAAATAAATTATTAAAATGAAACGGTTATAGACTCCATAAACCCAAACAAACCTTCCAATCCAAATTTTGGGTGGGAGGAATCATGTTCCTTATAATAATCTAATCTGCTAATCATCAACTTTTAATAACGTAAATATTATTAATAAAATAATATAATATATACTACTCGTTAAGTAAAAGTAAAATGGTAGTTGGTTAGGAGTGAGGTTGTAAATTTGGTTTGGACTGGTTTATGTCGGGCCTCGCAGGCTTCCGTTAAAATTCGATCGGGTCGGTCCACAAGTTAGAAAATTATGCCCAAGTCCAAGTTCAGGGGGTATTCGAGTCTTGGGGTGGGCAGGCCGGTGGACTTGGGTTCAGGCTTGGACAAGGCTTGAATTTTTATTTATTTATTTATTTATTTATTTTTTTTTTTCCGTATTCTTTTAACCAAAGTTTTATTTTTTTCACCAAAAATGACAATAGGCCTCAGGCAAGCAGAGAGAGCTAGGCTGGACTTTGAGTGGGTCATGAGCGAGCTGATAGGATAGGCCGAGCTTCAAAATGATGGCCCAAGCTTAATCGGGCAAGGCCCACCCCGAGCGAAGGGCGGGTTTCAAGCCACACACAAATCGCATGCTATTTTTACACTCTTAGTCACGAGCTAATGTTCAAGCAACAAAAAAAGTAAAAATAAGAACTAGTAGGTCAACTATGACATGGTGTAATTTTTTTTTTTTTTTTTTTTGAGAAACAACCCATCAGTGTATGATTGAAAATAAAGTTTTAAATTAATGGTAAAGTTTACAAATTTTAATTATTAAACTCATAAATTCTTTCATTAGTATGTAATTATTTTTGAAACTATACTTGATTTGTAATTTTTTCTAATTTTTTTAAGAGGAATTACTTAATAGTGGAATACAAAACAAATTACACAAATATGATGTGTAACGATCCAGAAATTTTTACCTCCGCTCGAGCGAGGGAGTTGACGATCGAGCGGACTTGAGAGGCTCCCAGCATTTTTGCACTCTGTTCGAAATTCTGAGAGTTGCGAATTCCCGCTCGAGCATAGGAGTGGTCGGTCGAGCGGATGGCTTTGTTGGTCTACCCGCTCGAGCGTGGAAAGCGACGCTCGAGCATGGAAAGTGACATTGCCCTTGACTTTTCATTAATGTATTTGGAGCCTCCCTATTTTATTTTGGGGGTATTGATTGAAGTGACAACATAATGGTAAAGTAAGAGTGAACCAATAATTTAATTCGGATAATTTTTCTTATGAATAGTTGTCACTCTTTTTCCCTTTTCTTTTTCCACACTTTGAATTTGGATATGAGGCTAAAACCATTGGAAAGTTTGTTTCCAAGGCTTCAATTTGGACATAAGAACGACCTAGAACGGAGTCCTAATGAGACAGTTATGCCCGTTTGAAATTTTGCAATATGTACTGAAAGCAGGTACGCTCGAGTGGAAAAATCGATGCTCGAGTGAACTGCGTGAGTTCAGCAAGTTTAAAGGCACATTTTTAGATCATGCTTTGCATTTTCCATTTCCTTCCTCCTTCCTCTCACCCTAGGTCCGAAAACCCTAGGTTTTTTACTTCAAATACTCTCTATTATTCTAAGATTTGGGCAAGATCCCTTACAAGAAAGTGAAGAGGCTTGAAGTTTAACATTTTCAACCGATTGGATTTTGGATTTGGGAAGGATTCTTTTTGGAGCTTTGCTTTCTTGATTGATTCTCAAGGTAAGGGCCCTAGTTCTTCTTCAATAGTTGCATTAATAGATAGATTTGTGGTATTTTGATTATAGAAGCGTAAAATCTACATTTTTGAGCATATTATATCATGGAATTTGGGGGTTTAGGGTTTGAAATATTGGGGTTCAATTGTTGGATTAAACTTGTGGATTATGAACCTTAGGTGTATAATCAAGGGAAAATTTGGAATTAAAAGCAGTGTTGTGAGAAGTTTCAATTTTTCTAGAAACCTTAATTCTTTTTTGAAAACCCTAAGTTGATTCATGATGATAAGTAATGATTTTGCCCAAATTGAAAGTAAAATCAAGAAATTGAGGGGTTGAATTATATATATACAAGTTTAATTGAATTTTGGAAGTATTTGAAAATTATGTAAAAATTAGCGGTTAAACCTTTATTATGGATATTGTAAATCATGCTATAATATGAAATGAATATTTAATAGTGCTTCTACTGTATCTTTGTTGTGTGATTTGTATAGGTGGATGTCCGAGGCCTTATATCGACTTAACCCACTGCGAGTAATAACTTTATAAAGATATGTTCAAATTATCTTTACTTTCGAAAATATTATTGCTATTAAAATGGATATGTGATTGATTGAATGAATTCTTAAAATGATTTGATAATTGATAGCATGGCTTGTTGAAATGTTATATCCTTTAATGAATAAAGTTTTGTTTTGAAACGGTATTGTGGCATCCATTGAATATAGCCCCTTGCCCGGGGGTAATAATATCATGGCTATAGGCCCTTGCCTGCGGATAATAGTACCATGGTTAGGACCTTGCCTGGGGGTAACAATACCATGGCTTTTGAATTGATTGACATATGGTTCGTTATTACTTCATGGATGTACCACATAATTTGACATTGAAAAATTTTAATGATGAAGTTAATGAATTAATAAAAATGCTATCGCAGGTTTTTATTGTTGCAAGGGATTGATGTGATGGCTAATCGAATTGTTTTGCCTATTGAAATAGATTGTTTCGGAAAATGAAATATATGTTTCGGTAAGGGATATGGTATGGAAAATGTTTCGTTATAAATTTGATATATTATGGCAAATGCCTCCCTTCGAAAATGATTTAAGAATCATTTCAAAATTGTAAAACAGGTTTTTGTATTATCATTGAACTTCATTCATTTAACCTCTTTATTTTGTTATTACTTGATGGGCTTTAGCTCACTATTTATATGTGCATGTAGATAAGCAAACTAAGCAACAAGGATAGAGGAAGCCTTGGAGTTTACCTGTGTCAGCCTTTTGAAAAGCTTCTAGAATGGAGCGAGTTAGGCTCGAATAGAGCCAAGAAAATTAGCCCTTAGCTTTGTCAGAGCTTTGAATCTTGCTGAGTCTTAAATGTATATGTGTGTGAGGTATATAAGATTTGTATATAAATTATTATTGTGTTTAAATGTTTTAATTATTTTAGTCATCATATATGCACAAGCTCGATGAACATTGTTATTTTTGTTTTGCTTCCGCTTTAGGCCCCAATATAATTTAAATATTTTGAAATTTTGTTTTTGAGGCCGAAGGTAATCTTGAATTACTGGCTGATTACGACGCTAAACCTATAGGAGCGGATTTAGGTCGTGACATGATGGGTGCAACTCATCATGTGATAGCGTGCAACACGAACTCTAATGCAACTTACCTTTTATATTTGTGTATTTTTTTTTTCTCCTATTCCATTATTTATTGATTCCCCCCCTCCCCTCTCCCCTCCCCCTCCTTTTTTTCTTTTGCAAGTATAAAGTCGGTGGTTAAAAGTAATAGTCAAAAATCCCATTTTTTTTGCTTTTAATCAATTATTTTTAATTTATTCATAAATTGTAAACAAAAATTACACTTAAAACTGTGTTGCGAACTCTTAAAATAAAAAAAAAATTAATAATAATTTATATATGTCACACCAAACATAGTCATGTAAGTAATTTTTGGATACTATAACTTAAAAAATTAATAAATATGGTCACATTGAATGGTAGCAGTATTAATTTTTTTGGTCATTGTTTGTGGCAAACAATTAACATCTAGTAGTTCATTCGTAATAAGTATTATTTGAGGTGTGAAATTGCACATTGACACTATATGTAAAGAAGTTTCATAACCTTTATGTTGGCCCTTCCCCAAGTATGTGTGTTGATTTTCGACTACACAACCAAAAAAGGGAACTCAGTTAGAGAGCACCGGCAGAATAGATTAAGCCCAAACAATCTGTCATAGAAAGATAAGAATCCCGCGGTGGTTCGTCTACTCGGGGGCACTCCGACAATCAAGTCAGTAAAATATCTCTCAAAGATAACTAATAATGCTTAACTCACTAGACAGAGTATAGAAGACATACATTAGACCCATGGGAGTGCCTCCCTTTTATAGCTAATACAATCCTAGTCCCAATAGAAGCCTAACTTTAATGGACTCAGGATTACTGCTAATCGTGGACTCCCAGTAAGATTGGGATAAACTCTCTAAGAGTCTTATCTTTACCCAAACTGAAGTCTTCTCTCATTCTAGGGCTCTTGTCCCTTATTTGCTTATCTCGGATACCGGTATCTTTGTAGATAACCTCGGCCTAGCCGAGATGATCTCGGCGTCATAACCAGGACACGTGGCACCTCGGCTGGCACTTCGGTGACACCTCGGCCACATGTTACCATTCAAAAATTATATCCCCACAACTGCCCCCTAGGTTCTATTACCTCAACATCCTGAGGTGATGGAACCTATATCATTCATTCCTTTAATCATGACCCCGATTTAACTTCAGCTTGTAAATTTTTCTTAAAATTTCAATAAGTGTAAAACATGACCTCGATTTAATTTCAATTTGTAAATTTTTAAAATTTCAATAAGTGTTAAACATGTCCTCGGTTTAATTTCAACTTGTAAATTTTTCTTAAAATTTCAACAAGTGTTAAATATGACCTCGGTTTAACTTCAACTTGTAAATTTAAAAAATTTCAACAAGTGTTAAACATGTCCTCGGTTTTACTTTAACTTGTAAACTTTTCTTAAAATTTTAACAAGTGTTAAATATGACCTCGCTTTAACTTCAACTTATAAATTTTTAAAATTTCAACAAGTGTTAAACTGATCTTGGCTTGAAAATTCAAACTCTCAAGCATCATTCTCCATGCCCGACCTCCCGTGAAGGCCGGTGAGAATGCCCCTTTGCCCTGTCGTGCTGAGGGACTGCAGGAACTGTGTTCTGCCCTCCTTTCTGGACATCTTTCTTGGCCGCTGGAATCGGCGTATCTTGTAAAGGGAACGGTGATTGCATGACGTTGTTCTGCATCATGAAATTGACAACCGTTTGCAGGTCTGCCAATTTGTCCGCCATTCTTTTCATTTCGTCGTCCCTCCGTAAGCATCTATCTTTCCATACCTGGAGGTTCTCCTCGTTATAATACCCGCTCCGGTTCAATTTCTTCGGTATGCTGCCCTCCTAGCCGACGTCCTTTCCTTCGTGATTCTTATCACAAGTCTCTTCGTTGCAGTTGTCTTCTTCGACGTCAGGGTCAATATGTTTCCCACTCTCAGTAGGGGTGTCGTCTCCAACCTTCTCTTTTTGTCCGTCGTTGGCCATCTATTTTTCTTTCTTTCCCACAGACGACGCCAAATTATGTGTGTTGATTTCCGACCACACAACCAAAAAGAGGAACTCAGCTAGAGAGCTCCGGCAAAATAGATTAAGCCCAAACAACCTGTCACAGAAAGATAAGAATCCCACGGTGGTTCGTCCACCCGGGGGCACTCCGACTATCAAGTCAATAAAATATCTCTAAAAGATAACCAATAATGCTTAACTCACTAGACAGAGCATAAAAGACATACCTTAGACCTATGGGGGTGCCTCCCTTTTATAGCCAACACAATCCTAGTCCCAATAGAAGCTTAACTTCCATGGACTCAGGATTATTGCTAATCTTGGACTCCCAGTAGGATTGGGATAAACTCTCTAAGAGTCTTATCTTTACCCAAACTGAAGTCTTCTCTCATTCTAGAACTCTTGTCCCTTATCCGCTTATCCCTGATACCGGTATCTT
Source organism: Camellia lanceoleosa (assembly GCA_025200525.1). Taxonomy (NCBI): domain Eukaryota; kingdom Viridiplantae; phylum Streptophyta; class Magnoliopsida; order Ericales; family Theaceae; genus Camellia; species Camellia lanceoleosa. The sequence continues at coordinate 75,327,805 of CM045766.1, forward strand.
CGCAGATAACCTCGGCCTAGCCGAGATGATCTCGGCATCATGATTAGGACACGTGGCACCTCGGCTAGCACTTCGGTGACACCTCGGCCACATGTCATTTAAAAATTATGTCCCCACACCAACTAATAGTTAACCCTACTAATGTATACCGTGTTAATGAAAAAAGTGATAATAAGTAAGAATGAATACAAAAATGGATAAGAACTTCTCAAAAAATAAAGTGATTTTGTGATCTTAGGTATCACTGAAATTAGAAGTGATATTTTGGTAGGAAAATGATACAATCTCATAATTTAAACCATCAAATTCAACTACAATGATATGATAAAAGAATTATATTTTATATAATTAAATTTGTGATAAAATAAAAATTAATATGTAATATATTATCTCATTATAAATAAAATAAGGGAGACATTTAAGGGTTTTAATACTATTTTTTTCTTTTGAATATGATATATCAAACCACTAATTTTGTGTCATAAAAAAATCATCTCTAAAGCCAAAAGGGGGCTTGGATTCTCCGCAACACTCTTTTTTTTGTTTTTGTTTTTGTTTTTTTTTTTTTAATTTTGTTTGGAGTGTTGAACACATTCAAGAGGCTGAACTAAACCAAGCAAAAGGTCAAACCACTAAAGTATGCTCTCTCGTGCTACACCACTTCATTAATTTCCTACCTAATTTTATATACAATTTTTTAAATTTTTTTGTGTAATGAATATAGATATATGAGTGACATGGTTGTCACAAAAGTTTCATTCAATTTTATTGTTGTGGGATCTCTAGTGTCCAACATTGCAGTGGTGATTTAAAGGGGTAGGCAACTTTTGTACTTATTTAGGACTAGCCTATTATCTGTGCTATGTACGGAATAATTATAGATATTTATATTTATTTTAGATTTTTTTTAATATATAAATTATGTTTTTTAATATTTTTTATAAAAATAATTTAACAATCTTATCAATAACTATAGTATGTGAGAGAAATTAAAAAGGATACTAAAGTAACTATACACAGATTGTATCTATAATTATTTGTATAAAGGGATTTTAAATACTAATCAGGGAATTTTGACCAAATTAATATGTAGGCATGTGGAAAGACATGTGAATTGAAAAAAGTTAATAAATGTCGATCAGGAGATTTTGACCAAATCAATAAATGTTTAGTTTTTTTTTTTAATAAAAAATTTAGAAAATTCATATTGGGATATTAAAACTCCCACAGGCGTTGGGGTTAAAAATCCTCCTTTTGCTTAATATATAGTATAGATATAGATTAGATATGTTGGACATTTCAAGAAATTATTTTTATGCTTGTTTTTAATGCATTAAAGTGTTATTATGAGTGATAATAATCATATGTGTTGGAACTTTTCAAGGAATTCATATGTGTTGGATTTCAAAGAATTTTTTTTATACTTGTTCTTAATACATTAAAATGTTATTATAAGGGTAAGACTTGGGAGTTTGGAGAAATTAATAAATGCTAAGATTTTTTTTTTAAAATCAAAAAATTAGGAAATTTAGATTGGGAGATTGGAGCTCCCACAAGACTTGGGGTTAAAACCCCCTTTTGCTTAATATATAGTATAGTATAGATAGATGAGAGAAGTTGAAAAGGGTGTTGTAATAATTATGAGAGAAGTCAAAAGGGATTGTGGGTTGGAAAAGTCTATAAATGCTGAAGTTGGGTTAGGAGAAGTCAATAAATGCTGAGGTTTTTTTTTTTTTAAATCAAAAAATTAGAAAATTAGGATTAGGAGATTGGAACTCCTATCTGATTTTTTGGGGAAGAGAAAATGAATGCAAGTTTTAATATTTTTTTTGAAAATTTGTGAGAGAGATTAGGAGAGAGAGATTATGAAATATTTTTGTTATTAAATAAATAAATCAGTTAATAGTTTTTTTTTTAATCTATTTTGTAAATTAAAAATCAATAATTTTGGAAAATTAATTAATTTGTCCCATTAAGTGATTTAAAATTTTGATAGATATACATAAAAAAAAATAATACATAATTATATTATTAAATCATAATTCAAATTTAGATGTTATATCTTTTTGAGATCTATAGCTAAATTCTTATCTTTTTTATTTTTTATTTTTGTGTGTTACCATAGTTTATGGGAGAAATTGAAAAGGATGTTGCAATAATTATGAGAGAAGTCAAAAGGGATTGTGGGTTGGGAAAAGTCAATAAATGCTGAGGTTGGGTTGGGAGAAGTCAATAAATGCTGAGGTTGGGTTGGGAGAAGTCAATAAATGCTGAGTTTTTTTTTTTTTTTTTTAAATCAAAAAATTAGAAAATTAGGATTAGGAGATTGGAGCTCCCACAGGCCTTGGGGTTAAAAACTCTTTTTTGCTTAATATATAGTATATAGAAATCAAGTTAAAAAGAATCCCACATATTGTATATATATATTAAAAGTGGTAACATATTGGATATGTGTACATATAAGTATTTTGTTTTAGAAAATAAAATAGTAAATTGTATGATTGAATTCAAAATTTAAAACTTAAAATAAATTTTAAAAAATCAAAAGTTAAGATATTTTTCCAAAAAATAATAATAATAATAAATTTAGGGCATAATTACCCATATAACTAATTTAGGGGTATTTTGGAAAGAAGGGGGGGGGGGGGGGGGGGGGGGGGGACCCTAAAAATATGAGACATAAAACATCAAAAGAAAGTTTCTCTTTATAAAAGTATAGATAGAAGATATGTATATATATCATCAAACAATACTCAAGCCAAAATTATTTTTAAAAACATATAAAAATAGTCAATATTAAATAATCAAAATATATATTTCGATTAACTCAAAAAAAGAAAGCAAAACAATCTCTCACATTAGATACAAAAAGAGCCTCATTGTACCCCCTATATTTTCTGTGCTGAAAAATCTCATATTATCTACAAAAAATAATTTTTTTCTTTTTACTTAGTTATCATGATTATTACATGTACATTATTTCAATTTTCAATATATTGTGTATTGTTTTCCACAAATATATGAATTTTTATGTGATTTTATTTATTAATTATCAAACTTAGTTTGATTTTGAAGATCCCTCCTTGGGAATATTTGCTAGTTGTCAAGGGAAAAAATTTAAAATTAGAATAAATAGTATTTTGGTTATGAAAGTTATAAATTTTAAATAAAACTTATAATATCAAAAAATAAATAAAAATTAAAAACATTATAAAGTGCCCCAATTATTATTTTTGTTTTGAGCCTCAAATAGATTTAAGCCGCCTCCAAAAAAATGTATACATCATTCAAAGTTATATAGTTTGATCCTTTTAAAATTAAATTTATTCAAATCAAATATTACATTTGTGAGTGCATTAGACAAAACAACATACATTAGGATTTCGGTGCCATTATTCATCAGAAATTATCAAGTACATGGTTATGTGTTCGATTAATTGCATTTTGGGTGACTTGTCTATTTTATTTTTATTTTTTTTATTGTGGATTTAATTTCTCTCAAATTGATCATCTAACTTGAGAAAGTGTATGGGATTGGTAGGCCTATTTTTGGATCGATTTTAGTAATTCAAACTATTCATTTTTAAGACTCATTTAATAGAATATTCATGTAACAAATCAAAATGATTGGATATCGATGAACTATAGTAATATGTTTGAATCAAATTTGTATTATAAAAAATAAATAGTTATTCATGAAATTATATTTATTATTCATTTTTTTTTAAAATCAAATATGATCCAAACATATAGTAACTGATATCCAATCACTTTAATTTTTTGTATGAATATTCTTATTCACAAATTTTAAAAAATAAACGATTCAAATTATCAAAATTGATCCCAAAATGAGCCTATCAGACTAACTGCTCTTTCAAATTGAGATATTTCTTTTTTTGTTTTTGCGACCCAATACTAGTCCAATATTGTTCAGAGGGCATATAACATATTTTAGAAAGCGACAATGCTACGTAGCTCAAATTTTGTGGCTCAAATGGCCAAAACGACGTTGTTTTGAGTACAGAATAACATAAAAATGGCCAAAACGACGTCGTTTTGACCATTTGAGCCACTTTTGAGCCACAAAATTTAGAAAGATAAGGTGATGATGAATATAGTTCATTATCATCACAGTGTAAATTTATAAGGAAAAAATATTATGGATCTCAAATTTTTTATCAAATCTTTTATATGGGTGAAATATAAATTTATAGATTGAGATTAAAGCAGAGCATATGAAATGAAATAGATTAATCATCACCTTATGAATTTATATACATAACACAAGTGCTATTTCCAAAATTAATCTTGCTTTATCAATCCAAGCCATGCCTTTTATAATTAATAAAGAAAATGAATTGATTTTTTTTTTATTTAAATAAAACCAAGTTGTTAGTAATTAATTATTTTGGACACAGTGCAAGTGTATGACTCTGGAATTTTTAATTCTACCAATGGATCTAATCTACAATTTATTATTAGATTGATGAGCATTATGGAGAGTCAGAGTCGCGTGGCCGACATTTTTTGGCTGGGAATGAATAATTTATAGCTAGCGATCTGTTTGGATCGTAAGAAAAATAAACGAGAAAAATGACAAAAATGAAGCGACCCCTTGGATTGTCTGTTGTCCATGTAGTCTCCTTCAGTCTGCACTCGTTTTCATGAATTTTATTTTGATAATCAAATTTTATTTATTTGTAAGTATGTAAATTATTTATAAAAAAAAATAAGTTAATTCAATAATTGTAATTATATAATTTTATTATATTTATTTTTTAAAAAAATAAATGATCTATTTTTAAAATTATAATTTTTAATCCCAAAGTATTGACTGAACAATAATGACTTGAGAATTACTGAAGATTTCCCTGATCGTTAATTTTGGGGCCTAGGATTATTTGAAGTGTATACAAATTGGTCCAGATACTCAAGTATCAAAAATAAAAATAAAAATAGTTGTTTACTTTTTTTCAAAATAAAAAAAGAATTATAATAAAATCATTTTATTATAATTTCAGATTAATCTGATTTATTTTGGTTGATGATAAGAACTTAAAAAAGAAGGGTTAATTATACCAAAATTCTCTCAACTATTAATGAATATCATTTTTCCCCCTCATCCATAAACGTGTACATATTGACCCCCCAATTAACATTTATAAATATGTACATATTGACCCTTCAACGAACATTTACAAACATGTACATATTGACTCCCTCAACTATGAAAATTATACAAATACACCACTTTTAAAAGTAGTCTAAATGGGGTGAAAATGATACATAATTTTACAGTTAAGATGGTCAGAATGTATGAATTCGTATAAGAAAAGGGATAAAATAATATTTGCTAATAGTTGAGAGCTATTGATGTAATTAATTCTCAAATGAATGTAACAAATTATTAGAAAAATTTATGGGTACGTAATATGAGTTCATTTGCTAGATTTGAGAATTTGTGGGTTCATTTTCTCAAATGAACCCATAAAATGAATCTTCTAGATTCATATGAGTTCATTTTGTAGATTCATTTTTTAGTTGAGAGGTATTGATGTAATTAATTCTCAAATGAATGTAACAAATTATTAGGAAAATTTCAAGAGTATCTATCAATCTAGAAAATGAACTCATATGAATCTTGAAAATGAATTCATAATAGGAAAAAATTGTTAGATACTCTTGAAATATTATATGAAATTATTTATAAGGTATTTTTGATTAATGAAAAATCACAACACACAGTAAATAGATTATTATTTGTCTCCTATAACTACTTATTAAAAGTGAGTCAGCATATTTTGCCTATAAATTTTTTAATTATTTAATTAGCTAAGAATATTATGTAAAAATGCCATTTGGTGTGTCTAAAAATAATATGTATATATATATATATATATATTCAAAAGGAGCTTAATTTGGCCAGTCTTTCAGCATTTTGATTGAAGCAATGAGTTATAATTAATTATGTATATATATAACAAAGGTTAGATTTTATGTTTTGAAGCCTTTTTCTTTTTTTTTTCAAAATGGGAAGTGGAATTTTGTATGTTAATTGTACTTTTCAACTAATTTAGATTTATTATTTTTGTTATAAAATAAAAATAATAAAAAAAACTTCTCCCTTATTAATTACTCATATTTTGAATTTGAATTTCGAATTTTGATAATTGTTTTGTTTATTTTTTTCTCTCTTTCTAAATTCACTCATATATTTTTTTTTAGCATATCCATAAAATGTGCATACCGTCTAAGTATATATGTATATCAAAAGCATTGAAATTGTGGGCATAACATTTGGCTTGAAAAAAAAAATCACAAACCTAATTTTTGACCACAATGAGATGATGTTTTCGCTATCCTCAATCTCAATCGTTAAACAACAATCACATTAACAATCCTGTGTTAAAGTTGAGAAATTGATGGACAAACATGTGCCCAAATTGCTCTCTCTCTCTCTCTCTCTCACTCTCTCTCTCTCAACTTGCTAGTTCAGGATTACCATGGTGTCAAATCGCTTTCTCTCTCTCATGGAAGCTTAAAGTCTTACCACAATTTGTCGAATATGAGAAAGAATAAGAGCAATTTGGAGGCTAGATTTGATTGAAGGATAAGCATAGAATTGCACATGGTTAGTAACCAAACACATGCCATGGCGCTTGGAAATAGTTATGCTCATTGGTAACTTAGGTTGTGTTTGTTTGATGGAATGTTAAATGGGATTATATCTATTTTGGTTAAGGTAAGATAAAGAGTAAGCTAAGATTTAGGGTTTCATTTATTTTCAGAGGTAGAATGGAGAGGATTCATAGTGAGGGGATTAAGTAAAATTGTGTTTGTTTTAATGATAGTTGTTAGTGTAAGAATTGTTAAATTATTTTTATATAAAATAATAAAACAAATAAAAAAATACAAAAAATTAAATATTAATGTTCAAAAAAAAATGCCCAACATGTAAAAAATAAAAAATAAATAAAAAATTTATAGTCTAGCGGACTATTTTTCTAATATCACCTCCACCTTTACCTCTACCTTTTCCATCCCAATTTTCCTTCCAACTTCCATCCTAATACCCTACTTTATCTCAATCTGTTCCCCAACTCTATAAAAAAATACAAAATTAAATGCGTCTCACCTTCATCCTAATCCCATTTCACTCTCTACACTCCCAAACAAACGGGGTCTAGAGGAGATAAAATAATCCAGAATTGAGCTAGTAATCTCAAGAATGGAATAAGCAACTTCATATTTCCTAAAAATTAACTATATGCAAAATTTGACGTGATTGAATTCTAATTCAACGAAACAAACATGGTAATTTTTAAATACAATTGCCAAGGATTATGGAGAGGACATAAATGGTCATTAGAAAAAGTTAAGAATTGTGTTGAACCATTTTTTTTTTCCTGAAATATAGGTTAAAAAAAAAGCGGGAACAAATAACTCTTTGCTACAAAATGTAATAATCTCCAACGTGAAAAAAATATCAAAAATTGATATGAGATAAATGTGTTATCTCTTTTATTTTCTTTACGAAAACCAAACACTTGTTTACTTATTTCTATTTTTTTGAAAATTAATTTTTTTTTATTTTTTATTTTTGGTTTTAGTGGATTTTAAAAATATTTTACAAATTTTTTTATTTTTTAAATACACCTGATCTAGATATGTACTTAAAAAGTATAATATTTATGAAAAAAAAGATTTAAAATCACCAAATATAAATAAAAAAATTAAAAAAGTGAAAATACAATACATTTTCATATTTTTTTTGTATTCAATAAATTTTTTAAAGATTATTGTACAAATTTTATACTATTTAAGATATAAAGATTTAGTTGATCTAAAAGGTAAAAATAAAAATTGATTACAATATTTAAAAAAACCACTAAAAATTAAAAACAAAAATCTGAATTAAAAACTTAGAAAACTATTTTTAAAAACTCCAAATCAAACAGAGTTTGGACTTGTTTGGGGGTGATTTCCGGACTATCAAGAAGAGTAGAACTCGTGGAAGGACAACATGCTATAGGGAAGTAAAGATCACGCAGGAATAATAGCAGTGATGCTACTCGATCAGGATTTGGTCAGAAACCCCTCTAATAGTAAAGTCAAAGACCAGGAGAGAAGAAATAGAGAGAATGCAAATAGTGTGTATATGTTCAGTGTGTGGATTTCGAATGCCCTCAGGATGAGTAGTGCTCACCTCTTATAAGAGAGGGTTGCTTGTCCTTCCAGCCCTTCTCTCTTCACCATATGACCCATTTGTCTTGTTTGTGGCCGTCTCCTATTAGTGAAGGACAACCACTCCGCCCGATACTCAGGTGCTGGTCTTGTCCTTTTTGTCTCATTCATGACCGTCTTTCATTAATAGAGGACAGCCACTCCGCCCGACACTCAAGTGCGGGCCTTGTCTTATTTGTCTCATTCATGACCGTCTCTTATTAGTAGAGGACAGCCACTCCGCCCGACACTCAAGTGTGGGTCTGTCCTCTTTGTCTCATTCATGGCCAACTCCCATTAGTGGAGGACAGCCACTCCGTCTGACACTTAGGTATAGGTCTGGCGTGTTGTGCATTGTCCTTCTATGTCTCCATGTTCTGTCCAGACAAAGTGTGTGGAGTCATGTTGTTTGTATCTTGCGAGCTCCAAAAAAGATATTCGGTGAATCGGTTTTCACTAAGTTAGCCCACTTTGGAGTGGTTGCCTGCCCAGCCAGAAGGTTCAACATGTTGCTCGGCCCACTTTGGAGTGGTTGTTTGCCCAACTAGGAGGTCCAACATGTTGCTCGACCCACTTCGGAGTGGTTGTTTGCCCAACTAGGAGGTTCAACATGTTGCTCGGACCACTTTGGAGTGGTTGTCCAACATGTTGCTCGGCCCACTTCATAGTGGTTGCCTGCCTAACCAAGAGGTCCAACTGTAGCTTGTTTTTTGTGCTTCTTTTGAATACGATAGCCCTACAGTTCAGACTCCCGTGGTTCTGAATCTGATGTCACAAGTGCAATGTGAAATAGATAAACACAAATGAGTCCAAATTCGACAATTCTTTTGAAAAATCAATTTTGAATCAAAAATGTCAAAAGGGGATTGCTTTGCCAGATTTCAGAGTCGCCAGCTAAATATTTTTGAAAAATTTAGAAAACCCGTGACTCGTGCCAAAGGCTACTTATCTGTCATCACCAAAGTGTCTCGGCTCGGGAACTTAGGTATGAGAGAGAAAGGTCATGAATTGAACACCCCACTCACCTGATCAAAGATTGGCCTCTACTAATCATGATGTGATTTTTATTTATATTATATGCTCTTGTTTTGGTTATTAGGCTAATTTTACTAAGTGATGCACACAACTATAGACCTATTCACAGAATTTGGAATGCATTGATTTTATGTTTGTTTGAAAATTGTTTTAAATATATGTCACTTGAAAAAGCGATCTTGTATTGACATTAATCAAATTATTCCAACTTAAGTAAAGAGGCATTCATCCACCGGCATTCAAACAGGTATATCACTTAAGCACTTAGTCTCATGGAAAGCATGCCTGACATGGTAACAATCATACACACGTAATATGCTAAAGCAATAAATACTCACCTAGTACTCTAAGCCAAACGAAGCAAAATAATTAGAAAATATGCAATATGACTAATGTGACACACACAATCATGCAAATAACAAGTTCGGCTACTAGCATAGCATATGATTCAATCCAAGACATGAGATAAATCACGTATTCGATTAAAGAATTTGAAATTGACATTGGTTAGTATAATGAGCCGAACTTCATGCATGCAAGACGAGTGTATGTGAATCATGGAAAATGCTAAGTAAATATGATGTCACCATTATAAGCGGATAAATAAAAAGGAGAAAGAAATAAGGGTTGGAAGACATATACAATTATTACAATTTGCCCTCGTACAAGAGGGTCTGAATGAGTGTCCGAGTGTCCGAATTAAACTAACTATTACAAATCCAAACAAATAATGAATTAGCTAAACTAATTACTTATGACAAATTTTGGAATGAATAATAAATAACTAACCACCTAATTTATTACAACAGAGGCATTATGATAGAAATTACAACAACAATGATTACAACAATGAAATTGCAACAAGATTATATGTAACAATAACATAAACGACATTAATAATACATAAGAATCGGATGCACGCTCATGCAGACAATCTGCAGAAGCTACTCTGTCTACCCAGATTTGCTCTATTTCACCATTAGCCATTGCTTCCTGTTTTTGCCAAAATACCATGTTTACCAAACATTGGAGCCTGGTTGGCCCCTAATGAGGCTCGGCCAGGTCCAAATAAGGCTGGCCGTGGCCTAAGTTTTTTGCAAAAGTCTGTTTTTGTGCTCTAGGGTGCAAAACATTGTAGACAGAGCAACTTTAAGCCATGTTTGTCCCTTCTGCTCTTCTCTATCATGAAACTCAAGAGAAAAGTGAATTCGAGCCTGAAACCATCAATAGGCACAAGCTAATGGCTTGATGATTCCGAACACGATTGGACAAAACAAATGAGAAATGCAAAGAACAACGACTACCTTTCCATCTTATCATGAATTTAACTCAAGGAGAAAGATAGACACGCCTCAAGTTTTGTCAAAATATCATGAATAGATAAATGACAATTTTCAAAGTGATGGACTTGGCATAACATCCTATCAATCCAACCAATTTTAAGCATTTTCTTTATGTTGGCTTCATTGATTTTAAACCAATTTTATTAACCCTTTTTGCTTTATATTTTCATTACTTAATCAATTTATCCAAAGTGATGGTTAAATCCACTAAATTAGAAGAGATGTCAAACGAGAAGTGATTCATAGCATAAAATGGAGACTATGCCTTGGCGATGAACCTCTGTAGAGATTAAGCCATTAAGCATGGGTCTCTTTCTCATGCCTTGAATAACAATCAATCACTTGAAATAACTTTCAAACAAAAAAAAACCAAGAAATGAGGGAGAGTGTAGAAATGATTATACGAGATTGATTATTTACAATGAGATAAAGAAGGCTATCAACTCGAATGACTTGGTGTCTAAAGCTTAAACAATCGAAGCCATGAGGACGTACAATACAACAAACAAAGTATTCAAAGCATAAACCAATTAAATAAATTAAACCATCCCAAACAGCCCCAAATATTGAAAAAAAAAAAAAAAAAAAGTGGCTAAAACTTATGTTAAAGAGCACAAAAAGATAAGTAATAACAAGGAGATACTAAAACTAGTAAGCAAGAACAAGGAGGGGTGGCTAACCCCTCTACTTTGGAGACATTCTAAACCATGTTTTTCAGCCTTTTTCAACTCTGAAAGTCAGTTTGAAAGTCAAAGAAAATGGTGTGAAAACAAAGGGTTTGAGCCATGAATTAAGATGCAAGAAATGGTGGTAACCCTCTCTACCTTTGGTAGCTATTCAACCCCAAATTCCAACACTTGAAATGGATTCAAAACAGCACAAAGACACAAGAAATAGATAGAAGAGATAGAAATGAAAACAAAAGAAAAGGTGACAAACTTATATCTTTTGAAGAGAGCAAGCTTTGGTTGTAAACCAAACTTGATCCTAGCACACTTTCAAGGTTGAATTATGATTCACAAGTCTCAACCAAGGCCCTAAGGTTCAGCTCTAAGAGTGTATAATATATATAGATACAGTTCAAGGATGATAAAATATCTCAAAGCTAACTTGCACAAGAAGAAGGAGCTCTCAAGGGAGTTTTGCTTTTTTTGAAATTTTTCTAACCCTCAACATAATGGGATCAATTCGTATTTACAGAATTTGAGCAAAATAGGTCATAAATATCTTCAAAAATAGACAGCTGGTTGATTCCGGCCTAGAACAGTGTTTCTCGCCAAAAAGGCACGATCAGCCCCAAAACGGCCACAGCCGGCTCCCAATGAAGCACAATCGGGCCCCAATGTGCTCCCATGTTCCTTTGTTTCAAGCTTAGTGTAGGGTGGCAGAATGTTCAAAAAGGAACCTCTGAAGTAAGAATAGTGCAGATATGAAGGTTTTGGGACTGTTTCAGAGCTTAAGCTTAAATTCCTCCGTTGAGAATTCGAATCATACACAATGTACCTTTCATCATCGAGTGCACAGGACAAGGTGCTCAAGTCTTACGAGCAATCAAAAATGGGGTGTCTACACCAACATGTTACTCTGCCCACTTCGGAGTGGCTATCCAACATGTTGCTCAGTCCGTTTCGGAGTGGGCCTGACACTAGGCTGAGCTACCTTAATTGCCTTGCGTTAGAGCAAGTGTTTGGTCATCAAGTCGAGCCCTAACCCATTGGTGTGGATCCAACATTGGGCCGAATACCAGGACTTAGTCAATTTTATCACACTTTAGGACCCCATCAAGAGAGGATGGAAAATTTTCCTAACCCGATTGTATTTGTTCCAACCTAGTGTTAATATAAATGGATTGAGCAAGTATTGATTGGTTAGGGTAAAGTATAATGATATTAAAATTGTCAAGTTTATAATAAAATATGAAATTATATTACTAAAATAATTAAGTTTAGAAGTAACAATTCGCACACAAACTCCAAAAAATCAAATCAGTTATTATTTCCAAAATTCGATAATGTGTCAAACCTTGTGTCAAACAAGGAATATCAATGCCAAAATTTAACAACTCAAATAACAGCTTGATTAGAATTCTCTTTTTTACCCAAATTAATATATTATTGTAATAACAACCACTATAACAAGTACATTGGTGACATTCTTATAACATTTCTTAACTTTGTAATAATATAAGCATCAGTAATGCCATAACAATTAATTTCGGAAACTTATTAAATCAATGCTTTGGTGACAAGATTAGAGCATCTCCAAAGATATGCTAATAACCTTTGTTAAAGTTCAAATTTGACAAGTCCTGTAAAAAATTCTTCTCCAATAATGCACTAAAATTCTTGTTGGATTATAGTGTTATCAAATCTTGTTTCAAATTTTTGCCAATGGCCAAAATTTGACAAAATCTTTCAATCTATCTCTCATGATAGGACTCACAAAATCTCCATTTGGTATCACTAGTAATATCATGCTATGTACGGAATATGAAAAAAAATATTAAAATAATTTTGTATCAAATAATATAAATAGTTAGATTTTTGTATGTAAATTATGAAAACAAAAAATATTGAAACTGTGGGGACGTATTTTTAGGGTCACGTTATGTGGCCGAGGTGCCACATGGGCGATCTATGATGCCGAGATTGTTGTGATATTGCCGAGATATGGTGCAATAATGTCATAATTAGAGATATTCAAATAGAAGATAAGTCCTAGATGATGTAGGACTACTTGTTTGGGTAATGATGGACTCTAAAGAGAGTTGATCCTAATCTAAATAAGAGGAGTCTTAGATAATTAATAGCCTTGTAAAGGATAGAGTCCCACGAAGTAAGACTTCTAAGGAAAGTTGGACACTAATCATTATAAAAGTAAGGCACCCCCGTGGGTATAAGGTATGTTTTTCTTGTGCGTTGAGTACTTGTTTGATATCTTTGAGAGATAAGTTGATTGACTTGATCGTCGGAGTGTCCCCTACGTGGACGAGACACCGCGGTATTCTCATTTTCTTGTTGACAGGTGGTTGGTTGAATCTATTTTGTCGTGTGCTCTCCAGCTAAGTTCCCTGTTTGGTTGTGAGGTCGGAAATCAACACCCATAATTTGGCTCCATCTGTGGGAACTTAGTAAGGATAGATGGCCAACAACGGACAGGAAGTAAGGATCAGGGTTGACATTCACAATGAGGATGAGGAACACATGGATTCCAGTGCTGGAGAGGAAAACAACAATGACGAAGTGCATGAGATAGATCCCGAGGCAAACAATGTCACCAGGGGTCGAAATAGGAACAAGAAAGGCAACCGAGATGAGTATTACCATGAAGGTGATCTTCAGGTATGGAAGGATAGACGCCTGAGAAAGGACGAAAAGTTAAAGGACATGGTGAACAAGTTGACAAACTTGCAGACGGTAGTCAACTTTATGATGTAGAACAATATGATGCAACCAGCGTTTCCCTTGCAAGATACACCAACACTAGTAGCCAAAGCCGGTGTCCAAAAGGGAGGACAGAGGTAGTAGCAACGATCCCACAGCATGGTAGGGGACAAGGAAATTCACATCAGCAATTACGAGATACCAAACGAACAGAGTCAACACGAGGGGAGTCCTAAAGGACACCACAAACCAAGGATACCTACGTTAGGGGATCTCGACAGATCCACGGGTAAGGCCTCTGTTTTGATGATGCAATGGACATGGAGAAGTCTAAGAGAATGCACCCTAACACAGGAAGTAACGGGCCGAAAAAGCTAGAGTCGACTAACAACTGAGCTCCCGGATGAACAAAGGAGGACCTGAGAAATTTTCTCCAAAGGAAGAGACACGATGCTGAGATCACATTTAGCCAAAGACGCCATTCTCAGTGGAGTTGAATGCATTCAAAGCACTGAAAAGGTTTAGCATGCTGAGGTTTCAAATCTATGATGTTAAGTCTGACCCAAACTTTAATGTCGATTTATATTTAAATTCAATGGCTTCGTGGAGTGGGAATGAGCAACTATTGTGCAAAGTGTTCCCATCGTCATTTAGGGAATAACATCAGATTGGTTCTACAAACTGCCGAAAGGATGTGTGAAAAGTTAGGAAGGCTTGGAGGAGATGTTTGTGGCTAGGTTTGTTACAAATAAATTGCAGCCACTGAGGGTAGACTCCTTACTGGCTTTAAAGATTAGCGATGGCGAAGGTCTTAGGGCTTACGCCAAGAGGTACTATGAGGTTTACAACCGAATCCCAACTTGTAATCAGGAACTTGCAATCGTGTCTTTTAAGAACGACTTAGATAATGATTGCCCACTTTGGAAATCACTTGCAAAGACTCTCCCGAAGAATATAGAAGAACTAATGGCACGAATTGAAAAATACGCTATGGCAGAGGAAGACAGGAAGGCAAAAAGAATGAGCGCCATGAAACAAGAGAAGAGAAATGGCTCACTTAAACACAACCGAGGCGTCAACAGGCCGGAGGTAGGCTTAAGAGCAATGCAGACAATAAATACAGTTTTCAAGATTTCCATTTATAAGATTTTGGAGAGAATCAAGAATCAACCATACTATAGAGCATCGTAGAAAGTCCTGAGAGAATACATGGGTAAGTGCCCTGAAAATCACTATGATTACCATAAGAAACCGAACACATGACCCAGAGATGCTGGGCTCTGAAAGCACACCTGGAGGATTTGGTTAGATAGGGACACTTGAGAGACCTAGTTGACGATGCCAAAATAAGAAAGGAACAAGCGAAGTTGGCCCAGGCGCTGACAACACCCCCTTTCTCTACCACCACAGCAAGCAGAAAGACCACTGGTAATCAACGTGCACTCGAAGATTAATAAGAATGAAGTTCGCAGGAAGACTCAGAGGGTAAGGCATCTGCAGCATGTCTACCAGATCTAGTAGAAGAAGCACAAGAAAGATGGATGTCGGGACCCGATGATATCTTTCACAGAAGGGGACTTAGATATAGTACAACATCCATATAACGATGCTATAGTAGTGATATTGAAAGTTAGAGACTGCCAAGTAAGGCGCATCCTAATTAATTAAATGAGCTCTTGTGACATCATGTACGTCAGATGTTACAAGGAGCTCGGCCTCCATAAGGATGATCTAGAGCAATCCGATAGTCCTATGGTCAGATTCAATGGGATGCCGACATGGCCGCTAAGAACCATGAGTCTGGAGGTGTAGGTAGGGACCAAGAAGTTAACTATAGAGTTTACCATGATAGATACCCCCTTCCCATACAACGTCATTCTAGGAAGACATTGGCTGCATGCAATGAGGGTTGTTCCCTCAACGTTGCACCAACTATTGTGATTTCCAACTGAATAGGGGATTGAAGAGGTGAGGAGAGACCAAGTACCTGCAAAAAATTACTCCATGGTAGCAATAAAGTACACCTGCAATGTGAGGGAAGCAAAAACAACAAAGATTGAAGACGAAGACCGGGAGGTCTTGGATAATGTCGGCAAAGAACGTACCGAAAAAGCCGAAGGACCCTTGAGAAAGGTTCTACTACAAGAAGGCAATGAGAAGCAATTCTTCTTTCTCGGCTCTAGATTAGCCGAGGAAGAAGAAAGAAAATTGGAGAGTTTTTTTAGAGAAAATATAGAGGTGTTCGCTTGGACACCCTACAAGATGCCAAGGGTCAACCCTGAGGTCACCTGCCACAAACTTAACATGGATTGGTTGGCAAAACTCGTGATTTAGAGAGCAAGTAGACCAACTCTGGTCTATGTACAAGCAGTTGAAGATGAAGTAGAAAAGCTACTTGAGGCATAGCAATCCGAAAAGTAAACTACCCTACCTTGATATCCAATACGATGGTGGTAAAGAAAAAAAATGACAAGTGGAGGGTATGTGTGTGGACTTCACTAGCTTGAACAAGACTTGCCCGAAGGATTGTTTCCCTCTCTGCCCAAGATTGATTAGCTTGTGGATGCCACATCAGGGCATGGAATGATGAGCTTTCTGGATGCATACAGAAGTTATCACCAGATAGTCATGTATACCCCAAATGAAGAAAATACAGCATTCATCGCCCCCAACGGACTTTACTATTACAGGGTAATGCCCTTTGGGCTGAAGAATGCAGGAGTGACATATCAGAGGTTGGTTACCAAAATGTTCAAGCACCTAATTAGGAAGACCGTAGAAGTCTACATAGACGACATGGTTGTCAAGAGTAAGGAACTAGGATATTATTTGGCTAACCTAAAAGAAGTTTTTGACATATTGAAGGCATGTCGGCTTCGACTGAATGCCTCAAAGTGTGCATTTGTGGTAGGATCTGGTAAGTTCCTAGGGTTTTTGGTAACCAAGAGAGGAATTGAAGCAAACCCAGATCAGATCAAGGCCATCCTTGATCAAAAGAGCCTAACAATAGCAAAGGAAGTCCAGACTTTAAGCGAAAAGGCAACAGCTCTAAACAGATTCATCAGCCGAAGTTCAGACAAATGTAAGCCATTTTTTCAATTATTAAAGAAGGCCACAAACTTCCTATGGACAGAAGAGTGTGAAATCGCCCTAGCCGACTTGAAAAGGTACCTGACAACTCCACCAGTGTTGTCGAACCCAATACTAGGAGAATAGTTGTTTTTATATCTAGCAGTTTCAAACCACACTGTTAATGCTGTGGTTATCCAACAAAAAGAAGGAGAACAGAGGGCAGTTTACTATGTAAGTAAGACCCTAGCCAGTGCAGAAATCAGATACTTGCCCTTAGAAAAGTTGACACTTGCTCTGGTGATGGCATCAAAGAAACTAAACCATTATTTCCAAGCTCATAAAATCATGGTGCTTACGGAGTAACCACTAAAGTCTCTGTCATAACAGAGAGACTTAACAGGAAGAGTAGTATGATGGGCTCTAGTTCTAGGTCAGTATGACTTAGAATTCAGCCTAAGGACAGCTATAAAAGGTTAGGTTTTGGCCGACTTTGTGGTAGAAGTCACACCAAAAACTTACCCAAGACCGACACCACTGAACCTCGGTCTAGGTGCGCAGGATGTAGAGGAAAATCAATTGGGACCATGAAATCCCACATTAGCTAGACAGAAGAAGGGCAAAGAGAAGTTAAAGCCCTGTGATAATTTACATCGGCGATTCCTTCCGTTTATTTATTGATGGTAGTTCAAACCGACAAGGAACGAGGGCATGAGTGGTTTTGGTTTTTCCAAATGGACGAATGATAGAACAGTCCATCCGTTTAGGGCTCAAGGCCTCAAACAACGAAGCAGAATACGAGGCACCAATTATTGGCCTAAAACTAGTAGCAGCAATTGAAGCCGAGGAAGTGATAGTCTTCTGCGACTCCCAACTTATTGTAAATCAAGCGATAGATGAATACACAGCCCGAGATGAGAGGATGGTGGCCTATATCAAGGAGGTCATCAAGTTACTAGCATAATTCCAAAGCTGCTGGCTGCAGTAGGTCAACCGAGATGACAACAGTCATGCCGACTCCTTAGCAAATCTTATTAGTGCTATAAAGTCAGACGAGGCAAGAGTAATTATGGTAGATTACGTGTCAAGTCCAAGTATTGAACCTCTGATAATAGAGTATGAAGCAATGTGCGTGCAGTTGGGTCCAAGTTGGATGGATGCCATAGTCATGTTCCTTAGAGATGGCAAGCTGCCAAAAGACAGAAAGGAAGCTCACAAGATAAGACTGAAGTCGGCCAAGTTCTGTCTATCAATAGAAGGCCATCTATACAAGAGATCTTTTACTTGACCTCTATTGTGATGTGTGCACCCATCACAAGTAAAGGACTTTTTGTATGAAATCCATAAGGGAGTATGTAGAAGCCATGCAGGGAGCAGATCACTTGCTCATAAAGCTATATCACAGGGATTTTGGTGGTCTTACAAGTAGAAAGAAGCCGAAACCTATGTAAAGAAGTGCAAGAAGTGTCAAAGGTTTGCACATTTGATACACCAGCCAGTTGGAGATTTGAACCCAATATCCAGTCCTTGGCCATTTGCCTAGTGGGCCATGGATCTTGTTGGGCAACTGCCCAAGGCAACTGGACAGAGGAAGTTTCTATTTGTAGCAACTGATTTTACAAAGTGAGTAGCTGCTAAGGGCAAGTGGGTGGAGGAATTGTCCAATGTCCTATGGGCATACTACACGACGTTGAGAAGATCTATTAGAAACACTTCTTTTTCCATGGCTTATGGCGCAGAGGTTGTCATTCCACTAGAAATTGGCATCCTTGGGATCAAAACCCATGGAGTGGAGAATGGAACAAATGAGGCATTCCTTGCCCGAGATCTAGACCTAATTAAAGAAAGAAGAAAAAGAACAACAATTTTGCTTAGGGCATACTAGCAGTAACTTGCCAAGGCATATAACAAGAAGTTCAATCCTAAGGAGTTTCAAATTGGAGATCTCGTCCTAAAGAAGGTCGTCGGCAATAAGAAGGACCTCAAGGAGGGCAAACTTGGCCCAAATTAGAAAGGACCATATCGCATCATCTTTGTTGCGACAATGGTGCTTACGGCTTAAAGACACTAATGGCAAAGAGTTGCCAATATACCAACAATTTGAAAATTTTCTACCATTGATTTTTGTTTTTCAAATTTCCTCTCTATGTAAAGTATTTTAGCCGAAGTATTAAAAAAATACTAGTATTGATTCGGTTCATTACAAAATTTGTTTATGATTGTGAGATAAGACTGAAAAAGTCTTAAGGCGATGTTCCCACGGTGAACAATGCGATTAACTTAGACTTGTCATGATGGCAGAGTTGAACTAAGTATAAGGTGATGTTTCAGTATGAAACAAGACAAAACTTGCCACGTTTTGGTCGGTTTGTGCGAAAAGCCGAGGTAGATAGTGCTTGAGGTACACTGAAGTCAAGCCTCAAGTGTTTAGTTTGGGCGAGCCAAAAGCGATGACCTCGATCATGGATGTCTAAGTTGGACTTGGGCAAGAACCAGGTGATGCATCCTTAATGTGAACATAAGTGATACTTAGGTTCACATTAGAGGGTATGAAGCATGAATAAGTATAACACTTGAAAAAAAAAATTGAGGAAAATTTTACAAGTTTGATCATCTGAGATGATTAATGGAAGTTATATCTGATGTATGATAATCCGAGATAGTAGATCTGAGGAGACAAAAGCTCAACCTAAGTGAGCAGATCCCATATCCCAAATCCTAGAAGACAAGATCTCAGTCTAGATGAATAAGTTTGAGAAGCCAAGAGCTCAGCCTAAGTGAGCAATATTCAAATCCCAGAAGACAACATCTCGGCCTAGATTATTAGCTCCGAGAAAGCAAGAGCTCAGCCTAAGTGAGCAGATCCCAGATCCAAAAGACAAGATCTCAGCTTAGATGAGTAAGTTCGACAAGATAGGAGTTCAACCTAGGTGAATAATTTTGAAAAGATCAGAACTTATCGGAGGAGAACAAAGTTAAAATAAAACAAAGCTTACCCGAGATTAGAAGACCTTGACGGTAAGGGGTTATCGAGGCCTTAGAATGTGGCTTGATGAAAATTGGAGCTCGACTCTAATGATGTCAATAACCTTAGCCGAAGTTAAGAATAAATCGAAGGGAATGACCATTGAAATGAAATCAAAGAAATGATCCTTCAGTGAGGAATGACCCCTAGGCAAGTTAACTTAGGCTTGCCAAGAAGGTAGAGCTGAAACTAAAGGATGTTCCAACGAGGAACTGTATGTTTAACTTAGGCTTGTCGGGAAGGCAGAGCTGAACTAAGTTAAAGTGATGTTTCAACGAGAAACAAGGCGAAACCGGCCATGATCTGGCTAGTTTGTACCAAAAGCCGAGGTAAGTAGTACTTTCGGTGCACTAAGGTTAAGCCTTAAATGTTCTGTTTAGACGAGCTAAACACGATGACTCTAGCCATGGATGTCTAAGTCAGACTTAGACAAGATTCAAATGATGTATTCCTAATGTGAACCTAAGTTGCACTTACATTCATGTTAGGGACAGAGAGTAGAGATAGGTTAATGAGGACTGAGTTAGTGATTTAAAAGTGATACTTAATGAAATTTTTAAAAAATTTGGTGAGATAAAGGTATCCAAGATAACACTTATGCCTGAGATGACATGATCCGAGATGGTGGTTTTATCCGAGATGTTGACTTGCTCCTTATATTGATCTCGAACAAAGTCTTGGCCTTCTTGACAGGCCTTGGCGTCTGCTTCTTGCTGGTTAGTGCCTTTGCTAGTTTCTTCTTATCTTCGATAGCTTTCTTTTCAGCGGCCTTAGCAATAGCCTTGGCTTTAACAGTAGTAACTTGGTCCTTTTACTTCATGTGCTTTTCTTTCGAGAGTTGAGTTGTCAAGGCATGAGCATGTTGGATTAACTATAAGGAGATGGAGTGGATTGCATTATGACATCGTGACATTAACAAGAAGGTCTTCTATGACAAGAGTTCGCCGAGACATATCGTCATTGGTTACGCATGATAGGCAATCGGAGGATTGTCGAGGTCGTAGGCTGGGAGCTTACGACCTTGGTGTTTCTTGCTCTTGGTTATGGTTGTCAGATTATCACTATGTCGGCGTTTGCACTGCCATTGAGATGGTGGGTTGATGCATGGAGCAACTAATGAAGTGTTTGGCTGCTAGTTTGGTTCAACTAGTAGAGTTTGAACCTTAGGCATGAACGGAGTATTCATAGCAATGAAAGCTTCAATAATAATGATGATGGTTTGTAGATGCCAAGAGAGAGAGAGAGTCTGGGGACACAGAGAAAGACGAAATGGAAAGTGAAATGGTTTTGTTGGAATAGAAAGAGGTGACAAATTGTAATGATTGAAATTTCTTGGGAGACATGTGTGATGGCTAATGTTAGGTGTGACGTCTCATAGAGCGGTGTGTGCCAATTATGGAACGTATTGGGAACCAATAAAGAGGTGACACGTCATGATGTTGGTATAACGATTGAGACGACAGATTTCGAATCTTGATGTTCTTAAACTAGTGAGTTACGATCTTCGCTAGTAGTGCGATCTTGCTTGAGATGTTAATCTTGGATGAAAGAACATGTTGGTTCTTGATTCTTGATGAGTAAACACTTGAGTCCTTGTTTCATGAAGCCGATTTAGTCATGATCTCGACCAAATAAATATCTCTAGCATGTTGTTTGGCTAACATATTGAAAGATCAGACGATATAGGTTCCATCACCTCAGGTTGCTGAAGTAATAGAACTTAGGGGGCAGTTGCAGGGACATATTTTTAAGATCATGCCACATGGCTGAGGTATTGGCCGAGGTGCCACGTAGGTGATCCATGATGCCGAGGTTGTTGTGATATTGCCGACATATAGTGCGATAATGTCAGAATCTGAGATATTCTGATAGAGGATAAGAGTCCTAGATGATGTAGGACTACCTATTTGGGTAAGGATGGACTCTAAAGAAAGTTTATCATAATCTAAATACGAGGAGTCTTTGATAATTGATATCCTTGTAAATGATAGAGTTCCATGAAATAAGACTTCTAGAGGAAGTTGGACACTAATCATTATAAAAGTAAAGCACCCCCATGGGTCTAAGGTATACTTTTCATGTTCATTGAGTACTTGTTTGATATCTTTGAGAGATAAGTTGTCTAACTTGATCATCGGAGTACCCTCAGGCGGATGAGCCACCGAGGCGTTCTTGTTTTCTTATGCACAAGTGCTAACTTAATCTATTTTGTCTCGTGCTCTTCAGCTAAGTTCTCTGTTTGGTTGTAAAGTCAAAAATCAACACCCAGAGAAACTTACAATTTAAATTTCACAATTTATATATCAATTTTTAATTTGTCACAATTTCAATCATATAACTTTCAATCTCTTGTTAGAGTCGTAAACTCGGGCGAGTTCAACCCAAGCAACTCAAGTCAAGGCTAGAATTTTTTAAAGATTGGACAACATAATTCTTAATTCAATGAGGAGTTATGTAAAATTTAAAAATTCGAATAAATTTGAGTGGACTTAGGGAGAGAGACCAAATAACTTGAGCAATCGAAACAAAATTGTATATATAAATATATAAAATTATTTGCTAATTATTTTTTTAATAATAAATAAGATTAATAAAAATTTTAATAATGACCAAAAGAGAAATCAATATGCTTAAGTTTTTTCATTAGAATATTTTAATTATTTTCAAATAATATACCTTTTAAAAAGGGATTATCGAATAAGTTGATATTAAAAAATATATAAATATATTTTATAATGACATAAAATAATTTAAATATAATAAAATTAAATTTTTTATAAAATAAAAGTATCTGGAAAAAAAGAAAAGAAAAGAAAGTCTAGGGATTCGAAAACCAAACCCAGAAAATGCGCAGAATGCTAGATCTATGGTATAGAATCAAAATTGTATGTGTGGCACCATATCATCACAGAATCTGGACCCTTGATTTTAATCTATGGGTAATTTCTTGTTCCATACATCTAGGTTCATAGAACTACTCTAAAAAAAATAAAATAAAATAAAGAGTATGAAGAAAATTTAGAATGGTATTCTTATTTAATCTAAAACTAATTCTAAATGATCAATAAATTATTACATATAACACTCATTTCTTTTAATAAAAAAAAAAAAGATATTTCACCAACTATTACTTTTAATAGAAAAATAATATTTATTTCTATTTGTTTTAGCAAAAGTCACTTTTTAGTAATTTGAGCCAAAAATTCATTTTTTATTTTTATTTGTTTAATTGACAGTTGAGATTTGAAAAAAAAAATTAAATTAACAGGACCTACCATATTTCGCAAGTGCTAAAAAAGTTTACAGAGACAATAAAAAAAACATTTGAGACCCACAAAAAACACTCACAATTGTACCAATAATGATGTGGTATCATATGTATCAACTTTTGATTTCTTATATACTCAATGACATGGGGCTCAACTCCATTGTCACATCATTGTAGGGGAAAGTGTGAGTTTGTAGTATTATTGGAACAATAAATTAACACGCATAACTCCAATTTTTTTATTATATATAAAAAAAAATATAAGTTTCATCAACTATCACTTTTAATAGAAAAATAATATTTATTTCTATTTGATTTTAGCAAAAGTCACTTCTTAACTATTTAAGCCAAAAAAAAATTATTTTTTTTATTTTAATTTGTTTAATTAAGAATTGATATAAAAAAATTTAACAGAATCCACCATGTTTGACAAGTGTTAAAAAAGTCATTCATTTTCTTAATAATTTTGTCTTTTGTTAAAAAAAATATTTGCATTAAAAAAATTTATTGTTCAAGCCCTTATAGTTTTGAAGGATATAAAAAAAAAAAAAAATTATAAAAATTAAAAAAAAATATGACAAAAAATAAAAATATAAACTTTTAAAAGTGATTAATGATTTAAACACGTGTATTTATATGTTTAGATCAATAATATTATGACATATCATTATGACACATGTAAATATTGATCTTATTCTAATTATAGTAACATAATTTAAAGAAGAATTTACATTTAAAATTTTATTTTATAATTTAATAAAGGATGCATAAATTAATGAATAAATATTAATTTTATTCCAATTATGGTAACATAATTTAAGGAAGAATCTAAATTTAAAATTTTATTTTAAGAATATAAAATTAATTTATAGACCAATCATATTGTGACACATATTAACAAAATTTGAACAAAATCAAAAAAATGAGAAAAAAGAAGGGAAATTTTTTTTAAGGTCCCTGATATTAAGATTTTATAAGACAAATGGCATATATTATTTTTATAATAATTAAGGTCCCTTAACATTTCTATAGAGAAAATTCGACTCAAAGAAATTTTGCTAGATTCAAAGAAATTTCACCCCGACTCAGAGAAATTTCAATTTTCACAGAAAAATTTCTCTGTGATCATACCAGAGAAAATTTGAAATTTCTTTGAATGAGGCAAAATTTTTCTAATTTGAATTTTCTCTATGAAAAATGTTGAGAGACCTTAGCTAATAAACCAAAAACATCTTGGACCTTTACCACTACACAAAGTTGAAGAGAATGTTTCACTAATTTTTTCAAAAAAAATTGTAACTTTTAACCTTAATAAGATGACAACGTTTTGCAATTATAATAGATATATAGATGTGAGAAAAAATAAATAAATAACATTTGCACTACGATAATAGAATTATCAAATTATAACATTTTGATATCAATCTCTAAAAATACTCTTAAATATCAGTTCAAACTTTGATACTTAAAAATTAGGATAAATTACAAGTACACTACCTAATTTTTTTCTTTTTAAAATACAAATTGTTTGTTGTGATTTTAGAAAGGAAAATGCATGAGACCCCCAAGTGGGGGTGTTGGAGGTCTCTCCTGATTGGCCAAAAAAAAATTGTATTTTTTTTTTTTTTGGGTTTCAAATAAGGTAGCCCTCACGTGGAGGTGGGTGTCTTGAAATGTGGTTCTGGAGGTCTCCAGCAGAACTCTTTTAGAAATTATAAATACCCCATGAGTTAGAATTTTTTATTTAACAGAATTAACAAAAAAAAATTAACTATTGTTCTATCCAATAATAAAATTATATGAATTATTTATTGAAATATATTTTTGATATCATTACACTACAACATTTTCTTAATTTAGTAACATTTGAAAGTGTCACAAAACTATTCTTCTAATGACATTTTTTGGTCTTGTGGCATTTTGAACAAGTGCCACTTCTATCGGTGCCACGGTAGATACGAGTGTCACGGTAGATACTTGTAAGTGTCACTGCACCATCATGACTAAAGACTTTCAATGACATTTTAATGTCATGGTAGATATTATTTGTGGCACTATCAAGTGCCATTAAAAAAAGAGTTAGTGACACTATTCGTGACGCTATCAAGTGCTATTCGTGACGATAATTCGTTATAGAACAATTTGGTCCACTCTTGCAGAGACTCGAACCACCAACCTCCCACATCATAAACCTTATACACCACACTCTTCCCACTACACCTCTATAGCACTACATGATTATATATGCAACATATATTATTTATATAGTACATACATTTATATTAATATGTATAAACATAATTATTTTATTGAACATAATTTATGTAAAATAAACTATTTACTACCAAAATAAAAAAAGACCACTTTTGGCGACTAAAAATATTTTTTAGTTGCCAATTCTATACTTTTGCCTACTAATTATTTTTTAGTTGCTAAAAAACTTAACTTTTGTCGACCAAAATCGGATTTGATCGCCGAAAATGCATTTTCAGCTACTAAAATTTTGGTCACCAAAAAATTTTATTCTCGCTTTAGGATTTTAGTTCTCCTACGCTAAAAATGACCACTTTTGGCGACTAAACTTATTTTTTAGTCGCCAATTGTAGAGTTTTGGCTACTAAAATTTTTTTGGCACCAAAAAGCTTTACTTTTGGCTATTAAAATTTTTTTAGTCGGTAAAACCCATATAATCGGCGACCAAACTTATTTTTAGTCGCCAATTGTAGACTTTTGGCTACTAAATTTTTTTAGTAGCCAAAAAGCTTTACTTTGGGCTACTAAAATTTTTTTTGTCACTAAAACTCATATAATCAGCGACCAAACTTAATTTTAGTCGCTAATTGTAGACTTTTGGCTGCTAGAATTGTTTAGTCGCCAAAAAACTTTACTTTTGGCAACTAATGCTGTTTTGGTCACTGAAAGCTATACTTTCAACGACCAAATTTTTTTGGTTTGAAAATTTAGTCGCCGAATATGCTTTTTCCTGTAGTGTATATTGAGTTTAATTCATTTATTTTTAATCATTTACTGCATTTTAAAATTTTAGAAAATATATTGGCATTTTTTGTTTTTTCAAAAATGTCATTATAAGTTTGAAAAGTTTTTGGCTTAGTGGCATTTCTCAAAATGTTATAAAATATTTGTTTATGACACTTTTCACCTAAGTGTCATAAAAAGTAATTTGCACCTACCTAGTGTCCTGACATTTTTTTAAAAAATGCCATTGCAACTAAAGTTTAGTGGCATCTGTTGGTAAATGTCACGAACATAATTTTTTGTGTCATTATTTTATAAAATGCCATAAAATTGATGTGACATTTCTTTATTGAAATACCACTAGAGCCTTATATGTTTTGTGGTTCTATGGCATTTTTCTAAAACATTTAATGCCAATTTTTATTTTTGTGACATTTTTTAAAAACATGCTATTAGTGTAGTGTCACTAAAGTGTAAATTTGTTGTAGTGACATTTTTGTTGTAGTGAAATGACACTTTTTTTTAATTGAAATGCCACTAGAACCTTGTATGTTTGTGGCTCTATGACATTTTTCTAAAAAATGCCACAAAATATTCTTTTTGTGACATTTTTTTAAGAACATGCCACTAGTATGGTGTCACTAAAATATGTTTTTGTTGTAGTGTTGTGACACTTGTTCATTGAAATGTCACTAGAGCCTTTTATGTTTGTCGTTTTGTGGCATTTTTCAAAAACGTGCCACTAAATATCATTTTTGTGGCATTTTCTAAAAATATGCCACTAGTGTAGTGCTACTAAAGTATGTTTTTGTTGTAGTGTTGTGACACTTGTTCATTGAAATGTCACTAGAACCTTTTATGTTTGTCATTTTGTGGCATTTTTCAAAAACGTGCCACTAAATATTATTTTTTGTGACATTTTCTAAAAATATGCCACTAGTGTAGTGCCACTAAAATATGTTTTTGTTGTAGTGTTAAAAATTGTTAATTAAATTGATGATTTATTAATAAAAGAGGTCATTTGATATGTGATCAAAAACTTAAAGGTCATGTTTGATTCACAAGACTAATAGTGAAGTATTAATAATCCTATTAAATTAGTGTGGTATTCACTATCCAATTGGATTAATATCCATTGGATTAATAATTCCACCCTTACCCCATTACTAATAATCCTACAAATTTGTTGGATTAATTATCCATTGGATTAATAATCCTAAACCAAAATGTTAAAACAAACATAGGATAATTGGGCCCACGGATTAATAATCTCAATCTCATACTCTAATCCACCCAATCAAACATGCCCAAAGAGACAAGATGTAATTTCTAAAATTATAGGGAATAATTCATATTTTTAAACAAATCTCAGAAAGTTCATTTGTAATTTATCCATAAAATTTAATTATCATAACATTAATAGTTGTATTTATATTTTAGAGAAAGCTGTATATGTTAGGAAAAATGTAAAAAGATGCAAAGACAAACATATTTTGCTCAATGCCTCACTATTAATTGGATTCATGAGTGATTCGGTAATGATTTTTAGTGTTTTTTCTTTGATGCATATGATGCCATAGAGATGCTTTTTTATCTGATTTGATGGAGATTTTTAGGCCCTTTCATGGATGAGCAATGACTTGTCTATGTCAATTCCTATCTTTCTAGACCATCAGGATTTAAAGAATAGAAAGCTTGATTATCTTGAAATTTTCCTTCAAAGTAAAGTGTACATTGCTGATTTTCTCTGAATAAATTTTTTAAGTATGTGGAGTTGTTATTTAAAGAATAAGATTCAACTTATTTAACTTGTATGATAACAGTTTGATCATGATTAAAAAAATTAAAACTGAATCAAATGATTTGATTTTATTGATTTAAGAATCAAAATTGTTGATATGCTATGGTTCAGTTTTGTATAAAGCAAAAATTTACATGATGTTTTAAGGAATTTGTTCTATAAATGCATTCTTTGCTAATCATTTTTACAAAACGTAAATCATTATAATGTCCAAAGAATTAAAATGTAAAAAATATTAAAATAAAGTATTTTGGTTGGTTGACCGTACATGATAAAAAAAAAATCAAAAATCAAAATTTTGATCAATTTTAAACTGTGGATTTGGTTCCATCATATATACATATATATATATATATATATTTTTTTTTTGTTGTTGCGGTTAATAGTCTCCACCTTTTTTTTTTTAACAACCCTTGCTTATTGCTATTTTTTTAATGATAATTACAATCTCAATTAAAATTATTATAAAGGACACAAATTAAAATGAAACCCCCACCATTACAAAAATAACACTCATAATTGAACACCCAACCCTAGTAAATTAAATTGAACACTCACCTTCAAATCAAATTGAAAATTGTCCGTCAAAAACAATAAAATTGAAAACCCAAGCACATGATCCATCATTCTCACACTACAACAAATAAGAGTTTTAGAGACCAAATATTTTGATCTCTAAAAATGAAAATTTTATTACAAAAGACATTTAGGAATCAATTTCTATCGAGGATAGTCACTAAAAGGTTGTCCCAAAAAATCGAAAACAAGGCTTTTAAAGACAAAATTTTGAAAAAGTCACTAATAAATAGACTTTTAAGAACAAAATAATTTGGTCTCAAAATAGTTTATTTTTTAGACAAAAATTTGGTCTTAAAAGGATAATAATTCATCACTAATGTCTAATTTTTGTTGCTAAAAATATAATAATGACACTTTTCGTAACAAAAATATTTGGTTCCTAAAAATAATTTTGCTCCTAAATTTTAGTTTCT
Source organism: Camellia lanceoleosa (assembly GCA_025200525.1). NCBI lineage: Eukaryota > Viridiplantae > Streptophyta > Magnoliopsida > Ericales > Theaceae > Camellia > Camellia lanceoleosa. The sequence goes on from CM045766.1 coordinate 75,356,920, forward strand.
AAAACTCTAATTTTTGTGGTGCCATTTAAAACGAAAACCCAAGCACATGATATATCAATAAAGGATAAAGATTGGGAGCGACCGCCTCGAATCCCCGAAATTTGCAATAGAGAAAGAGAGAGAGAGAAGGAGTAGGAGGAGCTTAGAAGCCGCCGATCGCCGCCCGCCTGATTGTCACAGCCTGGCCTCCGCCGGCCGTCGCCTCCGCCTCCCTAGTTCTCTAGTTCTTCTTCTTCCTTCTCTTCTTCTTCTTCTTCTTCTTCCTTCTCCCATGGTTTATGCCCCCTCCTGTTCATCTTCTTCCCTTCTTCTCATTCCTTCTCTCCTTCCTCTTCTTCTTCTTCCTTCCTTCTTCTTCTTCTTCGCTTCATTTCGATTCAATCAAAAAAAAGAAGGCAAAAACGACGCTGCTTTTGCCTTTAGGGGATTCAGAGAGACCGGTTTCGAGCTACCAATCACTACTCATCAATAAATAAAAACTTGACAATTGAAAATCAACAATGTAGATATAATTGCAATGCCAACTTTGGTCCTATTTGGTACAAAATTTTAATTTCTTATTTGGTTTTCAGTTTAATTTAAATTATTTTGATGTGTTTAGTTTAGCTTAACAATACAGTTTATAACTTTTTGTAAGTCAAAAATTAACTTATTCTTTGAGTGGGGCAGGAGAAGCTTAATTTGTAAGTCAGAAATCAGCTTATGTTCATAGTTATAAGCTATAAACTGTTAAGGTATAAGTTATAAGCACTTTTCCACAACACTATCAAACAGGACCTTTCTATACCAGAGTTCATCAACCGCAGTCTCTAGGACTCAGAGGTAAGAGAAAATTATGCTCCGAATGTCATATGCAGAAAATCACAAAGGAAGCATATAGTTGTTCTTCACGGAATACATCACTTTCCACATTCTGCTATTTCGATAATACACCAAAACCTGGGTGACGAAAGATTACAAGAGAGAAGAAGAATTTGTTAAGTTATGTTCTGGTGAGTATCCAAAGTGTAATGGGATTTGCAGCTACGTCGGTGTGTAATGTTTTAGAAGAAGAATAGTTTTGGTATTACGTGTTTGGGGGGGGGGGGACGGGGGGGTGTCCTTAGAAATTTTATCAATGTATAAATGTTATAAGTAGGGAGGGTGTCCTTGGAAATTTTATCAATGTATAAATGTTATAAGTAGGGGGGGTGTCCTTAGAAAATTTATCAATGTATAAATGTTATAAGTAGGGGCTAAAGAGATAGAAGTCTTTGCAAAAAGGTAGGAGTTATTAGCTGTATGGAGGCACACAAGGCTGGCGAGGTCACGTGCCTGCACTTCGGCTTTTGGAATTTTTTATTTTTTTTTTCAAACATAAAGAAAATATTTTAAATAAAAAAATTTATAAAAATATTATTTAAAGTGAAATGTCAATGATATTTTTAAAATTATGAGAACAATAATGATTATTTTAATTGAAAGTAAAGAGACTATAATAAGTTATATTATTATTTATGAAAATTTCAATATAATAGTGATGTCTATTATTATTGACATGCAAACAAAATTAACATCAATGAAGATATATGAAATTTATTGGATTGTTAGGTACATTTGATATGTAGAGTTTGTCCTCCATATGTTTCTTTCTAATCATAACTAAAATGACCACTATATAAATTATAATCAAGCAACACATCTTCAATTATAAAAATAAAAATAAAAAATTACAACAAGTCATAACTAATATCAAAATAAGTCATAACTAATTATTACTTGATATATAGTCATAACCAAAATAACAACCACAAGAAGTTATAACTAAATTATATCTAATACTATAATGTGTTATAACTAAATACCACAAAGATCATAATTGCGACATATAATTGATACTTTTTTTTATGGTGTGTTTTATAGAATTTCTCTACTAAAATATATTATTTCTATTTCAACTTATCTTCTTTTTTAATTTTCCAATCTACCTGTAAATAGTTACTCCCTAATATTTATATAAAATTTAATCTCAAATCCTTTAATTTAAAATTCACATTTATCCAAATGGACTCTTAATATTTAAGTTTAGTAATATCTCATTATTGTTTATTAAAAAAATAAAAAATAATTGCTCGGTTAGAGTTTTCCAAAAACACTTTTCAGAAAATTCTACTTTCTTATTTTCCCTTTTTTTTATTTTTACTGAATTTTTTTAATATTTTAAGTAATGTTTTTAATTTTTAGACATACCTAACATAAATATACCTAAAAAACAAAAAATTTGTGAAAAAAACCTTTTAAAAATTCACTAAATACCAAAAACACAAAAAAAAAAAAAAAAATGAGAATTCTATACATTATTTATATTTTTATGTATTTATTAATTTTAAAAATATTTTTTCACAAATTTTTTACTTTTTAAATATATCTAAGTAAAGTGTATCTAAAAAAGTAAAAAAAAAAAAATTTAAAATTTTAAAAATATTCACTAAAAACAAAAAAAACACGAAAACAAAAAAACTCAATTTTTAAAAAACTTAATCCAAAAAACTCAAACCAAACACACTGATGTTATCATTAATTTGTGCCCCCTCCATGAATTTCCTGACTACGCCACTGATTAGCGCCACTCATATTTTTTGCATTACTAATAACAGGGTCATAAACTCATGGATAGTTCTACGATACACACTCTCTTATCATATGCATCTTTAATTATATTTTTCTTAATAGTTATGACTATTTTTTTTTTTAATTATGACATTATTTCAATATTTTTAAGTTATATCTTATGTAATGTTTGGTTATGATATATATATTTTTTTTTCTTCTTTTTTTATTTTGAATTCAACTTTTACCGGCCATGAAGTATGAATACACAAATAAATAGGATACATGTAAAACTAGAATACATTTACAAAAATAAAAATTTTAAAAATAAGATTTTTGGTATTGTATTAAGAGTAATGTTATACCCAAAAAAAAAAAAAAATCATATATAAAACTTGTTGTGAATCTTTCCATTCAAAATAAAATACCGGTGAATATGAATATATTTATAATAATGACATTAACACATTATTTTTGTCAAGTTTTATGTATGAATAAATTTTTTGTTCTTCTTCTTCATATTATTATTTTCAATAAATTCTACACACACCCACAAAAAAAAAAAAAATTCCAATTCAATATAAAGTCTAAAATGTTTATTGTCATTGTCCTTTTTCCTTTCACTCCTAAAAATGGTATAGGCTGATGTTGTAACTAAATTTAGGCCTATTTTGGCAACTAGAAAAAAAATACAAACAAACAAACAAAACAAAAAAAAAAACAAACAAACAAACAAAAGAGTCAATTTTTTGATTTTTTAACTTTTTAAAAAAAAATTACAAATAAATAGAAAGGTAATGTGACTCAAATAAACTAATAAATCAATAAGCTGACTTTTTTTCTAATTGCCAAAATAGGTTGCTTGTTATGGAAATCCAATTTTAGTATCATGGTACCTTTTGGTTATCCAAAATAAGAAGTACTGAAAATTCATTCTTGTATTTATACAAACAATTGTATTCCATAGCTAAGCAAGAACATTAACTCAATTTTGTAATAATCTGAATACATAAATCAGAGTATTCAACCTTTGGCAATCGTCCAAATAGTTATGGGGAGAGTACTGAGGTATCGAGTGAGTGCATTTTTAAGTTCAAGTTTATAGAGAATAGATGAGGCCTTGAAGAAAGTACCCCAAAAAAAAAAATTTGCATTAAAAAAAATAAAAATAAAAACCCCTTAGGATTTAATCCTTATAACAAATCAAATCCTAAAATTGTAATTTTTTGAATTGATTTCAATATTAATCGATTTCAATATTAATCATCTATGCATTTCTGTTAACTATAACTAACAGAGGATGGTATTTTTGTCTTTACACTTATCATTATGTCAAAAAATATATTACAAATTTATACTTCTGAGAATATGTGGAACAACTTCCGCTAATAACTTAGAGATAAAAATAAATTAAATAAATTTTTTTAAAAAACAATTATTAGAAAGCAATAAAAAAAATATTTTTAATTTTTGATTTTTTAATTATCAACTTTAACATATAAAAAATTACATCAAACATATCCATAAATGTGCCAAATGTTGAATTCTAGATTAATTGTGTAGGGTAGGGGGGAGAGGGCCTTCACACCTCACGTCTCTCCCCATTTCTATCAGCTTATCCCTTGAGTCTAGACACCATTATCAGGTTTTGGAAATACATTGAACCTATTTGAAGTTTGGGAAAAAACTATTTTGTGCACTCAAAACAGTGTTATGAGAGTTTGATTATACAAAAATATTTGGGAGTTTTAAAATAAGAGTTTTAAAGGAGTTCAAATGAGTGGGGCCTATTCATTAATGTGATGTTTTGGCATGTTTGTTTGTTTGTATTTTTTTTTTTTTTTGGCGAATTATACTAACGGTTCTTATAATTTGATACTTGTGTCACTTTGATTCTTGACTTTTTAATTATAGCACATTTAATCCTGAATTTTGTTCCAAATAAAGACAATTGATGATATCATTGCTTAATTTCAATGGCAAAATCATCAATTTGATAAAATAAAAACTAATTTGACAAAAATAAATATTAAAAAAATAGTTTTGAATTTTCAAAAATTAGTTCTACCCACTAAGGATAAATTATGTAAAATTGATAAATCTTTTAGATATTATTTATTTATTTTTTTTTACCAAATTAATTTTTATTAGGTGTTTGGATAATGATCATGTAATGGGTGGTTATTTTTATTTTCATTAAATTAGTTTCTATTTTTTCAAAAGTCAAATATGGCGACAACTTTGATATTGTTATTAAACTGATCCATTAAATTAAAAAATCCAAAACTAAAAATATTTTATATATTAAATATATCGATTACACATTAAGATTTTAACAACTACCCATTACATGATCATTATCCAAACACATAATAAAAATTAATTTGCTAAAAATAAATAAATAAATAAATAAATGTCCAAAAAATTAATCAATTTTACATAATTTTATCTTTGGCTTGTAGAAATAATTTTTTTTTAATTTAAAAATATTTTTTTACATTTATTTTTATCAAATTAGTTTATATTTTATCAAATTAACAATTTTGCCCTTAAAATTACGCAATGGTATCTTCAATTGTCCTTATTTGGAACAAGATTCAAAATACACGGTCAAATGTGTTACAATTGAAAAGTTAGGGACCAAAGTGACACGAGCCCCAAACTAGAGGAATTGTTAATGTAATTTGCCCTTTCTTTCCTTTTTTTCTTTTTTTTCAATGTCACATGTATAGAGTTCCATTTAGAACTCTATACTTAGAGCTCTCAATCACTGCTCTTGATTTTATCTGCACGGTAATAAAAGCCACTCTAGAAACAATTAAAATCATTAAAAAAAAATGGATAAATTATAAATTACTCCCTATAGTTCTAAAAATTACATTATGCTTCATAAGATTTCTAATTTCATAACAAATACGTCATTTTATCAATAAATCATCAAGTTAATTAATAGTTTTTAATAATGTTAAAATTTTATTTCAATTAATAATTCAACTAATTTTATTATTTATTAGGTAAATAGTTAAAAATTTTACTTTTTTAATTAATTCTGTCAAATAAAAAATTCTAACATGAAGTATTTGTAATTTTTTAAACCACATGAGACAATTTATATTTTAAGAAAATCTCAGAGAGTGTATTTATAATTTACCCTTAAAAATTTCACTTTAGATTGGTTTTCATCAATATTATTTTAATAAGTCATAATATATTTTGTTCACACATATTATCAGATGGATAAATAAACAATTTCATGTCTTAAAAACATCTCGTAGTATAGTATAGGTCTCTGCAACAAAATCTAAGCTTATATCTGAGAAGAGGATTATAAAATTTAAAAAATAATAATAAATAAATATATAAATAAATTCTCTCTCTCAGCATGCAATAAAGTTCAATTCAGCAGAAATAGCAATCTTTCTACCCGTTTTAATTTCATGATGAAACAACATGGTTCATATGATTTTATTTTTGACCGGGCTTCTCGGACTGGAGAGGTGGTGTTATGTTTATGGGGCCCACTTTTGAGTCTCGTTTCGATAATCTAAATCGTTTACATTTTAAAATTTATTGAGTATATTATTCTTGTAAAAAATTAAGTCAATCAAATAATGATAACTACGTGTTTAAATTAAAACATGATTCAAAAGTGAGTCTAATAGGCCTAACAATAACTCTCTAGTCCGATTAAGGACCGGAGAGAAGCCTGTCCTTTTATTTTCTTATTTGAAGAATAATTTTGTTAGGAAGTTAAGTAAAAAGTCAAAACAAAACGATTTGTACTATTCTTTGTTCTTTTATCTTTCATTTGGTTGAGTTGAATGCAATTAGAATGAAATTAAGTAATTATTCTTTAGCCTACTCATAAAATAATCATTTTTTCATAATGATGAACAACATTTTATTTATAATATGTTTTGATTTATTTTTCTTATAGCAAATCATCATTTCTAAGACCATCTCCAACGGTTCATCAAAATTGATATCAAATTCAAATTTTGATGAAAAGTTACTATTCATCGCCCAACAGCTTGTACCAAATGAATATTAGATTGAGATATCATCAAACAATTCATCAAGCTGGCATTTAAATAATCGATTTCACCAAAACATCACAGGACCGTTTGGACGGAGGACCCGTCGACCAACCGTTGCTTCAACCGTTGACCAACCGGTCGACCGAATTCCTTTAAAATTGATAGGTTCCAACCGGTCAAAAAAGGTTCAAACAGGTATAAAAAATATATATATATATATTATTTTTGCTTTACTGGGATTGACCAACCCATCGACTCCAAACATCTGGACTTTATTCAATTGATGAATCTCCGAGAATGGAAGTCGCAAATTTGAAGTCGGATATGTTTACATCATGACAATTGTTTAATCGTACATTCATCTGAAGCTGGACATGTTTACATCATGACATCATGACAAGCTGCAATTGTTTACAAAAATGAATCTGCAAATATAAATCTATGAAAGCTGAAATTGTATACATCATGACAACTCAATTGAAACAATTGGTGGGTTTTCATCATTTGAAACAATTTCAGAAATAGTTCGACTCACCAACAAACATCTTTACAGAAAGCTGCAATTGTTTTATCATTGAAATATTCTAAAAAACATAGCGTTGAAACATAGCGTTCCAAAAAAAAATATTTACGCTTATCGGTCGACCAACCGGTTGACCCATGAGATTTGATACGGGATTTGATGCACCATTAGAGCGAGTGATATCAAATTTGATAAAATGGGTCATTTTTAACTCAAATTTGATGAAAAATTTGATTCACCGTTGGAGATGCTCTAAACCAAACACTGACATAAGACAAAATAAATAAATAAATAAAAGGAAAAATATCACATGAGATATTAAAAAATTAATTAAATAAAAAAAATTAATAATTAAATTTATAAAAATTTTCATAATTAAATAAAAAAAATTTATAATTAAATTTATAAAAATTTTCATAAATATATATATATATATTTCTCCTGACATCACAGGTAATAACACCAAAATAAAATTACAATGATCACATTTATGAATTACTGATGAACCAATCATGATATATAAATGTCAATTATTATAACATTATTCATGCTTGAATTTCCCATACTGTGAAACTTGTTTGTCACGTGGCCATTGTACCACCTAGTTGAGCACTAGGGTCAGTATCCATTAATAGTTGTTACATTTTATTTTACTTTTTTAAATTACATTACCTATCTTGATATTTCGTAAAAATACATCAAACTCAACAAGTTATATATAATTACACTATACTCCCTGAAAGTTTTAAAGAAAATTTGGTGAGTAGTTCCTTTCAATAAATTTTTTAGGCAAAAAGCATACGGTTATAATTTTTATCATAATAAATTCTTCTAGCATATTTCACCCAATTGGACTTGGGGTGAGTGTTGTGACAGCACTCGTGCATCACAGCCTATTAGATTTGTTCTAATTATATTTTGATAATTTGAATTGTTCATATTATAAGTTTTATTGAGTATATTTTCTATATAAAAAATAAAATTAATAGAACAAGTATAACCTCATAATCAAGCCGAATAATAACCTTAAGAAATTATCAAAATCAAATTAACTGTTTATTTTGTCCAAACATAAATGTGGTTTTATTGTGCATTATAGATGTCTAATTAAGTTGAATATTGTCATCAATGGTCTACTCAACAAACCTTATACTATCAACTGCTCAAATCATTAAAATAAATTCAAAATATGTTCTCACGAACTCACAACACAATATTGTGCCTTATAAGGACACCATTGGCCCTAAGACGCACCCAACTTGATTACCAAAAGTAACTACATGAGTAAATTATGTTTTTAAATTTTAGAAAGTCCAAAACTTTTTAATCTTCATGCTCGTATCTTTATAAATTTTATATTTTCATTGAGATTTATAAAGAAGGTCAATGCAAATTATGAAATTATGGTGGTAAAAAAACACAACATAGTGAAATTTCAATGTCCAAGCTAAAGTTACTCAGTAAAATTTCATTATAATATATCATTAGCTTGGATAATGAAATTCCGCTGCCACAATTAGTAGCCACTAAAATGATCATAACACTTTCTGATTTGTTGTATCAAATTTATTATGATTTTAAATATAAAAATAAAATATACAGTACTGAAAATTCATAACTAAATAAAAATCAACTTTTTTCAAAAATCATAAAATTAATTTTGAAGGTTCCTAAATATATGTCTAGCATGAAGATGAAACAGTTTTTAAAATTTTAATTTCATTAAATAGATAAAAATAAATAAAAATACAAAATTCTTTGTATTGTGAAATTGCAATACTTTTGATTTTTTATAGTATCAAATTTCTTATGAGTTCAAGTAAAAAAAATCAAATAAACAAGACCCAAAATTATTTTTTATTAAGAAAAAAAACTACTTGCTCTAAAAATCAAGAAATTAATGTTAAAGGTTTCTAAATATATTTCTAAGACTTTTCTTAAATGTGCAACTTACACCTTACATTTACGCCTTTCTGTTTGCCGTCCTGTTTTATGTTTATACCTTACACTTACACTTTTTGTATTGGTTGCATATGGTGTGCAACCTTAAAGGGTTGCACACCATAACAGGACCCATATTTCTAACATGCATATTAAACCACTTTAAAAAAATTCATTCCACTGATTGGATAAAAAGAAAAAAAAAAGTCTTTATAAGGTGAAAACATTGTTTAAATACAGAAATATTTCTACTAACCTTCGAGGCAAATATACCATCATCATCATCACATAAAATTTCTTATGATTTTAAATATGAAAATCAATTAAACAATACCCAAAATTTATTATAAAAAAATTCAACTTAGTTAAAAAATCCTGAAATTAATTCCATACGTTCCTAAATATATGTCCAACATGCATATGAAACAGTTTTTAAAAATTCAATTTCATAAATTAGATAAAAATAAATAAAAAAATACCCAGCAAAACGAATTTAAAAAAAACCTTTTTACAATAGTGAAATTGAAGAGGCATACACAAACATATTTTTCATATCACATACATATTTAAGTCAATATATTATCTTCTTCTTTCTTCCACCTTTCTTTCTTCAATGGCAAAATTTATGTGCTCTTCTACGATTTGCTCAGAGTTATGTATTTCTAGAAATAAAAGGGAAGAGTTTCAAGCAGCCTATCACCTAAATACATGAGAAAGCGTAAATTTTTTATTAGATGAGTTCTCATTTATTTTTTATTTTTTGATATTTTAATTAATTTTTTTAAATGCACTTAAGCAAGATATATCTAAAAAATAAAACAAATTGACTAAAAATATTTAAAACATCACTAAAAACAAACGAAAAATTGAACAAAAATCTATGTGCATTTTTGTTTGATTTTTTTTTTAGTGAATTTTAGCTTTTTTTAACTTTTTAAATGCATCTAATCTTGATGTATCTAATTTTTGTTTTTTTTTTTAAAAAAAAAATAACTATAATATGAAAAAAGTTTAGTTAAGACAAAAGAAAATTTATCTAAAAATAATTTCTGAAAATTATAACCAAACGAAGATGTTTTTATTTAAAAAAAAAAAAATCTATTTTTAAGCACTTCATACATTCAAATCAATTAGGGCGCCTTTTTGTCATTAGATGTTAGCTTGCTTGGTTAGGTTTTTTAAAAAAACACTTTTTAGAAAATTTATTTTTCATATTTTTTTGTTTTTACTGAATTTTTTTAATATTTTAAGCATTTTTTTTTTATTTTTTAGACATACCTAACATAAATATATCTAAAAAGTAAAAATTTTGTGAAAAAAACCTTTTAAAAATTCACTAAATACCAAAAATATTTTTTAAAAAAATACGAGAATTCAGTACATTTTTTTGTATTTTTATGTATTTATTAATTTTTTAAAATATTTTTTCTCAAATTTTTTACTTTTTAGATACATCTAAGTAAGGTGTATCTAAAAAAGTAAAAAAAAAATGTTTAAAAATTTTAAAATATTCACTAAAAATATAAAAACAAAAAAAAATCAAAAAACTCAATTTTCAAAAAACTTAATCCAAAAAACTCAAACCAAACATACTGATATAGACGGATGAATAAAACAAATGGGCTGTTTGGGAAGTGGAATTTTAGCTCAATTTAGACTAAAATTCACAACAAAAAACAAAAAAAAAAACAAAATAAGCTAAAATAGTTAATAAAACAAAATGTCACATCAAATCTATAATTATTTAACTTTTTCTCTCACAAATGTCACATCCAACTAAAAAATTTAATCAATTTCCCAAATACAAAAATTCTAGCCTACTAAAATAGTTAAAAACTAATTTTATCATGCTAAATTTGTAGGTCTTGTTTTATATAATATATATATATATTTCTAAATTTTAGGTGATCTGTAATTTGCTATATTTTATGATAAATTACATTTAAAATAAAAATAAGTCTCACAAGTTTAACATAATTATATCGTATTCTCTTAATATTTTAATTCGCATAATACTTGACATTTTTCATCAATAATTCATTAATAATATAGATAATTAAAAAAAAAAGGTAACATTATCATTACTTTTATACTGATATATATTTTGTTTAACTCTATATTTTTATACCATTTATATTAATTTTAATTTTTTTAATCTTATAAAAAGAAATATCAATATAATTATATTAAATTTATAAAAATTATTTGTTTGTAATTTATGAAAGTTTTATATTTGGGGTGATGTGTAAGTTGTAAGAAAAGGACACAAATGTGTATGAAAGCCAATCTTAACAGCTGATATCTTGATGATATTCCACTCATATGACAAAAGAAAAACCAAAACCTTACAAATGAAAGTGGTGTGGTCAGTGGTCACCCCTACTCTATCAAAGTGGTCCTTTGCCTTTCAGAGATTAAAAAAAAGATTAAAAATTAAGTGCTTTAAAAAATGAGTTTTAGATAGAGATTTTAATGGTGGACTTTATTATGTAATGTGATATTTTGACTCATGTTTTTATTTATTTATTTGATTTTATTATGTTAATAGAATTTTAATTACAATTCTAATATTAAGGAGTTGTTTGGAATAATTTAAATAAATGTACTTTTTATTTTTTTATGAAAAAATATGTAAAAAAATAAAAAAAATAATGTAATATAAAAAAAAAAAATTATTTTTAAGTTGTCAAACTTGGCGTATTGTTACTGTAAAAATAAAATATAAAAAGAAAAAAGTGGAGGGGGTTCTCTCGTGAGGGGTCAGGTTGGTCAAAACTTACTTTGGAAAAGAAGTTGCTGACATTACATTTATGGTGGACCCCAGTTTTCGGTCAGAGTCTACCTCACTCACTCGCTCACATTTGGAAAGCCCACAGATTTCATCCGAAATCAACTTGAACGGTGTTATTATTGAGCCGTAGAGGGCTCAACTTCGCGTCTACCTCCACCATTCAAATTGTTTAATATGTATTGTTTATTAAATATATTATTTTTATAAAAATTTATATTGATTATATAAGGGTCCTGTTATTGTGTGCAACCCTTAAAGTTGCACACTATATGTAACCAACACAAAGAGTGTAAGTGTAAGGTGTAAACATAAAACAGAAGGCAAACAGAAAGGCGTAAATAGGTTGCATACCATGTGCCTTGCACACTTAAGAAAAGTCCATTATATAATTATAGTTATTTGATTAAATTATATTTATTTCAATAATAATTATGATTTTAAAAATAAATCACACAAATTAAAGTTGATCAAGTAATTATCGATATCTAATTAACGTTATTTTTTACAGATTTGATGTACTTGATCAACTTGCATTTGTTTCAATGGTAATTATGATTAAATTACAAACTTGAATGTAAGTTGATCAAGTGATTATCGATATTCAATTAATATAATTATTTATAAAAATAATTTATTTAATAAATTCTACACATTCAACAATTTAAATTATTAAAATAGACATGAAATTCAACCCACACCCACGCCCAATCATACTGTTGAATCCGTTTTCGAACTAACTTAAAAAAACACTTCCAATTCAAAACCTCACCAAAACCATGTGCTGCATGATTAAAGTATGAAGCAGCAAGCACTCATTAAAATTAAAATTTAAAAGTTTTTAAAAAAAAAAAAAAACGTCACAAATTCATTCATAATAATTTGATAAGGGATTTTATCATTAGGTATGTACAACACATCAAAAGTTGACACATGTTATACTATATTATTGTGGATGAAATTGTAAGTTATTTTTCTAGGTCCCAAATATTTTTCAAAATATATTTAGCCGTTTGAGGTTTGTTTTTTTGCTTATTTTTATTTTTTATGAGATAAACAAGTTAATATATTTTAAAAAGTTTACAAAAATTAATTTTTTATAAATAAAATATTTTTTAATTGATGACAAACGAATTAGTGACTTGAATTTTTTAACTAAAATAATCTTTTTTGTGAGAACGAAACTCTTTAGTCATTTTGGCTTTTAACTTCTTTTGATCATATTGTCAATTTATTTTTTTATATATATATTTTTAAAAAATTATAAAAATAAAGGTTAAAAAATTAATTTATAACTTACTTTTCAAAACAACCCAAAGCAAATCCAACACAGTTTTTACAAAATAATAGACTTTGCTCTCTTTTTAAAAGCAAAGAGTATGGAGAAAAAGGTCAATGAACTACTTGGGGAGTTTTTTTCAGATCAACCATGCTACAGACCCCCAGTGACTGGGCACCCCCAGCACCCCTAGTGCCACATGGCACACTGCCAGTGGCTGAAGTTCAAAAAAAAAAAAAAAAAATTTGTTTTCAGCCAATCAGGGGCGACCCCCAGTGACCCCCACTAGGGGTCTTAGCCATTTTTCTTTTTAGATATACCGAAAAAAAAAAAAAAAAAAAAAAAAAACAACAACAACAACAACAAAAAAAGTGATCAAGTTTCAATTTTCATGATATCAGTGAGAACTTGAGCTGACGTGATTTAGGGCAAATTATTAGAAAGTCCTATTTAAAAGAGAATAAGATTATTTAGTCTCATAATCTTTTGAATACTCTTTGAAAAATCTAAAAATCTCGAGATATTTAATTGAAAAATCTAAAAATCCAGGATATTTATTTATGATTATGTATCAATTTTAACCAGTAAATAACAATTTCAATCAAATAATCAAAGACACATCGACACAATGATTGAACATGAAAAAATCACAATTAGAGCACCTCCAATTGTGATAAAAAAAAAAAACCACGTACCAAAACTACAAAACAATCTATTAAGAAGACAAAAAGGAATTACACAAGTATACTCTCAATGACCTAGCAAATCCACACCTAAATTGAACCAACTTTAATGTGCTTCCTTCACCACCGTCTTCACCTCGAAATTGTCTTGTCTAACGTTGAATCCATAATGTCGATGTCGAATCCACGACGATGAGCCACTCCGAAATCCACCAAAGTTTCAAGCCCAAATTCCATGGAATCCACAAAAAAAAACTCTCTCTTTTTTGAATAAAACAAAATAAACAAACCTTTTGATATAATTCACTCAATTCATGATATAAACTCTTACAGATATCAAAAGAAACAAGCAAAGAAGCTCTAGATGAAAACCTTAATACTCAAGAAAAAGATCTAGAAGTCGTACCCTAAAAACTAAATTAATCGCAGATTTATAGAAAATAGAATCGCGATCTCCACTCGAGCGCAGGAATGGACACTTGAGCGGTTTGACTAAAACGTGTGTTTTAGAATAGGGATCTACGCTCGAGCGCAAGAAAGTTCGTTCGAGCGTAAAAATACAACTTCCAATACTTTTGCAGGCGAATAAAACGTCTGAAAGGATTGCATCTTTGCTCGAGCGCACAATCGACTGCTTGAGTGGTCAAACAGCTCGATCCCCCGACATAGTTAGTGAAGTGGCAAACATAAAAAAATTAACATCACAAACTCCTCTTCAAGGCACAATTCAGGTTGAATTCGCATCTAAGTATTCATAGCTTTACTGAAATAAAAAAACAAATAAAATTACAATTGAAAGGAGTTTTGTCAAACGGGATTGCCAATAACAGAAACCTAATACTCTCAAAAGTTCACTACTTTTCTTCTTTATTCTTCTCTATACATTTGTTTTTCTCTATCTCTTTCTCTTTCTAATATATAGTCATCGGCGACCGACAACCATCATTGCTTAGGATTCACCAACAACTACCGACCATCAACTCCTTACTCATCAATGGCGAAAGAAACGAGTTTTCGGTGAAGAAAATGAGTAGATCTGCTCGTAAATCTACATCAGAGCTGAGTAAGTCTACATAAGACCCGACTAGATTTAAACCAAAAATAGTTGCCGGAGTATAATATTCTCTCTATATCTGTTTCTCTCCTTCGATTTTGCAATTTTTTTACATTTTCTCTACTACACACTTCTATTTTCCTGTTTTAATAGAGAAAAATTCAAGTTCCGAACAAAGTTGTTTTTAAATTTTAGTTACAAAAGGAAAATCGTAAAATTTTACATTTTCAGTTTTTTGATGCTGAAATAAATCATGCTTTAAAATTGTAAAATTTTATAGTTTCATAACATTATTTGGAACTGTAAAATTTTACAGTTGCATAACATGTTTTCCAATTTCATTAATAAGGATAAATGCTTCATAGAATCATGCTTTGAAACTATAACATTTTACAGTTTCAAAGCTTTACTTTTCAGTTTGATTAATATCAGAGATTATTGCTTAAACCCTACAAAAATTAAAAAATAATATATATTTTTTCCTATTGTTTTTTGTTGTTATTATTTTTTTTTTCCTTTCAATTTATCAATATTTATCATATTTTGTTATGTTTTTTCACTATAATTTCTCTATCTATTCTTTTTTTTTTTCTCGTCAATATTCTGGACATTCCAGTGAGTCTTTTGATGATGTTCTTGACGTTCAACGAACATTCTAGACATTCTGTCGACTTCTAGTGACATTCAGAACACTTCGGCGATACTCCGGCGACTTCCCGGTGATGTTGAATATTCCAGCGAGTCTCCGGCGACCATTTAACGAAAATCCAGCAGTGGTGGGATGTAACAACATTTTTAAAGTTATAAATAAATAATAAAAAAAAAGATTTTTTTGGTAACAATTAAAAATATGTAGGATTAATTGGTGCAAGTGTTTTGTTTTGGAATTAGATGGATTTTGAATTTTATGTATGAAACTTACCGGTAAGTGCCCCATCTTTCAATGGGATTAACAACCCTTTAATCTACATATATAGAAATATATATAAATTTTGATATAATAAGAGAGGGGATTGGACCTAAGGACTATTTTGGGAAGATGATTAAAAGTCATTTTTTTAGTTTTTAACCCATTTTAAGTCATATCATCTCTTACATTTTTTACACATTTTTTTCAAAAAAAGTCAAATATAATCAAAAAATCAACTTTTAACCATCTTCTTAAAACAACTCCAAATAAAACAATAATTGAGCCCTCTCATTAAGGAATCCAAATAACTTCAAACAGACTTTATACCTCCATATTGGGTGTTTCTATTTACACCCAAATAGTAACTCAGTACATTCAATTAAAATTTTGAAATTTTAGTTTCTACTATATCCTAATGTAAATTTACTAATAAGGACAATATAAATTAAATCTTAAAATAAAAAAATAAAAAATAAATTATTCTTATAGTACAGCCTAATCACATATATGTATTGTAACGCCCCGAAATAATTCAACATGAACTACTCACATTAATAAGCATTCACTAAATAATGACAGTAATCCTTCCCTCTCTAAATATTAGATATGAGAGTTTATACAAAAGTTTCACATGCGAATATACATCCAATGATTGAACTACACATGAATCTATAGCATGTGAAGTATCAAATCTCAAAAACAATAAAATGCCCTTAAGGGCTTACATCTTCCAAGGCAATGACCCGATTACACAGAAGTGGTCTTTTGGACCCATACACGTTAGCCCTTGGCTTTACAAAAAGAAATCACAAAAAAAAGAAGAGCCATGTGCTCTTTACAATTATCTACACCCTCAACTTGGCGGAATCACCGCGTCTTTACCTGCACCAAATCCCATAGGAGTAAGCATAAAGCCCAGTGGAGAAATACCAAACAAAGTATATACATTTATGTTAGATGGCTAAAATTTAATGCAAGTGCACATGCAATGCAAAACTCCTTTCAAGGTATTATTCATGTCTTTCTAGAGAAACTCCATGCATTTCATTTACAATTACAATCTCATCACTTTCCAAATTTCAACTTTTTAATCACACGGGGCGGTAAATACAACACTGGTAATCCCTAGGCTGGTGTCCGCAAGTAGACTCTACGAGTACTACCAAACTGTCATTTTTACCAGTATTAACCGGAAGGCTCAACAACTATCCGCACGGTTTTCTGGTCTTTCACCATGGACACTCAGGCCAACTTATCAAATTTATCCACACCCCCTAACCGGACTTACCACCATATTTACCCCATACACAGCTTCATAGTTCTCATTGTAGTGTAATCCTTCTCCAAATAAACATGATGGGAATGTGCAATAATAATAATAAATCAAATGGGAACATGATGCAATACAAAATATCTCAAAACATTTTTCCGTCTCAAAATGTTTCTACAACAAAACCAATTTACTACCTTATTCATTCCTTTCTCTCAATAATATGTCACCATTGGCCATATCCTCAATTTAAAGCAATATCAATCTCTCATCATGCCCGATCCACAACAAGTTAGCCCCTTAAGGCCACATGTGATGCCTTTCAAACATCACTCCAATGTTCGCAATTTTCACATTTCAAGATGCAAAATCATTTGTTACTACATAACAATGCACTTTCAAATGTTTAACAATGAGGTTAGAATGGTATTTCATTTCTCATATATCAAGTAAATTGTCATTTTTGCTAAATATAAGATGAAAGTTCACTCCCTAATATTAAAACAACAAGATGCCCCTAAGACATGTTTTCATCTTTCAAAATCCCCAAAATTTCTAGGTTTTTATGTCAAAACCAAAACAAACATCTCCCCCTCTTTTGGAAGGGTTTTTCTCTCAAGACCACACCACCTCCTATTAACTTAGTTAAAGAAAATTCTCAAGAGTTAATTTAGGAAGAGAGCGAGACCAATCCCACCTTCATAACCTTAGCATTTATGAGACACAACCAAACCTTCAATATCATTAATGAAAACCTTAAATCAACCAAATCTGACATAATTATATATATAACTCAAGGAGATTTCCCTACCTCAAAGTTTGATGGGGAAGTGGAGTAGAAACCCTAGAGTTCAAGGATGAGAGAGAGAGAGAGAGCATGGATCTTCACCATAACAAGTAAAGCTATTGCTCTAGATCTTCAAGGTTGTGAGAGATGATGATGATCTAACCCAATGGAGCAAGAATCAAAGGTTTTTGGTGCTTTGGTTAGGGTTTTTAGAGAGAAGGAGGAGAGAAAATGTGTTTAGAGAGAGACGGAGATACATCAGGATGAGACACAAACAGCCCAAAAGAGTAAAAAAAAACAAGGTTTTCGGATTTGCTCCGTCCCGCGACGCGGCACGTGCCCACGCGTCTTGAGCCTCCTTCTGACGCATCTGACCCTCGGCCCACGTGCGGCTCTTTCAGACACCTCCTGCACTTTGCATATATTGCGCTACCCAATTTTTCCTCGAACCAAGACGCGGCGACTTCATATCCCGTACGTGCAGCCCTAGGCCCCTGCACGTGCGGCTAGCCCAGCAGCCTAGAAAAATTGATGGCTTGACCCCCAGCACTCCAAACCTGACTTCACACTCCTCGAGAAATAAAAGAACTCCAACACCGAATAAAACAAAACAAGGACTATGTTTGAGAATAACCTCCAAACGTTTTCAAACTCAATGAGAGCGAGAAGAGAACGGAAAGAATGGAAAAGTAAAAGAAAGAAAAACAAGACCCGGTCATCACATGTATTGTTCATATTCAAGTCTCTTCATGTTCTTTTCAAATTTCAGTTATTTTCTTTTCATCTTATTCCTCACTCCAAAATTCCAATCTATTCCATCAAAACTTACCATTATCATCAATTTATACAAAATCAAATAATAAATAAGAATAACATTATTGGGATTATTTGTTACCATCTTACCATGTGTAAAAGTAAATTTCTACACTTGCTCCACAAGATTAACTCTTGTTACGAGGAATCACCTAAACCTAACCTTTGAAAAAGTTTTTGTTATGCCTTGTCCACCGTCGACAGCACAACACAGATGAGGTAAAAATATAGAATTTTCAACTACACCTTTTATTTTTTTTATTTTTTATTTTTTTTGGGGTTACTGAAAAAAAGAAGTATCGTAGATTCTGCTAGTCCCCAACCCTCAAGTTAAGACTTCGCTTTAGGTGAAATATAAGTGTGCCACACCGAGGAACGACAACCATCTATGCAATATTTGGAACAAATATTGAAGGTTGCAGGCTGTCGAAAAGCCATTCGGCACCTGAAACTCATATTGTTCTTGTGTTTATTTATTTACTTATTTTTTTATCAGATCTTCACAATGTATAAAAACCGATGATTTTAGTCTCTATATAATGAAATCAATAGAAAAAAGTAATGATTTAGGAAGAGAAATTTTAATGAACTTTTGTGGTGGTAATGGATTTGAAAATTGTTTCATAATTGGAGATGAAAAATGAATGTATAAAGATTTGGGACAAAGAAAACAAGAAGAGTGTGAAAAAAATAAATAAATAAATAAGATTAAATCTAATAAAATAATAATAAACAAATCTAATGGAATTATTCATATTTAAAACTTGTTCTGTTATTTTCCTAGAACTAGCAAAAACTTCTTCTTTGGCAATGACAAGGCTGCTGCTGATGACGATTTAGGGGAACCAAGTGTTTTTTTTCTTTTTTTATAATTTATTTATTATTTGGGTGTACCATAAATTATGATTTTATCTTGGAGGGTAATTTGTAAAAAAATATAGGGTACATTGAGAGTAAATTATAATCCTAAATAATTTAATAATGAATACTAAGAAATTGGGCGTACTAAATGATTTTTTAGGTGCAAATATAACCTTCCCTCCATACCACATACTCACATATAAAATAATAAAATACACTAAAATAGACCATGGCCTAAAATTTTATGGATCACAATACCAATTTGGAGTCCGTTTTTCACAAACAAAACAAGATATAGTCAATGACAGCCTAATTAAAAATAAATTCTTACATTTTCCCATTTAGGCAACATTGACTACTAATTTAAAAAAATATTGTATTTACTAAAATGACAACTTTAGTGACCACATAAATATGATTTAGTATAGAAATATCTCAGCACAAAATCTCGTTCAATGAGAAAATTAATATCAAACTGTAGCAGTAATCATGCTATTGAACAACATAACACATTCCACAATTACTAACACAAATATCTCACTAACATGGATTCTTATGTATGGTAAACTAGTGTCAACTTTCAGCATAATTGATCCAAAAAATTATTTAACATGCTAATTGCACATTTAGTCCTCTGTATGATCTTGGAAAGATCCTATTAGAAATTTTATTCCTTTTTACATGTCACGATCCAAACCCGCCCCTAAGGGTTTAGCATCGTAACCGGCCAGTAATCCGTGATTACCAAAGGCCTGATTAGCGGTAATAACAATTGAACAATAAAAGGGGCCGGCAGAAGCCTGTATATGATAAAACATAAAGTCCAAAGAGCAATGGGGACGTAAATGAACAGACAACTTCCATGAGAATATATACAAATACTAATGCACGTATAAGTCTAAGTCGACGTCCAACATATACACAAGGTTTAAGTCCAAAACGTCCAAGACGTGTTAGGGCATTAAATCCCAAGCCAAAAATAAAGCATAAACATGTACTTTGTCATTTAACAAGCCTCCAAAAAGGGTGGAAATAGATCACCCAAAAAGCCTTGACAACAACAGATTGGAGTCTCGTAGTGAGACACAACGGGTTGGCTTGACAAAACAAATTCGGATCGATGCTACTAATTTCACTCAGGTGCCTGATCACCTACATACATATATATAAACAGTGAGTTAAAGCCCAGTGCATAACAAATTCGTAAAAAGGTTAAGAATGAATGTCCTTTTAGTGTTTAAAACAGTCAATTACATTAGTAAATCATTTAATTGATCAATATCTCATATTCCATATCATATCTATCACATAGAAATCATAGCAGTTATACGTGGCACATCCAATAGCTAAGCAGTACAATAGGTCTTAAAAGACCAAACAGTCAATTGATGACCATCAAACGGTAAACAGTAGTTTCAAAAATTGGAACTGACAGAGATCTTTGTAACAGTAACAGTAACAGTAACAGTAACAATCAATTGTTATGGATGCCACGAGTACAGTTCATAAATTAGGACAAACATTCATTCAGTAAACAATACCATTTCAGAAAGCAATACAGTTAATCATTCAGAAAACAATCATATTTGAACATAGCTTTACAACATTGTTGCTCACAGTGGGCTCCGTGAAACACGTGCTAATATGCACTAAAGACGCAGCGTCCAACCTAAACAAACAAATTCAAGCACAATAACTCAATTACATCCATGTCAGATTCAAACACTTCTATTTCTATTCGCTTCATTGATCATTCAGTCAATTTTTGTTCATTGTTCACTTATTCGGTTCTAACTTTCATTCGTTCACTCATGAGATGCAATGCACATGAAATACACTTTAAACCCATGTAAATGAAGGCCCGGAAGGTAGAAAACAGGAGCGAAAAGCAAATCAAGACTGTTCAAAAGGGCCGTACGTGCGGAGGGCTTGGCAACACGTGCGAGACCAATGTCGCACGTGCCCCCCACACATGCCTTTATTTCAGTGTGTGACACAAAACTGCCCTGTTTTCCGCACGTGCAGGGCCCCAAGCCGCACGTGCGGTGCTAGGTTTGTTTGAGGCCGAAATTTGCCTTGCTTTGGCAGTGCAATTCTTGTACAAAAATAACACCATTTTCATGCAATACACACCCAAAACTTCATATAATCATGTTAGAATTTGAGCTTTAAACATTGATTATAAACCATGGCTTTGAAAGAAACTCAATTGTCCATTTAAATAATTCAAAGTTTTGAAAAGATATGAAATCTTGACCTTCAAAGTTAGAAAATTGAAATCTTGAGCTTCAAGACTCAATTCCCATGGAATTTCCCTTCAAGTTAAAACTTTCATGCAAAACAACAATGCATGCTCAAGAATTCCATATTAACAATGCCATGCATGTAGAATTTAAGAATTAATTCACTCATTCTTTACATATGAAGCGATGCATAAAGTAAGCCTCTAAATATATGAACCAAACTTCATTTACACTTACATGTTCTTGGCTAATCTTGAATTTCCATTTATATTAACATCTCTTACAGTCAAGTTTGATTCACCTCATGAAGTATATATCCTTCTTAAATGATTAGAATTCCATAAATATGAATGTGATTATTCAAATTGATGAGATATAAGCAAGGAATTCTTACCTAGAGTTAAAGAATTGAGTTGAATTCTTACTTTTTCTTCAATTTTCTTCTTCCTCTTGGTGTTCTAACTAAGTTCACTATCTCTCTTGAATCTCTCTATCTCTCTCCATGTATGTGTATTGGGTATGACTCAACAAAACCCATTGTTTTCCCTTATGCCAAGTGAAAGGGCGAATAATTGAGTAGAATAACTAATATAATAATAATTCAATTTGTCTAGCTTAAATTGTAGTTAACTAATTCAAATAAATTAAATTAATTCACAATCTCTCTAGTTTTTAATTTGCCTAATGTGAATTAGGCTCTAATTTCCTATCCTATTATTAAATTCTAACTTATTAATATTAACGATTCAGACAAGTTTAATCCACACCTATACGGATCCGTTCACAATAATACATGGCACAAGTTAATACGATACATAAAATACATGGCTCCTAATTCACAATTAACACATAATCACATGATCAACATTAAGCACATAACTAATTTAATTAATTTACTTAATCAAGGAGGCGATCGTCACATTACACTTCCAAAAGAGACTTTAAACCGAGGTCTTTCATATTTTAAACCAAGTATCAAATTTTATGAATCAATACACATTTCTAAACCGAAGCATTTTACACTTCTAAACCAAAGTTTAATCTTTATGTCTCAAAATTAAAATATAACTGTAAGACTTCATATAAGAGGAATAAATACGTAATAATTACTATACATGTGCACACACATATAACTATAAACAAAATGTGAGTAAACACATCCAATTTCGTTAACTAAAATACACCATAGATAATATTTATGGGTCATAAATTATATAAAAATTTCTTAACCAAAATATAAAAAAGCTAGAAAGTACTTATGTGCTCAATATATTTAGTAAATTAAATTTGGCCTAAGTCCTTTATTTAAAGGGTCAAATCGTATGTATTCTATAGAATGTGCTTATAAAGAATATCATCTTTAACAACTCACTCTAATTGTAAAGTATTTTAAATTTATATATTTAACACTATTAGAGCTTTTATTATTCTTTGTAGAGAAAATTAAAATTATGTATCATAATACATCTTTGTAGGTTTAGAGATTAAGTAAACATTTCTAACGTCTGAAATAAAGTTCTTTAATTATATTGTCGCACCTGGATTTTGTCCATCCTATTTGAGATGAATCAGGACTTTATGCAACATTCATAGCTGCACCCAACGAGTGTTCAACCGAAGAGACGGCCAAGTTGTTTTTCAAGCACGTGGTGAAGTACTGGGGCTTGCCACAGTCCATTATCAGTGACCGAGATTCACGATTCACAGGCAAGTGTTGGACGAAGTTGTTCAATCTAATAGGATCAGCCCTTCATTTCTCTACTAGCTTCCACCCCCAAACGGATGGACAAACTGAGAGGGTGAATGTTTTGTTGGAGCTATATTTGAGGCATTTTATAAGCACTCCACACTCTTCGGTGACCAGCTCAACAAAGAGTCCATTGGCCTACAAGATTGCTAAGACATGGAATGAACAAGTAGATATGACACGGTCTTACCTCGACAAGGCAATCAAGAAGATGAAAAAGTGGGCAGATTAAAAGAGGCGCCATTGAGAGTTTAATGTTGGAGACTTGGTAATGGTAAAAATCTCTTCTAGCCAAAACAAGTTCACCTGAGGCCTACACAAAGGGCTTATACGCCGATATGATGGGCTATTTCCAATAATCAAGAAGGTGGATAAGGTTGCCTATAAGCTTGAATTACCCTCACATCTCAAACTTCACCCAGTCTTCCACGTAAGCTGCTTAAAGCCCTATTACGAAGATAAAGAAGACCCGGAGAGAGGCAAGTCGAAGAGGGCACCATTGGACATCACGGCAACTTATGACAAAGAGGTAGAATCCGTCTTAGCAGACCGAGTGGTCCGACGACAAAACTTTGCCCCACGTCATGAATACTTGGTAAAATGGAAGGGATTGCCTGATTGTGAAGCTAGTTGGGAACCAACAGAAGCTTTGTGGCAATTCAAGAAAAAGATAAAATGGTTCCATGAAAAAGACAAGACAAGGGTGTCGCCGCATCAGGTGGGAGAGAATGTCACAGACTGACAAATTTTGATGTTATCCCTCACTAGAAAGCCCTGGGAGATTGTGGAGATTGCTGGAAGCTTCTAGAACTCCCTAGAGTTTTGTAGATAGTTATAGATATTTGTACATCCTTCTAGATAAGTACATTCTTGAATGACTCTAGAATAGTCTATCAGATGGAGTTGAAGAAAGTGTCTAAAACACTCTCCATCATTGTAGTTTTAGAATATTCTTTGTAGTCTATAAAATGGGAAGGGCATCATTTGCCCAAACCATCCAAAAAGAAATACAAAGCAAGCATTCTCCGGAACTTCTCTCTCTAGAATACTATTGTAACAACCCTCGTACCGATTGCCGATAAATTACCGATTAATTACTGATTACTGTTAACTGAGACTGATAATGACTGATAACTGGATTGAATGAAATACTGAACTGACTGACTGAAATTGAACCTGAATTGATTGAGTATATTTATTGTATTGCATATTCTATCTGTTTGACTGGTTATTTATCTGTTCGTGTTTTATGTTTAAACTGCTAATTGAAGGCCCTATCGGCGGCCGAACCGTAAATAGATTGATGTTTTAGGACCATCATAATTTATCTGATTTTATGGTATAATTATCCAAAATGTGATTAGGTATGATTAAATTAGATTAAATGTTGGTATGTTGCAAAGTTGGCCTTATTTACCAAAAAGCCATGTAGTGGCCCACTATCTTAAACCATTTTGAGCCTTATAACACCTCATGCCAAACATTTGATCAGCCCTTCTTGAGAGCTAGCCGACCTTAGAGTAAGAGAAGGAGAGAATTAAGAGGGAATTCGGTTCAACTTGTAGAATTGCTTGGAAATTGAAGATTGATTTCAAAATTGTGCTTCCATTTTTGAATACAAAACTTAGGTAAGAGAATTCATCCCTCTAATTGTGAGTTTAAGCCAAGTCTTGCATGTTTCATGCTCCATTGTAGAACTAAGTCATGTTGTAGCTCATACATGGTGAGTTATGCTAGAATTCATGCATGCATGTTTGAATGGATGAGTTTTGAGTGGAATTCATGGTAGAATTGTACATGCATGCTCATGTTTAAACTTAAGTCCATGTTTTCAACTTGTTTTGAAAAGAATGAGCTCCTTAGAGCATGTTTTGAAGCTTTAAATTGGTTTGAATGCATGCATGTCATGTTTGAATATTGTTCATGCATGTTCATGAAAAATGAGTTTGAAAATGAGTTTAATTGAAACACCCTTGGGCCTTGATTTCTTAAATTGATCTTTGAAACATGATGTTCTATGAGTTTACAAATGTTTTCCAGAAAATGGGCCCAAGAGGACCGAATTTGGAGCATCAAAACTTGATTTTGAGCTTGGGACTCAAATCTGGAATTTCCAGATTTTGGTCGTCCGCTCGAGCGGGGGAAGTGCCGCTCGAGCGGGGAAATCAAGCTCCCAGCAATTTTGACCTGCTTTCTGATCCTCGGCAGAGTGATGGCGCCGGCGGAAAATCGCACATCCAAGATTTGTTCATCGTTTCATCGCCGAGCGGGAAAAATGTACGCTCGAGCGGAGTGTTGGGTGACACGCTTGAGCGGGGACCTTTGTTGGCTTGTCTGCTCGAGCGGGGAAACCTGCGCTCAAGCGGGACCCTGTTTTACTGAAAATTTCTTAAACTGTTTTCTGTGCACATCTTTGCATCCTCATCCCATCCTATGCATTCTTAGGCCTAGTTTAAGACATCTTAATGAGGATATAGATGTAGAACACACCGAGGCATAATAGGGAGTTAATTATTACACTTCCCAACTGTGAAACTTAAAGTGTGTTCAATCTGTTAACTGTTTAGGGTTGGCATTCCGAGGAGACGCTCTAGCTAACTCGTGAGTAACGATTGTGTAAAAAAACGTTCAAAATGTTTATCTTTTGAATCTTCGAATCATTTCATCGAATCGATATTGTTCTTGAATGAATGTATGTCCTATATTCGAATCGCATCAGTGGCATCCTTAGCACCTACCGCCATCTTTATTCTGAGAGATCTTCGGTTCCTCGTGGAACCACTCATTCTTGATTGATGGCCATCATTCTCGTTCGGTCTTTTAAGACCCTCATTCTTGTTATCTTGATGGATGTACCACATATATTTGTTCTTGTCTTGAACAACTGATATACTGATTTAATTGAACTATTTTCATTACTGTAAGGACATTCATTCTAAACCTCTTTACGCATTATGTTATTCATTGGGCTTTAGCTCACTGCTCATATATATATGTAGGTATACAGGCACCGGACCAAAGCTAAACGCGTCGGGGTTATTCCAGTTTTGTCAAGCCAGCCTACGTGCTTCACTGCAAGGTTCCAAGCCTATCATGCTAAGGCTTAGGGGTGTTTTAGTATTCCCCCTTCTGTACTGTCTCACTGTTTTGTATAGATTGTTATCTGCTTGACTGTACTGTTAACAAGGGATTAGGTCCCTGTACTGAGTGACTGTAAATATTGGTATAGACTGTACTGTTTGACTGCATAAATGTATGAAAAATCTTTTTGGCATACAGACTGTCACGGCTCATTGGACATTATTTATTTACTATATTGGCTTCCGCTGTGCCTTGTACTGCTTTTCTTGTATTCGTTAAGCGGCCTTGATAATCTCGGATTCTTGGCGATTCATGCTAAACCCATAGGGCCGAGTTTGGGTCGTGACAGAGTGGTATCAGAGCAATACCTAACCACGAGTTATACCGCACACACGTGTCCAAATGAGCTATAGGGTGTCCTAGAAAAGCAATTAGGGCATCGTATGAGCATGAAAAGTGTGTGATTATAACATGACTGAATATATACTAATGTGTTAAACTGTCTAAGTATGCAACTGTTTAAGTTTATAACTGTTATAACTGCTTATAGTGAAATGGATAACGCAAATGAATCTGAATCCTCATCCACTGAAGCTAGAATGGCCAGAATGGAGAGAATGATGGAACTGATAACTGCTAGACTTGAGCAACAACAGAACCAACAGCCCCCACCTCCTCCTCCGGTACAGCCGGAACCGAATGTGAATCTGAATGATAGGGACATAATTGCTCTCACCCAGAAGTTCAGCAAACTGAAACCACTATCCTTTCAGGGAGGCCTGGAACTGTTAAAGGCTGAAGCTTGGGTTCTTGAAATAGAGAAAT
Source organism: Camellia lanceoleosa (assembly GCA_025200525.1). Classification (NCBI taxonomy): domain Eukaryota; kingdom Viridiplantae; phylum Streptophyta; class Magnoliopsida; order Ericales; family Theaceae; genus Camellia; species Camellia lanceoleosa. The sequence goes on from CM045766.1 coordinate 75,384,351, forward strand.
TGTTTGAGGTTTTTCCATGTTCTGAAGCACATAAAGTGCTGCTGGCTACCTTCACTCTGCAAGAGGAAGCAAGAAGGTGGTAGATGCTTACCCGTGAGGACAATACCGTTATAACTTGGGCTCAATTCAAAGTAGCCTTCTTTGAAAAGTACTTTCCTCAATGTATCAAGGATAGAAAAGTGACTGAATTTGAGCAACTGAGACAGGGCACCATGTCCGTTGCCGAATATGAAACAAAGTTCACCGGGCTTGCCAAATATGCACCACATATGGTGGACACCGAATACAAGAAGGCCCGAAGGTTTGAAGGCGGCCTGAATGCTACAATACTAGACAGAATAAGTGTCTTAAAACTACCGACCTATGTAGGTGTTCTTGACCGAGCATTGATGGCTGAGTCGAACATCGAAGCAGTGAAACAATCTGAAACACCGGCGTCTGAATGGCGTGGTAAAAGACAAAATTTCAAATTCAAGAAAGGCAAGCATAATCAACTGAACAAAAAGCAAAATACAAGGTCAACGACTACTTCTAGTCCAGGAAACCATTCCTTTCCGCCCTGTTCCGAATGTGGTAACAACCATAAGGGAGTTTGTTATAAACTTTCAGGTGCTTGTTTCAGGTGTGGCAAGGTGGGCCACATGGTGAAAGATTGCCCTTCCACTACTCCGGGCAACATTAAAGCTACAGGCAGCGCCGCAGCATCAACTGTAGCACCAAAGCCTAACCCTAAAGCTACCGGGAAAGAGCCTATGAGGCAAGGCCGAGTGTTCGTCCTAGTACCGAGAGACGTGCAAAATACTGAAACTGTTGTGTCAGGTATCCTCTCTATCTGTGCTCAAAATGCATATGTACTGATTGATTCGGGGTCTACACATTCTTATGTGTCGCATGCTTTTTCGCGTAAATTGAATAGACCCTTAGAACCTATGAATTATCTGCTAGCTGTATCATCACCCGTAGGAGGATCCATGGCATGTGCTTATATGTATCCCGCTTGTGAGATTATTGTTGAGGATATGCATCTGTTTATTGATTTACTGCCATTGAATATTGATCATTTCGATGTGATATTGGGGATGGACTGGTTACAAAAATATCATGCTACCATTGATTGTGTGACAAAGCAAGTTGTTTTCCGTCCACCTGGTTTGCCTGAATTTGTATTTAATGGAAGTGGAGTAATACCTCCTCCGTATTTGATTTCATCTATGAAAGCTTGTAAATTGATTATGAAGGGGTGTAAAGGATATCTGTGTTCCGTATTGACTGTACCTACTGATGATAATGTTAAAACTGATGTGAACTGTATTTCTATAGTCAGAGAATTCCCAGATGTTTTTCCAGATGAGCTGCCAGGGGATTTGATTGACAGGGAGATTGAATTTACTGTTGATGTGATTCCAGGCACATAGTCGATATCCAAAGCTCCCTACCGAATGGCCCCAACTAAACTGAAAGAATTGAAAGTGCAGTTGCAAGAACTGTTAGACAAAAAGTTTATCAGGCCCAGTACTTCACCGTGGGGCGCTCCTGTTTTGTTTGTAAAGAAGAAAGATGGCTCACTGAGACTGTGTATTGACTACCGCGAACTGAATAAGGTAACTGTAAAGAATAAATACCCATTACCGCGAATTGATGACCTGTTTGATCAGTTACAGGGTGCACAAGTGTTTTCTAAGATTGATCTCAGATCGGGGTATCATCAACTGAAAGTTAAACCAGAAGACATTGATAAAACTGCTTTCCGAACGAGGTATGGACACTATGAATTTTTAGTTATGCCATTCGGAGTCACGAATGCACCAGCTGCATTTATGGACCTCATGGATAGAATCTTTAAACCGTACCTTGACGACTTTATTGTTGTATTTATTGATGACATATTGATTTACTCCAAAAGTATAGAAGAACATGAACACCATCTGAGACTTGCCCTACAGACCCTAAGAGAACAGAAACTGTATGCTAAACTGTCTAAATGTGAATTCTGGCTTGATCATGTTATGTTTTTGGGGCATGTTGTTAGCAAGGATGGTATATCTGTTGATCCGCAGAAAATTGAAGCTATAGTGAACTGGCCTAGACCAACAAATGTAACAGAAGTCCGAAGCTTTTGGGGTTTGGATATTACGAAGATTTGTCAAAGATTTCTCCAAAATTGCCTTACCTTGACCCAATTAACCTGAAGGGGACATCATTTGACCGGGTGACCAAAGGGAATCGACTTTCAAGAGTTGAAAACTAGACTTGTGCGCACGGTTCTTACCCTACCTACAGTGCGGATGGTTATCTTGTTTTAGTGATGCTTCTCATAAGGGTTTGGGGTGTGTGTTAATGCAGAATGGGAGAGTTATTGCCTATGCTTCCCGACAACTGAGACCACATGAAAAGAACTACCCGGCCCATGATGCAGGCTGGGCTGCGATAGTGTTTACCTTTGAAAATCTGGCGTCACTACCTTTACGGGGCGACATGTGAAGTATATACTAACTACAAGAGTTTGAAATATTTCTTCACACAGAAAGAACTGAACATGAGACAGCGGAGATGGCTAGAATTTATCAAAGATTATGACTTACAGATTCTGTATCACCCGGGAAAAGCCAATACCATTCTTAGATGCCTTTGGTAGGAAATCGATTGCGAACTTAGCTTGATTGCTCACTGGACAGAAAGAGTTGCTTTGTGACCTTGAAAAGTCTGAAATTGAAGTTGTTTTGAGAGAACAAAGTGGAACCTTAGCTGCTATTTCTGCTCAACCGGCACTGATTGAAGAAATTAAAGAGAAACAGCAACTGGATGACTTCTTCAAGAAGATCATCAAAGAGAGAGAATCTAAACCGAGACCGGTATTCAAATTTGAAAACAATGTACTGAAGTTTCAAGAAAGACTGTGTGTACCGAATGATTCTGAATTGAAAAGAAGAATTCTACAAGAGGGCCACAATTCAAAATTTTCTATCCATCCGGGGAATACGAAAATGTACCAAGATCTGAAACAGAATTTCTGGTTGCCGGGAATGAAGAAAGAAATCACTGATTTTGTATCGAAATGTCTTCATTGCCAACAAGTTAAAGCGGAACATCAGCGACCCACAGGCTTACTGCGACCCGCAGGCTTACTGCAACCCTTGCCCATACCGGAGTAGAAATGGGAGCATATCACGATGGATTTTATCGTTGGATTGTCTCGCTCCAGAAAAGGTATGGACTCTATTTGGGTTATTGTTGATAGACTGACTAAATCTGCACACTTCCTACCTGTCAAGACAATTTATAATGCGGACAAACTGGCTATACTCTATATTGACGAAATTGTTAGACTGCATGGAGTGCCTGTGTCTATTGTTTCTGACGGGGATTCGAAGTTTACATCGAGGTTTTGGCAAAGCCTACAGATTGCATTGGGTACTAAATTGAGGCTGAGTAGTGCCTATCATCCTCAGACAGATGGCCAGTCAGAAAGGACCATCCAAACTCTGGAGGATTTACTGAGAATGTGTGTCCTTGATTTTCAGGGAGATTGGGAAAGTCATCTGCCATTAGTTGAATTCGCCTACAACAACAGTTACCATTCAAGTATCGGTATGGCGCCTTTCGAGGCATTGTATGGCAGAAAATGTAGATCTCCGATTTGCTGGGCAGAAGTTGGAGATGGGCCTTTGCTTGGGCCCGAGATTGTTTATGAAACGACTGAGAAAGTGAAGCCCGATCTGGCCGAAAAACTACGGAAGCGAGAAGAGTTATGCGAGAAGAATATGAAGTGGGTGATCACGTGTTTGTGAAAATAACACCGATGAAAGGCTAGACTCGTTTTGGAGTCAAAGGCAAGTTAGCACCGAGATATATCGGACCGTATGAGATTATTGAGAAAAATCAATCCAGTGGCGTATCAAGTTGCGCTCCCTCTTGAAATGGGGCATATGCATAACGTCTTCCACATTTCGTTGTTGAGAGACTATCTTCGAGATTCGTTTCATGTAATTGAGCCTACTCGGATAGTGTTGAGTGAAAACTACACTTACGAGGAACGGCCTATACAGATTGTAAACCGACGGATCAAGAAACTGAGAAATAAAGAGATCCCACTGGTGAAAGTGGACTGGCAGAACCATGGTGGTGTGTATGCCACTTGGGAAAAGGAAGAGGACATGGCTAAGAGATATCCAGAACTGTTCCCATTGAACCCTGTTTTCTTCCTGACTGAAGGTAATTCGAGTTTCGAAGACTAAACTCTTTTTAAGGAGGGGAGACTGTAACAACCCTCGTACCGATTGCCGATAAATTACCGATTAATTACTGATTCGTTAATCGAGACCGATAATGGTGATAGCTGGATTGAATAAAATCTTGACGATTGGTGAAATTGAATTCGAATTGATTGATTATATTTATTGTATTGCATATTCTATCTGTTTCACTGGTTATTTATCTGTTCGTGTTTTATGTTTAAACTACTAATTAAAGGCCCTATCGGCGGCCGAACCGTAAATAGATTGATGTTTTAGGACCATCATAATTTATCTGATTTTATGGTATAATTATCCAAAATGTGATTAGGTATGATTAAATTAGATTAAATGTTGGTATGTTGCAAAGTTGGCCTTATTTACCAAAAAGCCATGTAGTGGCCCACTATCTTAAACCATTTTGAGCCTTATAACACCTCATGCCAAACATTTGATCAGCCCTTCTTGAGAGCTAGCCGACCTTAGAGTAAGAGAATGAGAGAATTAAGAGGGAATTCGGTTCAACTTGTAGAATTGCTTGGAAATTGAAGATTGATTTCAAAATTGTGCTTCCATTTTTGAATACAAGACTTAGGTAAGAGAATTCATCCCTCTAATTGTGAGTTTAAGCCAAGTCTTGCATGTTTCATGCTCCATTGTAGAACTAAGTCATGTTGTAGCTCATACATGGTGAGTTATGCTAGAATTCATGCATGCATGTTTGAATGGATGAGTTTTGAGTGGAATTCATGGTAGAATTGTATATGCATGCTCATGTTTAAACTTAAGTCCATGTTTTCAACTTGTTTTGAAAAAAATGAGCTCCTTAGAGCATGTTTTGAAGCTTTAAATTGGTTTGAATGCATGCATGTCATGTTTGAATATTGTTCATGCATGTTCATGAAAAATGAGTTTGAAAATGAGTTTAATTGAAACACCCTTGGGCCTTGATTTCTTAAATTGATCTTTGAAACATGATGTTCTATGAGTTTACAAATGTTTTCCAGAAAATGGGCCCAAGAGGACCGAATTTGGAGCATCAAAACTTGATTTTGAGCTTGGGACTCAAATATGGAATTTCCAGATTTTGGTCGTCCTCGGCCAGAAATGCCGCCGGCGAAATCAAGCTCCAGCAATTTTGACTGTTTCTGATCGCTTTCGGCGAGATCTTGGCGCTCGGCGGAGAAATCGCACATCCAAGATTACTTTACCTTTGTTCATCGGTCCTTCGAGCGGGAAAAATGTACGCTCGAGCGGAGTGTTGGGTGACACGCTCGAGCGAGGACCTTTGTTGGCATGTCCGCTCGAGCGGGACCCTGTTTTACTGAAAATTTCTTAAACTGTTTTCTGTGCACATCTTTGCATCCTCATCCCATCCTATGCATTCTTAGGCCTAGTTTAAGACATCTTAATGAGGATATAGATGTAGAACACACCGAGGCATAATAGGGAGTTAATTATTACACTTCCCAACTGTGAAACTTAAAGTGTGTTCAATCTGTTAACTGTTTAGGGTTGGCATTCCGAGGAGACGCTCTAGCTACTGATAGCCCAGAACTCTGTGAGTAACGATTGTGTAAAGATACGTTCAAAATGTTTATCTTTTGAATCTTGAATCGAATCGCTATCGAATCGATATTGTTCTTGAATGAATGTATGTCCTATATTACGAGGCTGTCTTGTGGCATCCTTAGCACCTCGCTTCATTCTTTATTCTAGAGATCTCTTCGGTTCCTCGTGGAACTACTCATTCTTGATTGATGGCCATCATTCCGCTCGGTCTTTTAAGACCTCTCATTCTATTATCTTGATGGATGTACCACATATATTTCTTGTCTTGAATAACTGATATACTGATTTAATTGAACTGTTTTCATTACTGTAAGGACATTCATTCTAAACCTCTTTACGCATTATGTTATTCACTGGGCTTTAGCTCACTGCTCATATATATATATGTAGGTATACAAGCACCGGACCAAAGCTAGACGCGTCGGGATTGTTCTAGTTTTGTCAAGCCAGCCTACGTGCCTCATTGCGAGGTTCTAAGCCTATCATGCTAAGGCTTATGGGTGTTTTAGCATTCCCCCTTCTGTACTGTCTCACTGTTTTGTATAGACTATTATCTGCTTAACTATACTGTTAACAAGGGATTAGGTCCCTGTACTGAGTGACTGTAAATATTGGTATAGACTGTACTGTTTGACTGCATAAATGTATGAAAAATCTTTTTGGCATACAGACTGTCACAGCTCATTGGACATTATTTATTTACTGTATTGGCTTCCGCCAGGCCCTGTACTCTGTTTTACTATATTACTGTTAAGCAGGCCTTCGGTAATCTCGGATTACTGGCCGGTTACGGTGCTAAACCCATATGGCCGAGTTTGGGTCGTGACAACTATGCATGACCGTTGTGGATAGACCAACAGGACAACCGGGTGCACGTTCGGCCGGTTGTTCCTCCGGTCGTCTGGTTACTTGAACAAAAAGAAGTCTCCATTTCCCCTCCTTAGCTGACATTATTTTCCCAAGAAAATTTGCAAAGAAAATAAATTTAAAAACCACACGGACAAAGACAAAGAGAGACCTAAGATGAGAAGTTAGAGAGAGATAAGGAATCACCACCCCAGTTGAATCGCCACACTTTTCAATTTGCACCAACTCATTTCCACTACCTCTTTCTTCATCATCTTCTTCTTCGTCATCGTTGTCTTCTCTTTCTCTCTCTTTCGTTCTCTCTGTGTTGTTCAAATCTGGTACTTATCTATATCTATTTACTCTGTATATCGTTTGGATATATTGGGAATTTCTATATGTTTGTTTCTATTTCATTTCAATCAGGTTAGGATTAATTCGAATTAGGACTTCTGAATATAATGCCTAATAAAGATTTGCGACCACTAAATATAGCTCAAGCAATGCCTGAGGAGACTCGCGTTTCCCCTGTGTGGCTAGTTGGTGCCTTTAGATGCCCACAACAATGGTTGCTTCTCCTGGTGCTAATTTAATACCTTGGTATTCTCAAAATCCCAATTTTGGGACAATGGTTAGCAGTAATGCCTTGGATCAGGCTAGTGAAATGTGAGATTACACTGGTCGGTCAACTGGCCGATCGTCCTCCCTGTCGTCTGCCCGGTCGAACGGTGATTTGATTAAAAGCAAAATCTCTCCGTTGGAACAGATGATATCAAACAGAGTTTTTACTCAAATTTGATGAAAAAAGTAATGCACCGTTGGAGATGTCTTGAGCTACTCTATTTATAGAGCTAAAGAAAAACATGATGATGAAAATATGGGGATGATGATTATGATGTTATTGTTTGGAGTGGAAAGTCAAAAAGCAAGTGGAATTTGTCCATTAACTTTTTCTTTCTTTCTTTTTCAATTTTTTTAGAATTTTATTTGGTGTGGTTGAGATACATGAACCCCTTAATTTGAATGGCTGAGATTAGCTTGAGGATTGGAATCTTGACTTGATTTTTTTGATGAATGCCAGGTGGCAATTTTCCATTAGTTGGACATGAATTGGAGTAATTTGAGCCACATAGAATAAAAACTTATTTAGCTCCAAGCATGTGATGTGAAAAATAATCTAGTGCTTTGCACAACCAAATCATCATACTACTTGTCATGTTGTGATTGGCCGAAACACTCCATAACTATATTCTTGTTCAACAAATACTTGAAATTTGTAGCGACCATGCTTTCCAATATTTCAAGTCCTTCCCAAATTTGATGGTAAACTTTATTCCTGCATATATATATATATATATTATTTTTATTATCATATTGGGACAAAAATGAGGTACCAACATATATAACTCACATCGAATTCTAAAACATGTTTGCGTAGTGAAAAGTTATAAGAGATTTTATACAACTTTTTCATAAAATAAGACCTCATACAAACATAAAAAGAAATCTAGTAATAGACACTATATATCATTTAAACAGATATCAAAATCGGCATTGTACAACTAATAATATTAAGATGATTAATTCTTTTATAGATAATCATATATGATATTTAATTATCTATAAATATCATAACATTTTATGTGTTCCAACCCAATGGTCATGGCTTAAATTAAAATGATAATTGTCTAACAAACTAATTGCATATACATCCAGTTTAATTCAAACTTTATAATTCATTAAACTCCCACACTACTAGCATATGAGATATTCCTCATAAACTCTTTCTCACTATCATTTTATGAATATTGAATGTTACTTAATTAGTCTCTAATACCAATAAAAGCAATGTAAGACTTTCAATTTTGCATATTAAATTTCGTAAGATTGTGATCTAAGTATGCTCCTTGAGATGAGTCAAATAATCGTGTAAATTTATTTTCAAATATCCTAAAGTTAACACATAAAATATTTTACCAAGATATTTGAAATCAAAAATTTATTAACAACATTATCTTCCTATCAAATATTAATTTGAAATTATTACTACCAAGTAAAATTCCATCAGTATAAAGGATCTAGAAAATAAATGGGGAAATTTTAACACAGTGGGACAAAAAAAAATTACAAATACATGTAAGGTGCAAGTGATTTTGTGATGGGGTTCAAGTACCAAGGTTATGGGGGTGCAACATTTTTGTGTTGTAAAAATCAATAAGTAAATAAAAAATTCGCTCACAAAGATGTAATTCCCCTAAAATAAATTGATCTCACTGATCTTGAGATATATGTATGAATTAACAGTATTACCCATAAATCCAAGTAATAATAATATCTGGTGAATCTTTAAATACCATTGCTCAAAAATTCATTTGAGACCATAGATAAATTTGTTTAAGTTACAAATCAAATTTATTTTGTTGGCAAAGTGATAGATAAAAATGTTATAATAATGCTATAATCATTATAAAATTATTTTATAACATTGGTGAGGACAATACTTTCTCTCCATATCACAGCCTTTTACAACTAAAATGGTTTGTTTATTTTCAAAAAAATACCCATTAGACTTTAAATTTAAAAAATTTTAACATTATCTCATATCTAATTAATAACTTGTATTAATTCATGTATCATAGTATTAGAAATTGTCAATATCTTATTATACATAACATTTAGGGTGAAATATCAATAAATCTCAAAATGTGATCTGTTTAGTTCTCCCATATTTCTTATGAACTCAAAGATCCAATTAAAGTGTAAATTATATGAAATGGTCGTCACTTACACATTTAGGTTTAATTTTTGAGACATAAAGGTGGGTTTCTCTAAATGTGAAATTACACATTTGGACAATTTGCACTATAAAAGTTTTGAATTTTCCCTCATTATGGAACAAATCTCACATTACGAACAAGAATATAACTGATGTAGATTAAAAGGCACCACATTGAGGCCGCTTAAGTTACATTCATAGTCTTTGAATTTTGTTTACTTGGTAGAGATGATGTGTTTTGTGCACTTGTACAGATTTGGTAGGCAACACGCAAATTCAAACAAAAAGTAGCACAAAAGTAGATTCTCCGTGCGAGTAGTGAAAATTCCCGACATGCCACCTCACCGCAAGTACGCCTAGGCTCCACCGCACGTGCGAAAATTAGGGCCGCTAGGGTTACATGCATGGAAATTTTAGTCTGTTCTGCTGGGAATAAAAAGAAAAAAAGAGGCTGTTCTTAGGGTTTGAAAATATTTCAGAGAAAATGAGAGGCTAGGGTTTGGAAAGGAATTTCTCAAGCTTCAAGAGCAATTTTTATGGAGGCTTCTTCTTCTTTTACTTCTTCTCACGCCTCCATGAGTGACTAGGCTCTTCTTTCTAGGGTTTTGATGAAATCCTAGCCAAGTAAATAGGTTTTATTTTATGTAATGGTTTGAACAGTTGTATGATTCTCAAGAAGTTTTCAAATATAATTTTCCATTATTTCTTCAAATATTCTGTTTTCTGTGATTGTTGAATACTTTCTATGCAATGATTTTCTATTCTTTCATGTTCAAGGTATAAGACGAGCTATACTATGAGAGACGAGTCGTGTTTTACCCTAGTTTAGAGTGAACGACTCGTACTACTTGAGATGGTTCGTGCCTATACATTGAACGTGCTAATTCTCTTAATCAATGCTTTGAGCTTGTAGTTGCGAAGTATTACTTGGTTCGAATCATAACATAATTTATTTTCAAATTGAAACCGTGTTTATGTAACTAGTGGTGAATTCATTACCCTAAGTTTTTTTCAAAAATCAGTAATTTCATCTTTATTTATAATTGCTAGTTTATTCACTTTGTTTAATTTAATTATCATTAGGTTATGAATAACCATTTTTTTTTATCAAAATTAATTTAGGAATTTAACAATTAAATTGGTTTAATTTCCCGTTTGTCCCTGTGGATCGATACGTGAATTTATTGTTATTCTAAGAAATTTGGTATAATTTAGTGTTTATTTTTGGTGTGTGAAACGACCAATTAGTAACATTCCAATAACGTAACACTCTAACATAACATACTAAAAAATTCATTAGTGTACTTTTTCCAAACGTAATAACATAACACTCTAAAAAACTCTTTATTGTACTTTTTTCGAACATAACACTCTAATGTAACACACACAAAAACTCATTAATGTACTTTTTCCAAACTTAACACTCCAATCAATTTAACATACTGAAAAACTCCCTAGTGTACTTTTCTCAAATGTAACACTTCAATGTAATACATACAAAAAATACAAAAAAAATTGCTTAGTGTAAATTTTCCAAATATAACACTCCAAAGTAAAACACACAAAAAAAAAAAAAAAAAACTGCTTAGTATACTTTTTTCAAACATAACACTCCAATCAATATAACACATTAAAAAACTCCTCAATATACTTTTTTCCAAACGTAACACTCTAATAATACTAAAACTTTAAATGTGAAATAAGAATTAAAATTAACCACACACATTATAATTACACCAACATTTCCAGAACACTCATACAAATAAGAATAGACACGTTACACCCATACAAATAAAAATTGAAATTAACCACACACATTACAATTACAATTAAAAATTAAAATTAACCATTCCAAACTTTTTGTTTTTCAGTAGTTACAGCAATCACATATCACCTTCTAATGTAATTTAAAATTTCGTTTTGAAAGTGTCCCACAATCTGGATTTCATCATGCTTAACAACATAATCACTTTTTGATTAAAATTAAACCCTGGTTTCTGAATTATCCCCCAAACTGTGTTCCCACGGAATTCAACTTGGATATGACATCACTTTTGGTGATTTACGTTTAATGGAATTTACATTGCTTGTTCTATTTCGAGCGTAGCAAACTAACATGATGCCTAACAATGTTTACATGCATAATGTCATATTATCTATGGCTGCTGCAGTGGAACACATTGAATGCTTAATCACCAAAAGTAAATCTGGTAAACTCAAATGGTACCAAATCAAAGAAATACATCTTCCAAAATCAATTAGGACTATTTGGTTTATAAGAAAACTCTTGAGATTAAATGGATCAACATTACTCCATATGGGATTTATGGGTAGTTTTTCCTAACATCTATCCCCTCAATCTCTTGATATTGCTCATTTAGAAAAATAATATAATCATTAGAAGATCTTTTAGCTGTATGGGAAAGTCTAAGAAGTTGTACACATTATGCATGTTCAACTTATATTAATAGACTGATTAAACACTTTAGGTTATACTTGTACTCTCATTTCCTTTATGTGAAAATGAGCATACTAGTTTATTACAATAGGCAAATGTACACAAGAAAATTCATATATTTGAGCTTTAAGCTGCTCACTAGTCTAAAACATCACATTTTAAGCTTAATAAAATTTTTATGTCAGGATTAGGATAATAAAATCATTGGCAACTTACAAAGTAATAACAACAAATAGTTATGGGTCTCAATTTAATTTCAAAATCATCATAAAGGGTTACTTCAGTACAATTTCAAACTCAAAAGTTATTCTAATTAAATTTTCTACTAGTCCATTCCAAAGGTATTTTAAAAATATTTTTAACTTAGTTCTATATTTAAAGTATATACAAGTATACATACTAATTAAAAGATTTTGTCGCGAAAGGACTCTTATAATTTAAGCATATTAACATATACCTCATCATTTTTATTAGAGTCCAATTATGATGCTCAATTACTCAATTTTCTTCCGAAATTACAAAAATGACATTTAAATTGATTCCAAAATTTTGTAAATAATCAACAAAATGTCACGTACATTACACAAAATTATTATGCTCACTATAATATCCACTTTGAATTAATAATTTCAAAATTTTTATCAATTTGTTTTTCAATATAAATGAGATAGACAAGTGCATAACATAAATAGTCATTTACAAAATCAATAAAATAATTTCTCCCACACGCATTATATTAAATGAAGATCTATTTCAATTATTATTATTTTATTACCAAAATTAAAAATAATAACTATGCTTATTAAGTTTTGACACTAAAATTAAATTTTGCCTCATGGAAAATATAACAACAATATTCTTTAAAACAATATTAGTATTAGACTAAAACTTAAATAATATGATCATAAAACAAAATTTTGAGTGACACATGCGCTTTTAAACAGTTTAAGAAACAAATAAGGAGATTCCAGAGGTGGAAAAAGCGCCATAGACCACAAAAAATTCTGAATAATTTTTCTCACACGAGTTAATAATATATAAAGAGATTTGCTGAATATTCTGAAAAATCAAAAAACACTCATGAGAGAAATAAACGATTTGTAAAAATCGAAGATATTATATAGAGCATTGTGAATAGATTTTCTTATAAGAATCATCTGTTGAATATTGTAAAACTTTATTTCTTTAAATATTAACATTTGATATGATTTCAATCTTTCATATTATATTGAAGAGTTAATATAAATGGTCTAGAAGGCGTATTCTTAAATATGATAATATCTAAATCTACTAGTCTTCAAGCTAACTCATTATTTTTTTACCGATTCACAATCAAGAATTTAATTGAGTAAATTTGGCCCTTCATTGCATTCAATTCAATATAATATTAATCAATTATATACAAACAATGATAATCTCATAATCACAATTAATATTCTTAGTTATTTAAAATGTATCATTATGTAAACACCTTAGGCAGAATATTTTAATTATACATGTACACAACAATATGCTGAAAATAAATTTTAGCAATATTTTTAGATATATCAAAATTTATTACTATATAAACACCTTTGAGCGGAATATATAAAACACAATCTAACATCTCTCAACCTCAATATAATATTAATTAACTATAATGGACAATAATTATAATCTCATAACAATAGGTAGCAAATAACTTTTAACAGTATTCTCGGATGTTCTAAAATGTATCACTATATGAATACTTTTGAGCTAAGACACATTTTAACACCTATAAACAAGTCAAGTAGTAAGAATGATTTATCAAAAACTATCTCCTTTAGGTAAATAAATTCTTTTAAAATCAATAAAATTCCCTTTACTAGCAATTCTCACTACCCCTAAAATTAACACACACATTAACCCCATTTGGGTAGGTAATTGAGTGATATAATTTTAGAAGAGTTTTCCAGAATCACTATTGGAAAAAATTTATGAATCTCAATAAGTTAACCACTTCAGTAGCATCACTCATTAAAAAATCTTCCAACTAAGACTAGATCAAATAATAAATATTTATCCAGATTTAAAATTGTATTTATGTATTAATAATACAATTTGTAAATAATCATGCACTTTATAATTTTAATTATAAAATAGAAATAATAACATTTTTTTTTTCAAAGAAATCAAACGCATAATTTATAAATTATACAAATTAATTTTAACATGAAAAGTGAAAGACACACAACAGTTAGGTCACAAAACTGCCCATCAACTCATGTGTAATATCATTCTCCGAATCACTACTAAATAGTCACTCAAGAAAATGGCCTATAATCAAAACTCACATATAATTATTAATTTATTGTCTCACAACAAGCACAAAACATATATATGTATATATACACGCATGACATCATATGTTTAGCTGCGTAACTTGTATGTGTCCTCCTTTTTAAGCATTATTAAGAACAATAAATTCAACACAATACACCACACCTAACATGATGATTTTTAAGTTAGAAAAACATAAGTCCTTTAGTATCAAAATAATATATATATATATATATATATCACAATAAAGTTATATAATATTTATAAATCAAAATACAATTTATATGACTTTAATCTTTATAAGTTTTAATCCTAATATAATTAGTTCTGATACCACATGTAAGATTTAAAACATTTATATATTAGGAATTAAAACACCATACTAACCTAATTAAACAGATTTGGAGTGGCTGTTGTGCAAGGTGCACAGCAGCCATTGTTGTGCACTCAAATGGGTCCATTTTAGGGCCCATTTGGATGATCCGAACCGTTCACATTTTAGAGTACATCGAGTAAAACAAACCTGCAAAAAATCAAGTTGAACGGATATTGTTAACCCTTTGATCCAGTTACATTTGTATATATAAAAATAAATGACAATTGTGATTTAAAATATTAAAATTAATACAAATGTAAGTGGATGAAAGGGTTAACGATATCCGATTGACTTGATGTTTTTCAGATATGTTAATAATGATTCAGATCATCAAAATGGAGCTCAAAATGGGCCCATTTGGCTGCACAATAGTGATTGTTATGCAAAGGGCACATCAACCACTCCAAGTCCAATTAAACTAAACAACTAAAAATATATTTAAATACATACTGTTTAATTTCGCAATCACTACAAGATAAGGAATGGTCTTCATAATTGAAAAACCGTAACACTAACTCTTTCCCTCCTTCTTCAGATGTTTATGTTGTTTTTCAATGGGATTGGCAACCCTTTGATCCACATCTATCTATATATATATATATGTGTGGGACCAGTCCTACATAAAACAATTATTGGACCTTCCCATTAAAAAAGACAAATAATTTAAAACAAACCTTACACCTCCATATATATATATATATATAGAGGTCCAACTATCATTTTTGAGAAAGGTATAAGAAAGACATCATCAAATCTGATTCAGAACCGTTAATTAATTTAATCAAATGAGAGACTTGTCTCAATTTCCCTCAAAGAGTTTTGCTGGAAGACATTAAGTTCCTCATGGATCGATGTGAATGCTTCCTGAACCACATTCAACGAAAGGGAAACTCATGTGCTGACACTTGCTAACATGGGTGTAATCAATCAAGGTCCTTTGCTAGTTTAGCTGGCCTCTTGAACTTTGTCTGTTTGTTATTTGCAGTTCAATCAAAAAAATATAAGATATATTAAGATGAATCATTACCCAAAACTTTATGGATTACAATATCAATTTTGGGTTCATACTAATTAATCCATCTGAATCACTTCCAACCCGTTTTTCACGAATAAAATAAAATATAATCAATGACAGTCTAATTAAGAATAAATTCTTGCATAGCATCCTACTTAATGTTCAAAAATAAATAAAATAAAAATGTATCAATAAGTGCGTAGATTATGGACTGGACTTGGGGTAGATGTCTACATCTTTATTTTCAATAGACCTTCAAGAGTAATCTTTATCAATGGTCGTTCCACAATCAAAATTTGTAAAGAGGGTTTTCTTTTTTCTTTTTTTAATTTAAAATTAGTAAAGAGTAGGATCCGTTTGGCAAGATGGTTTGTGGCTAAAATAGCCACAAAAGACAAAATAGGCTATTTTAGTTACAACAAATAAAACATCACATCCAACCCATAATCATTACACTCTTCTCTAACAAAAAAAGTCAAAAAAATCAAAAAGTCAAAAAGCCATTTCCAAACCAAACTTTTTAGCCCAAGTTAAAATAGTCAAAAAAATTAAAAAACTAAAAAATCAACCCACTTTCCAAACCAACCTTAAATGTAAAGATAATAGAGAATAGTGTTTGAAAAGAGAAATAATGTCAGGGTATACCTCAATCACACTCAACACTTCCAATTAAACCTAACCAATACATGATAAGACCAACAAGCAAGACACATTAAAGAAACCTCCAAAATATTGGAAGGCTAGGCTTTACTTATTTACACCTAGCTGGAATGGAATAAAGCAAAGTCTCTATGTTTGATTACAAAAGACTTTGCTCTCTTATTAACGAAAAGAATATGCCAAAACAGGCTAATCATCAAGTTGAATTACATAGATGTGTTTGGTGGAGATTACGACTTCTTTATAATTTATGAATAATTTAAATATTATAGAAATATATATATATATATATATTATTTAAAAATTGAAGAAAAGTATTTTTAGATTTCACTTGCGCAGTGCTTTCAGATCATGAATTCAGAAAAAAATTTAAAAATTTAAAAGAAAATATGGGGAAAAAAAAGTAATTTACATTACATTTACATTCTCCTCACTTTTTAATTTTTCCTTTTTAAATACTCAAATTGATTATCAAAATACAACTTTAGAACTTATCAGCTTTGAGCTTAAAATAAATTACAATTGTAATAAATATACCTTAATCCAAGCATATCTACATACTAATCTTGTCCAATTAATATGATTTATTCCAATAAATTCTGCATTAATGAGATGATTTCTGTAATCTTTTGTCAATTATATAGACATGACATGTGGTCAAACAACAATATCCCAATTTACACAGCTTCTTTACCTAACTTGGCGGGGGAAGTTAATAAATATAATTGGCATACTTAACTTGTGCAATTATTATTATTATAGTCTCACAAGAATATGTTGTAAATAAACTTTAACAATACTCTAATTAGATGTATCAAAATATATTACTATATAAACACCTTCAGAATAAATATATAGAACACAATCTAATGTCTCTAAACTTTAATATAATATTAATTAATTATATTAGACAATAATTATAATCTCATAATAATAGACTGCAAATTACTTCTAACAATATTTTCGGATATTCTAAAATGTATCACTATATAAATATCTTTGGGCTAAATACATAAGACACATTCTAACACCTATAAACAAGTCAACTAATAAGAATGATTTATCAAAAAATTCCTTTTGAAAAATCAGGGTCCGATATTCTGTTTCTACAGTTAAACAAAATATTAAAAAGTAGAAAGCTCTTCATTGAAAAATTGAAATAGAGAGAGAGAGAGAGAAAAAAAAAGAGAGAGAACCAAATTTCAAAGTTGATCCCTGAGATTCTAATGCTTTGGAATTTTTGGATAGATTGAATGGCTTGATCGCAGGTCTATTTATAAGCCTGGATGCACTCGATTGGAAGGATCATGATCTTTGGTTGCACATGATTAGATCTAACTGGTAGATCAAGTTCTGACGGTCCGGATCTAGTCCTAGCCAAATGGGTACCACAATGAGACACACCTAATAGCGAGTGGATGCAATCTGCACCGCATGATCGTGCAGATAGAAGATCAGCAATCACGATCAAATTGATTGTGAATGGACACAACCATTTGGTTGGTTGTGCCACCTACCACATGTGCATTATAGACTTGCCACATCATTGCCACCAAACTTTCTAGAGCAAATAGGAAAGCGCCCTAATTGCGCCTTGCGCCAATGCATTCGTGCAAAGTATGTGAACATACGCTCTAGCACCTTTCTCACATTTCATTATTCAAAAGAGTATTCCATGTAGATATTTATTAAGCCATCTCTTTTCTCTCCTCTTTTCGATATGAAATAAATCACAAAGCTAAAAGAGCTTTCTAAAGAATAGGGAAGGTTTTGAAAGAAAAAAAAAAACCATTTTATTTTTAAAAAAATCCCCAACAGGCTACATCTTTATTTTCAATAAACCTTGCAAAACAAAGCCCTTTGAAACGTCAAGAGTAATCTTTATCAATGGTCATTCGACAATCAAACTAGTAAAGAGTTTTTTTTCTTAATTTAAAATTAGTAAAGAGTTTAAATGTAAAGAAAATAGAGATTAAAGTTTAGAAAGATAAATAATGTCAGGGTGTACCTCAATCACCCTCAACACTTTCAATTAAACCTAAACAACCATATTATCATGATAATTCCAAGAAACAAGAAACCATTAAAGAAACCTCCAAAATATTAGAAGGTTAGGCTTTATTTATTTACACCTACATGGAATGGAATAAAATAAAGTCTCCATGTTTGATTACAAAAGACTTTGCTCTCTTATTAAAGAAAAGAATATGACAAAAAAGATTGATTATCAAGTTGAATTATATGGGTGTTTGGTGGGGATTGCAACTTCTTTGTAATTTATGAATAATTTAAATATTATAGAAATATATATATATATATATTATTCAAAAACTATTTCATCTGTGCAGTGCTTTTGGATTATGAATTCGGATAGAAATTTGAAAATTTAAAAGAAAATAGGAAGGGAAAAAAAAAAAAAAAAAGTGACTTGCATTACATTCACATTCTTCTCACTTATAATTTTTTTTTTTTTTTTAAATACTCAACTTCATGATCCAAATACAACCTTAGAACTTATCATCTTTGAACTTAAAATAAATTATAATTGCAATAAAAATACCCTAATCTAAGCATATCTACATACCAGTCTTGTCCAAATAATATGATTTATTCCAATAAATTCTACATTAGTGGGATGATTTCTGTAATCTTTTGTCAATTATATAGACATGACATGTGGTCAAACAACAATATGCAAATTTACACAGCTTCCATACCTAACTTGTTTTTTTGTAAATTTTATTTAAATAAACAAACTAATTTTAAGCATACTTTACAAACTATATATTCAAGTGTTGTTTGGCATTGTCAATCACACCTTTAAATTTTCCTGTCAAGTCTACAAAAAATAATGCTAACCTCATATTTTAACAAAAAGTTATGATTGGAAACCATTTCTTTTCCAACTTAAATATTAGCAAACTTTTGCCTGAAGTTAAGAAATAAAATCTCATTTTAATTAATTTAGAAAGTAAATTTAAACATACCTTGTTCAATTGTATGTTGAACTAAAGTTTTTTTTTTTTTTTTGGCATGGGAGGCTGAATCCCCTATCCAAATATCTCTCATATTCAAGTGTTTTTTTTGTATGTTAGACACACGCGGATGAGATTTTATATATTCAAGTTTTTTTTTTTTTTTTTGGCTGGCTCCTTGTTCTTTGATCGTTATCACAACGATTTAATTGATATTATTGTCTTATTTTTGCTTTACAAGACTGAATCAGTGGATAAAAGATATATATCCATTTCTAAAGGTGTAATTTAATTTGTTTAAATTTTTGTAAAATTTTACTTTCTATGTACTCATTATGGTTTGGGAATAGAATGCTTTGATGTGTGAATGTCAATTTTTATTTTATTTTTTATTTTTTTAATCTTATGGTTGGATGATAAATTTAATTTTTGTGAATTTTTAGCTATCAAATTAAATGGTTATAAAATGTTTTTTAAACTGACTTTTAGTGATGAAAATATACGGCAGCGGAGTCATTTATCCTTTAGCGACCAAAAATAATTGTTGTTAAAAATGTCACTATTTTGTATTTCGCAATCAAATTGAGACATTTTGTGACAAAGTATTAGCAACGAAATGTTTTTGTTCTGTAAAATCAAACATTTTGTGACAGTATAAAAGTGGTCGCCAATTGTCACTTCTATCAACGCTTTTGAGAATTGGTCGCTAAAAATCAAAATAATTAGAGACCAAACTAATAATTTTAAGAACTAAAATAATTAATCGTTAAAAGTCTTATCTATTGTAGTGTGTCTTAAAGACTTTTTTTACCACACAATGAATCTCTTTGGCATAATAATGTGATGGAGAAAACCTTGCAACAAGAAATCTGAAAGTATCTTTCTATCACATGATAAATCTCTTTGACGTGATCGTGTAGTTGAAAAATGATCAACGAAAGCATTACTATCATGAATCCTCCATTAAAATTTTGGCTTTGTACTATCTGCCCCCAAAGCTAAAGCCCACATAGTGAGGTAGGGAGAGAGAGTTGCACAAATCCAAACCACGTACCTACTGTAAGGGTTGGTTTGAGGTGTCTTAAAAAAGTGTACTTTTTGTCTTTTTATAAAAAGATGTGCAGAAAAATAGAGAGGTGATGTAATAGAAAAAAGATAAAAAAATGGATTATATAATTCATGCCAAACCAGCCCTAAATATCTATTTAGCCGAACTTGAGTATAACCCAACTAATCGTACCATTACTAGAGAGGGATTTCGGGCTCAAATTTATGAAATATCGTTGAATGTTTGATTAAACTTACTAAGAGGCTAATTTAATAATTTTTTGACTATTTTACTAAAATATAAGCTAAAAATAATAATATATTTGAGATGATTTTTTAACTTTTTATGAAAAAAAGTGCAAAAAATAGAGAGAAAAGAGAATCTTTAATTTTTTAGTATAGATTGTTAACTTTTTGATTTTTTTTAGTAATTTTTTGACTTTTTGACTAAACCGGTCGCTTCTCAAACGAGGCCTAAGTAGGTATTTGGCATGCACCAAACAAGTATATTTTTTTTACATACATACACTTATTTGAGTCACATTAATTAACATCTATCAACATCTCTTCTCTACTTTTCTATCCACTTTCTCTACTTTTCTACACATTTTTTTTATATATAAAATGTCAAAAAATACACTTATTTAGAACATTCCAAACCACCTCTAACCCAATACCAAGTGGTTAAAAAAACGACCACTTTAGCCTTTCGAAGCACAAAATTAAAATTGTGTGTGTAAGAGACTAAGGTGATGATCACCCTGTAGAGGAGGGTTATTATGCAAAGAAACAATAGCAATACTAAGAACACATAATGATTCATAAAAAATATAATAGAAGGTTGGGATTAAACCAAGTTACAGAGGGATACACATTCAAAACAGTAATCATTATATTTTTGTGACACATTCTATATTTTAATTCGATAATAGAATGAGTGAAGAAACAATAGACACAGCCAGAGGTTGGGCTACCCACCATCTCAATATAATCATTGACCCAACTATGGATCAAAAGATAAAAATTTACTTTCTGTCATTTCAATGTTTCCCTCTTCAATTAGGTGTTTCTCAATCCATTGATATATATCCCTCCAATGGTTTTGGCAACCTGTTGGGCTATAAAATAGCAGAAGTCACACATTGTATTACACTGTTTAGTAGGTAATTATCCAGAATCAGATAAAAGATATAATCTAACTGCACTCACTCAGAATAGTGTTCTTATCCCACCAGATTAATTTTGTTTGGTATGTTTTTCTTGTTTTCAGAATAAAATAATAATAAAAAGTTTGAAAACATCCATCTCCTTCATTTGTGCAAAAACAGCTTTCGAAAATTTAAAAACTATTTTTCAGTGTTTCTTTACTAAAAACAAGTTTTCTATATTTTTCGAAATATGAAAACAGAAAAATGAAAATGATACCGAACAGATTTAAAGTTTATTCCATAGAATATGTACTAGTTGAATTGCAATATTTTCTCTCTTGTATACAACAAATTTCAAAAGTACCACCAAGAATACATAAACTGGTACATCCCACTGATATTGCAAATGCACGAGTGTCTCTACTTACAGAAAATAAATGAAAGGCAGCACGGAAAAATACCCAATGACAAACTTTATAATGAAGATGCTGAGAATACTAGTCAGGGTGCTAACCGATCAATTTTCCAAACTCTTTTTCCATCAATCATTTCAGGGGAATATCGTATCCTGTCAAAGGAATGAAATTGTATATTACCAGTGGTATTCACCATCATGTACAGAAACAATAGTTACCTGAGGTCCGTTCCCAGGTGCAAACTTCAATTAGCATGAAACTCAAATTATAAATTATAATTATATAACAGTGTCGTATCTCGGCCTTTACACTTTCAGAACGATAAAGAAACACAATATTAAAAATCGCACGGATCTTAAAAAGATAGAAGGTTTTCCATAGTTGAAACATTTGCATTCCATTTGGGAAGGAAAAGAATTAAATTTTGAGTAATCTAATCAGCATAGTAATTGTTTTAGAGGCTCAATTGAAGTGTTTATTTTTTTATTTTAACCAGGTCCTATACAATAAAACATACACATTTAGAATTTTCAATTCAATGTTCCTAAATTGTCAAGATTCTTCTCAAGTTTCCAAACTTCTTGGAGTCCATTTGGACATTGTTTTCTACGTTTTCCATTAACTTTCTCAATTATTTCAAAATTTTTATACCATCTCCTGCATTTAGTATGAAACTCTTACAATTATATAACAGTCTGGTATCTCGACCATTATACTTTTGAGAATGATAAACAACACAATCTTAAAAACTTGCAAATCTTTAAAAGATATAAGGTTTACCAACATTGAAACATTTTCATTCCATTTGGAAAATCAATGCGAATTAAATTTTGAGTAATCAAATTAGCAAAGTAATTGTGTTAATAGTTTTTTTTTTTTTTTTTCCTTTTTACCAGGTTCTAAACAATAAAATATATTTTGACTTTGAAGTTTCTTCCTAAACTTTCTCAGGGACCAAATAGAGAAAATTTCATAATGTCAAAATTCTTCTCAAGTTTCCAAACTTCTTTTGAGTACATCTCATATTCTTCTTAATCACTCCCGTGGTTGTTTCTTGTTAGTCTATTTTGTTCCCAAACTGAAGGCCATGAACAAGGCCAAAGCCTGTGTAACATTAAAGAGGAATATATTCCAGAACCCATGTGATTTGGGGATTCCATAAATTTCTTTGCACAGATTAGTACTAGGATGTCAACAATGATCTAGATTTATGACATCTACACATGCATAAGCTCAGATCCAAGATTGTCAAAGAACTTGAGCTAAAGTTGGGCCACAACAAAACCCAGAAAACACCAATGTTTAGCAACATTTAAACACAAACAGCACATACCACTGTTTTGCAACATTTAAATGGTGATTTTAGAAACAAACGGTACACTACAGACAATGATGACAACATCAATGATACCATCGGATGCATTACTAGCCAACAATCCACATCAACCTTGAATTGTTTTAGAATCCTAAAAACGAGGATAGAACAAACACGGTTTATATATAAACCAGCTAACAGTGAATTTCAGACTGGTTCCTTTTTATGCGCAATAACCAATCATATGAAATTTTAGAAAGAGGAAACGAATATAAAAGTACCTATCATGCAAGCGTGATTTCTGTCCTTGCCAAAACTCAAAAGCCACTGGTTTAAGCCTGTATCCTCCCCAGTGTTTGGGTTTGGGGATCAAACTACTGCCGATTAAAAAATAAAATATTAGAATTTCTTGCATGGTATTGCAGTCAGTTCTGAATGACAAAGAAAATGCAGTAGTCATCATAGAAGATAATGATTCAGAAGTGACCCACTCAATGATTTTCAATCAAGTGGCAGAATATAATACCTATACACGCATACTCATGTGCACACACACACATACAAGGTGTCATTGCTTAGTTTCACAGTAGAAGCTTGGGTTGGCAAGCATGAAAATGCAGGTTTGAGTCAAGGGGCAGCCACTTTATGTATGTGTGTCTGTATATGTATATGTAGAGAGAGAGCGAGAGAGGGAGCAATGATTAAATAATGCAGACAAAGATTGCAACCCTAAAACCCTCATTCAAACATAATATTTTATTCAGCTGGTAATTGTGGAAACAGACAAACACACCACACCACACCTTACACACATATCAACACACAGAAAGATGTTTATAGTTAATACTTCGTTCAGATGGTAATCACGGAAACTGGATTTGGGATGGATATTCAAAATCTCAGCAGAGGTTTAACAGCATGTTAACACACCAAATTCAACAAAGTAGATTCACAAGACAAGAAAAATTACAGCTCACTGACCCGTCAGAGAATTTTTCCTCTAATTCTTTGTATTCTTGGTGGAGAATATGCCGTCCAGGAATTACTGTGCTCTAGAGACAAATTAGATAGGTTTAGTTTATGTAAACATCATATACTGTGCTCGGAAAAGGAGGTAGAGCAATACAATTTGACTATAGTAATACAAACCTGCAAACTAACTATTGCTCCAATTTGACTTCCTCGAGGACGGCTGTGGAAGTACCGCTCAGATTCTTCATCAGAAACTTTCTCCACAAATCCTTCCACTCTTACCTGAAAGTCACATTATTGTTTGTTTGGTTTTGTCCACAAACACGACTTGAAGAGGTATGCATTATGCATTGTTATCATCATAAACATTAACACGACAATCAAAATATTTGATAATTGAAGATGTATGCTTTATTAGAACTACAATCTTTTACCGTGATGAAAGTAAACCTCATATTAGATTAGACTGTAGTTGGAAGCGTGACAACCACAAGCTAATGATTTTCAGTGTAGTACCATGTTCATATTTGTTAGTTTTAGATGGCTGATTTCCAATTGACAACGTCCGAATCTGAATTTTGGGGGTTTTCTTGTTTTGGAGTTGAGTCTTAGTTGAGCTCATCTTCTTACTTGGGTACCTGTTGGTGGAAGAAACTTACCTTGACACGCCTGTTTTTTTATTTGCGTTCGATTTCTGCCCTACAGTCGCTCGAGCTCTGGTTTTCCTGCAAAGCCTGCTCGATAGAACTCGACAGTCACTCGAGCGCTGCAACTCCTGAGTTGGCCGCTTACTTCAAGCTCAACAGTTGCTCAAGCACTGGCATTGCTGCATGTTTCATTCAATGTGCGCTCTTTTGTCGCTCGAGCACCGGAACTCTTGTATTATACGCTTGCTTCGCGCTCTACAGGGGTTCGAGCACTGGTATTCCTGTAGAGCATGCTCAATGGTGTTCAACAGCTGCTCATGCACTGACGACTTGTAGCTCGCACGTTTTTGAGCTTTTTGTGACTCTTTTGCCCCTTAACTATTTTTTGAACAAATTTGATCTCATCTTTTTGGTAGAGATTCAGGAATACAAGCTTAGATACATTTTCTCTCTTCTTGGGTGATTAAAGCTTGTGCTTCAAGAATCCATTGATGGGGTTTTCAATCTAGAGATGGGTTCATGATTTCTATCTTTATTTCTCTCTAGATTGATTGAAGATCAAAGCCATTGATTTGGAAATTGGAGCTCAAAGCTTCATGGAGAATTTTGGATCAACAGTGCTTGTGCTTGCAAGACCGCTTTTGAGCGGAGATCTAGCTTCTTAGGTATAAGCTTGGGTGAGGTTTTGTAATTCCTATTTGAGTCTTATAATTGGTTGATTCATTGATCTAGTGAAATTTGGTGTTGGAACTTGGGATCATGGTTTTCATCCTATGAGATAGTTGTCCCATAAGGTTTCCGCGTAAATTGTGTGTCTCTTATATTGTTTTATCATTGTCTATTGAGGAATCATGTGTGGATTTGGTTCATAATTGTTGATTGTTCTTAATTTGATGTTTCAATATTGGAATCATTTAGAACTCCAAGGGGTTGGCTTGGCGGAAAAGGCTTAGGTCTTGGGGGCATGCTCCCTCTAAGGTTCAGAGATCGAAACCTCTTAGGTGCTAACAATTTCTTAGAGCCATCGGACTAAGGGAAAACCCTTGAATTAACCGTAGTGCACTTGCGGAAAACTCCTTGCCGAGGGAGCCCTGTGCACCCCTAGGATTAGTGGGGCTTTGATCCGGACACCCAATGCCAATCAAAAAAAAATTTATTGGAATCATTAGAGCCAATGTTTCACCTGCAGTATTTTAAGCAGTTGCCAGAGTAAAAGGAAATTTGGTTGCATGTTCTTAATTAAGATTTCATGGACAACCAGACCTCCTTACCCATAATTTCCCCTTTTCTTTTTTGAGGGACTAAGCGGGTAGTGGAAGTATATTTGATTGTTGAGCACCCCATCTAGGGCATCATCTCCACGCCAGTGTCAGCCACTTATTCATTCTATAAAATTAGATGGATAGACACGCAAAGCAACATTTTACCCAATTTGTACACACCAGGAATCCTCTATAGAAGATCAAGGCTCATAGCATGTTGTCCAGATTATCCATTCACATTAAAGAGTTGAGTGGTTCATTCACAGTTGTTCAGTATAATTATGCGTTCAAAGTGATTCTAAAATTAAAAAGAATTACTTAACCAACATTATCTATTCCAGAAAGGATTAAAATAGTAAACACACGTCATTACAATTCCATCAAGGAATTAAATAACATTTTGCTTTGCACAATGAACGGGAACATCAAAGCACCCTACTTACACACCCCTTCGCTTCACAATAGTTTGATGGCATTACAATGAAAAAAAATGGTTTACCTGGCGATTTAGACCATCCCAGTAAAATAGCAGTGATGCATGAGGATTTTCAGATATTTCATGAGCCTTTCGGCTTTCATAGTTGGTGTACCTGCATAATGGCATAATAGATACGAAAATAGTGTGTTTGGTTTCAGTTTTCTAAAATTGAGTTTTTTGTTTTTCGTGTTTTTTTATTTTTAGTGAATTTTTTAAAAATTTTAGGCAAATTTTTACTTTTTTAGATGCCAATTACTTAAATGTATCCAAATAGTAAAATATTTGTGAAAATTTATTTTAAAAAATTAATAAATACACAAAAATACAAAAAAATGTACTGAATTTTCGTATTAATTTTGTATTTTTTGGTCTTTAGTATATTTTTTAAAGATTTTTTTTTACAGATATTATACTTTTTAAGTGTATTTATGTTAGGTGCATCTAAATATTAAAAACAATTGCTTAAAATATTTAAAAAATTCATTGAAAACATTAAAATATGGAAAATAAAAATGTAGAATTTTCTGAAAACTGTTTTCTGAAAACCAGAACCAAACTAAATTGTAATCATTACTATAAGAGTCAAAGCACAACACTAACCAGACAAAACCATCTTTATCAACTCCTTTTAGCAACACAATTCGTGATGAACTGCAGTAAAGAATAACATGATGTGTGGTCAATTTGCAATCGTCAATAAATTTTACTTAAAAAAAAGGCCACATTATCCATCTAGAAATTCAAAATAATATTTAAGCAAAATAATTAAACAAAGAGCATATTTTTTTTTATCCATGGAGACAACTGATGCAATTGGGAGAGTATATAAAAGATCATTTCTAGATACCTACTTACTATTTAACGTGGTAAGAATATGTCCATCCAAATGACATAACTTGGCAACTTTAAAAATTACTTTGGCATCAATGGAATAGAATGAGTTCTTGGAAAAGAATAATTGATAATCACACTAATAGGAGCTTAGTGTTAAGTGGAGATTGCCTCATAGGCTGCTTGGCATCTGTCATTAGCTGAGTTTTGTTGACAGCCTGGGGTATGCCTCAGTTTGTTTGTGTGTTTTCTCTGTGTTAAATAAAGTTTAAATTACCACAAACAAACAAAAAAGGACATGGTGAATTTAACAAAACAAATATTTTATGATCACAAATCATATTTCAAGGAACAGGTAAAGATTAAATAAGCCTGAGATAAACTAAAAGAAAATAAGGAAACTCAGAAGATTCCATTTTGGAGAAAAATAAAATAGAACCCATTAACTATTGGAACAACATGAGTACTTCAGTTCGTCTTCTCCGAAGTGTCCATGCAACATGGAATACTATCAAGTATTAATGAACAAAGAAAACTAGCCAACGAGAGAAACTTACGGTTTCCCATTCTTTCCAGCAGTTGACAAAGCCATAGCATTTGGTTCCTTCAAGCCCGCGGCCACTGCATCATCAAACCATTTCTGGAACTGCAATATAACTAAAGCTTTTATTATGACAGAATCAAGAGGTTTTGCCAACAGATTTTCACCAAATCACACTAGAAAGCTATTCTCAAATATTGTTTTGGCAATTTATATTTCAATATTGAAATTTCTTGCATATTAGTTCTAGTAGTATTAAGAGTGGAAGTAATCAAAAGTTAGATTAATGACCAAACATTCATTTTGAATGAAAACATACCTGACTAAAGGGGTCAGCCTCCACTTGATCCTCAAGAAACTCAGGAGAAATATAGTTCTCTCTCAGAGCTGCTATGTCAATTTGCGGAGGCTTTCCAATTCGGACACACATAGAGGTGCCAGGATATGGTGGAAGTTGAAGCTTATAATTCTCTACAATTGATGGTGGAACAAATCTACCACCCAGAAAGTGGTGCGGACCACAAAATTTCTTGGCACACAACTTCGGAGCTGTTAAAGAAACCTAGAAGAATATAAACTTGCATTCATAAAGGGGTTGTCTCAATGGGTAGAAATATAATTGTATGTATGGTAATCTAAAATGACAAGTGTTAACTCCAAAATGTCGAGTACATGGTATACCACAGGTTTCCATCAAAAATATACCAGCATGTTGGGTTTAATGCCTTCTCCGCTGATATCTCCTTCTTCAACATGCCACCCAGATGGAATATCTATGGAGACAACAACAGGTGATTCTTGATGCATTCGATCATGATTTTGAAGACGTACCAGCCTTTGGATCAGATCATCAAAAGGAGGCCTTGGGATACCTGAAGGATTTAAAGGTATAAATTTCAGAATATGAGATACTATACAGGATTAGAAAAAGAACCCCTAACTAAACGCACCTTCTTACCCATATATTACTTTACTTTTTCTAGACAATCTCTATAATGTACTACCCCAAAATATAAGATACACATAACCACCCCAAAAAGACGGGGGTTTCTAATCATTGAGTTGTTTATTTTTCAATATAACATGACCTTTCAGAGAAACTACAACTACAATAAAATGACTTGCTAAGAATCCATTTTCGGCCTAACATCCAGCAGCTCAACAGAAGTGCTTATTGCTTTCATTCTAGCCTATTTTCATACTTGCAATAGCAGAGTCCCCATATGTTGACGACCAATATATGGTCATCTCAAAAACCTTTCCTTTTTGCAGAAATGCTGGATTCCTTTCTCAATTAAGTCAATCTAACACAGTAGAGAAAATGTTAACACAAATATGGGAAAACTAGTAATAATCACACTACAAATTAGAATGCATCAAGAAACACCGAGGAGTAGGTCCAAAAAGGATCAAGAAAATTTTAACTAACAGAGATTGTTTGGAGTTAAACATTACACTGGGCCCCACTCAGAGGAAGTGAGCATGAGCTGAGGACTGTATAAGAAGTGGAATGTCGCAATGAAAAGGATTAAGATTAAGTTAATATGAGCCTGTGACAACATAGGTGATCTTGAACTATGGTGAAGACATGTTTTAATGGACAGAAACAACAGAATGGGGCTCTAGTTGCTAATTATATGGTTGGTAAGGATATGATTTTTGTGATAAGTATGGCTGGGAAAGACGTGGTAAACGTATTGTCATTCGTACAACTCTAGGACACATAATAATTATATATTCTTATTACCAACACCATTTAAAGACTTCTAAATTCTGTCTCAGCTTTCTAGCTGAAATTCTTTATAGAAAATTTAATAAGAAAATATAGATATCATCAATAAAATAGCAAACTATAATGATTAACACGTAAAGGAATCTTCTAAACTTTCCCTGCCCTTGCAGGGGAAAAAAACAAACTTTGAATGAATGAAAAAGGAAAAGGCAGATGCTGGAAAAGAATTCTCAGAAACTAATAAAAAGAAATTACCATGAAATGAGAACCCAAACATTGCATCTACTAGAATATCAAAGTCATTTGATAAGTCATTGGGCAGATCTTTCACTGACAGGAAAGGCACTGACAATGATTCCAGCTACAATTACTACAACAAATAAGCACTTCTGCAAAAAATATATATATGTAAACTAATATGTCACCAATATTTCAACTTGAGTCCCATTGCCATACCTGAGTCACCAGACCATCATAAAGAGGTTTAGGAGTACGCTTCGGATAACAAACAAATGGTTTATATCCAAAGTGATGTAGATGACGAGCAACTACTAGACCATCACCACCATTGTTGCCAGGACCACAAATCGCAAGAACTCGCTTATACTCACTTGATTTGTAGACCTGTCAAAAGCATTATTATAGTAAGCATCATAAAAATTGAATCAGGCCCTTAAATTTCCAGAAAGTACTATTTCTCACTTAGAAAATTATGAACCATTAAGCCCCCATATTTAGTTGCAGAGAAAAAAGGGCAAAAATAGACCACTTTATCTCCCAACACACTGTAATATACTTGAGATTCAGTTATTTATAAAAAAAAATGTACTTAAGATTCAGTCACAAGGCTCTCTATCCAACAAGTGCCACAACTCTAATCTTGCAGCACCAAGGTCCAGAACAACGCAGGAGTGAAATCTGTTGCCATAAAGGTACCCAGTCTAGTCTGATTCAAACTATAATGTTTCAGTTTGGGAGTTCATGCACCTCATATCCCTACGGCAATACTAATGGCGTGAATTCTGTCCCACAATATGCAATCAACAACATGTCAACAACCAAGAATAAAGCCATAATTTATATTCAGTTACATAAAAGAATTCTACAAAGGAACACTATTCTTTTACATTAAACTTCAGAAAACATTGAAAGAGAATAAACACACAAAAAGATGAGCACATAAATGACATGATAGTCGATTACACTCGCCATTGAACAAAAAAAGAAGACCAAGCAGATAATACATTTGAACTGGATCTCATTTCCTATGAATACAAACAATAGGCCTCAATCGTCCATCAAGACTGGTCCAATAACTTGACCATCTTATTCATGAAGAGGTAGGTGAAGTCATAAAAGAACTTGTAAAAGTTTTATCTTTGTGTCATACAACAAAATATTTTTCTTTGGTTCAAATTAGACATCAGCAAGGGGCATGGTTCATAGTTTTGCTTCGGTGGCAAATTTCAGTAAACAAAAGTTTGGAAATAAGGAGAATCTTTAGAACAAAACTTTTTCAATATCTCAAGAATACATCGAAGAGGTCACAAGAGTACAAGCGTACAACAAAATATAATTAGAAACAAAAGGAGAAAGAATTCACAATAGGTGATAACGGAGTCCAAGGAATCAAATAAAACAATAAGATAAGATAATACCATCAAAACAACATAGATGACAACTAGTGACTCTCATCGAGTATCAACATGTCTGATGACATCAAGATACAAATACGGTTTTGTGAATCAAAATAACTGTCATCAACAGCACATGAGCATAACTCTCTCTCTCTCTCTTTCTCTCTCTCTTACAAACACACACACACACACACACAATGCAGGACAATTGAATGAAAAAATGCAACAACCAAACATTAAAAAGCAAGGCAACCCAAAAAAAGTTTACCTCTGCAATTGCTGTAGCAACACTCAAACCAGCCAATTCCTGAAAATAGAATAACACAAAGATTTGCATAAAATTGACTTCAATCCAATAATTCCTGATAAAACCAAGAACTGCATAGAAAAGTAGAAGTTGGAAACAGAGCGGTGAAGAATAAAATTGAAGACTGACCATTAACTGATCGACACTGAAGCCAAGAGGACCCATGAGGATGTCATCGATCTGGGCTGCTTCTTTCTGCGACAGGTACGAAATAGATTCCGAAGATTGCAAGCACTGCAATGTCGAAACCTGTCTATTGGCCATTCCTCTCACTTCACCGTAGCTCGAACACAACCCACGAAATGCAGACCTCGAATATTGACCCAACAAACCCTAGAAATCACTTTGTAGTCATACTAGTCAGTTACAGCTACACATACATATAGATATATATATATATAGAGAGAGAGAGAGAGAGAGAGAGAGGGGTACCGATTGAGGAACTGGAGAATGGAAAGAGAGAGAAGAATTGAAGAAATTGTTGGAGGTGTTGATGAAAGAAGAGCTAGAAGAGAGTAATTGAGAGAGAAGACATAGACATGTCATCGTTTTGCCTCTTCTTGTGCGTATCAGTGATCTCATTATGGGCTTTCTTTCATGAATGTGATTCTATGCGTGTCTCGCTTGCTCACTTCTCTTCCCTGAAACGCATGGAGACATCACGTATGGTTTTGTTGGTACTTGGCACCATGTATTCCACACAACAATGGTAAAGATTAGGGAGTTTTCTTTTTTTTAATATTCTTAAAAAAAAAAAAAACAATTTAGAAAAATAATTCATTTTTCAAACTATTTAGAAAATTAATCTGTTTTTGAAATTATATTTTCAAAATGTGATTTTGAAATTAAAATTACATTTTTAATATATAATTTCACCTTAAAATCGCATGTTAAGCATATGATTTCAAAGTGAAATTACATGTTAAAAATGCAATTTTAATTTCAAAATGCGATTTCAAAAGCAAGTTGTTTCTTAAATAGTTTGAAAAGTGAATCGATTTTTTAAATTATTATTTTTTTAGAATATTAAAAAAAAAAAAAAAACTCAAAGATTAGGCTACAAACCTACCATATACATTTTTGTATACAGCTATATAGCTATAAAATGGTATTATTTTATATTTTTAAATTATAATTAAAAAATAAAAAGAAAGTTATAATTAAAATCTAAAATAATATAATAATTAAAAAAGAAATTTGATGATAATTAAAGGAAAAAAAATATAATTAAAAATACATATAGTATGAAATGTATATAATAAAATTTTCCTTTAACCACACTTTGCTTTTAAAAAAGGGCAAATTACATAAATAGCCCTTATAGTTTGAGACTCATGTCACTTTGGTCCTTGACTTTTCAATTGTGACACATTTGACCTTGAATTTTGAATCTTATTCCAAATAAGGACAATTGAAGATACCATTGTTTAATTTCAAAAGCAAAATCGTCAATTTAATAAAATATAAACTAATTTGACAAAAATAAATGTCAAAAAAATATTTTTAATTTTTTAAAAATTATTTTTATCCACCAATGATAAAATTATATAAAATTGATAAAAATTAATAAAAATTACATGATTAATTTTTTAAAATTAATTTTACATGATCATCATCCAAACACATAATAAAAATTAATTTGGTAAAAAAAATAAATAAATATCTAAAAGATTTATCAATTTTACATAATTTTATTTTTAGTGGGTAGAAATAATTTTTAAAAATTCAAAAAAAAAAATTGTTTGACATTTATTTTTGTCAAATTAGTTTATATTTTATCAAATTGACGATTTTATCCTTGAAAAATCTAATGATATCTTCAATTGTTCTGATTTGGAACAAGATTCAAAATTCATGGTTAAATGTGTCACACTTAAATTGAAAAGTCAGGGACTAAAGTGACACAAACCCCAAACTATAGGGACTATTAATATAATTCACCCTTTAAAAAACGAAAAATCAAACTTTTAATCCACATCTCATAATCAGATGAGATTATGTGCACATACAAAAATTAGAAGTAATTTTTAAAGAGCAATGTTATTAGGATTACTAAACACTCATCCCTTATAGGTTCCACATCCCATGTAGGATCCACACTAAACATTTTTAAATTATAAATTACACATCTTTTGTATAAATTATATCTCCATTTACAAAAATGTAATTATGTGTCCATTTGTTACAATATTTATTGCCTTATGTTTCGATTTGTCTTTCGTACATAATAGATAGATTTGTCAGTGTTTTGAAAAAATAGTTAAAAGTTACATTTTGATTTTTTTTAATTTTTTGTGAGAGAGAGAAGTGGATTAACAACTATGAAGTGACTTTTAACTCACTTTTCAAAATATGATGTAGTTTCAATAGGTGGTGTTGAAGTGCCCAAAACGAGCAATCCCACCTCATTTTATTGTATAAACTGTTTGTAAAAAATAAGCACTCTCCTTGGTTTTAATTTCCAGATTTTATTTTTCAAAAACTTTTACTTTTTTATTTTTCGTATTTTTTTGTTTTTACTGAATTTTTTTAATATTTTCAGTAATTTTTAAAATTTTTAGATACACCTAATATAAATACACTTAAAAAATATAATTTTTATTAAAAAATTCACTAAATACCAAAAAATTAAAAAAAATGAAACTTTAGTATATTTTTCTTATTTTTGTATATTTATTAATTTTTTAAAATATTTTTTCACTAATATTTTACTTTTTAAATACATCTAAGTAAGGTACATCTAAAAAACTAAAAAAACTACTTCAAATTTTAAAAATATTCACTAAAAATATATTTTAAAAAATCAAAAAACAAAAAATTTAATTTTCAAAAAATTAAAACCAAACACACTGGCCACGTTTGTTTGGCAGATTAGGTTGGATGGGATTATTAGTGAGAGGATTGTTAGTGAAGAGATTGTTAATGTGTGGATTGTTAGTGAGGGGATTAAGTAAAAGTGTGTTTGTTTTGATAATAGTGTGGGAGATGATTAGTGATGGGATTGTTAAATTATTTTTATATAAAATAAATAAATAAATTATTTCTATATTAAAAAAAATTAAAACAAATATTAAAACAAATAGGAGCACTTGGTAAAAAAAAATAAAATTAATATAATAAATTTTTTATATAAAATAGACTCAATCCCCTCACTATTTTCTTAATCCCACCTAAAATTCACCCAAGCTAATCCCCCTATGGAGGGGGATTACTAAGCCCCCTTCACTACTAATCCTATCACATTGTGTTCCATCCAAACAAGAGTTTGGTGAATCCCACGAATTACTAATCCAATCCACTCTCCCAAACACACCCCCCCCCCCCCCAAACACACACACACACACACACACACACACACACACACACACACACACATCAAACCTGGCCTAAATTACTTTCATTATTAAAGGCATACACAATCATGTAAGCCTCATAACTTGAGCAAGTGCTATAATCAGAAAAGGCACATGTACAGTTCTACAAATTATTCCATGACACATTGTTGATAATAATAATAATACTACAAATATATTTGAAAATGGACAGTCCAGATCTGCTTATGCAATGAATAATTATTGCTCCTTTCACACACTCGTAAAAAAAAAACTCTCCCTGACACAATTCATAGGATAAAAGATTGGTTTGGAAAATGATATTGGATGATGCAGTTTATGAGGATAGAACAGGTCGGATTGATCCACGCTCTTCAAGCCTATATCCGAATGACCAAGCCTGCTTGAAGACCTGCACAAGAGTTCAATGGGAAACGAAGAGTCCCCCAGCGAACCCTCTGACAAGCAAGTTAGAGACAGAGAAGTATGATACAGAGATGGAGTAGTAATAGAAAAACTTAACCTTCTTCTTGTCTTCAACGTCTGCTTATATCCTTTAGTAATCATTTCGTTGTCCCTTCCGACCTGTCACCTTGGCCAAAAGTCTATGCTGTAGCTTACCTTGTTCAGGGTGAGGGCATGCTATCCCGACGGAGAGGTGTTGTCGTAATAAATGCTGTGAGGGGCTTCATTAATGACGATGTGCAGTGGCAATAATTTTACAAATCTTTGTCTGCTGATGTGGCTTGCCCTTTACCTGCCACGTGTCTGAATATCATTAGTCTTTCAAGTCATGTTAACTTCCAGCTATGTTGGGCCTTATCAGTTGGGTTATGTATTGGGCCCTAAGTGGTAGGCTTGGGTTGTTCATAATGGGTTATAGCCTTTATGGGCCTACCCACGTCAGTAGTCTCCCATTCCCAAGTGTAGCTTTAGTCCAACAAAGGGAATAATGAGGAAGATGGGGGTTGAAGGTCGAATGAAAGGAAGTGGCCGAGTGAATGGACCGACCGTGAGGAGGGCCAACTGCGAAGGGTAACCGAGGGACCAACCATGAGGAGGGCTGACCACGAAGGGTGGCCGAATGGAGGAACCGACCATGAGAAGGGCTGACCACGAAAGGTGGCCGAATGGAGAAACCGACCATGAGGAGGGCCGACTACGCAGGGACATTGAGTGGAGGAACCGACCATAAGGAGGGCCGACCACAAAGGGTCACCGAGTGAAGGGACCGACCGTGAGGAGGGTCGACCGCGAAGGGTAGCCGAGTGAAGGGACCGACCGTGAGGAGGGTCGACCGCGAAGGGTAGCCGAGTGGAGGGACCGACCGTGAGGAGGGTCGACCGCGAAGGGTAGCCGAGTGGAGGGACCGACCGTGAGGAGGACCGACCACAAAGAGTGAGGTGACGGGGTGCGGGGCTCGAGAGACGGTGGGCAAGTGATAACTTAAAGTAGAAAAGACAGGGTAGGGGAAAGGGGCAGTGAATTGTGGTCATACATGTAGCAGCATCTCGTGGTGGGGAGAGGTTAGGCGTTAGGCCAGAAGTGAAACGATAGGTCATAATGGGTGTTTGAAAAGACAGTTTTGGCGAATGGTTGAAAGTTTTTCAAACTGGCGAAAATTAATTGCGACCCCTGGAATACAGGCAAGCCTTGGGCTTTTGGTATTATATGTTTTACCTATCTTTTTTGAAGAAATCAAAACGCTCCAAATATAGACACCTTCGTTGCAAGTGATACACCCTTACGACATTTTTTGAATTTTCTTGTGCCCGCATCTGAAGCTATTCGTAGACACACCACAGAAATGGCCCAAGAAGAAACTGCAAACGCCGAGGTTGATCCACTGGGGGACGACGACGCGATGGATTTGGCAAAACAATACAAAACGGAGAGGCGAGTGGGTTCGTCTACAATGATGGCGGCGCCGACGCCGATCAGCCAGGTGGAGCCAGATCACTGGCATACAAAGGCCAATAAGTCAATTATCACCGCGAGGGAGTTGGTGAGTATACACGAAAGGTACCAAATTCCCGCTGAAATAGAGTTGAAGCTCTCGTCCATGAAGGAGAAACCATCCGACGCCCGACCGGGAGAGTTTGCCCTGTCTGAGGAGGCGTTGAAGGGAGGGTTGAGGTTGCCGATTCCGGAGGTAGTAGTCGGTGTCCTAAAACGGTTGGAAGTGGCGCCGGGTCAATTGATGCCCAACGCGTGCAAGATTGTACTAGCCTGCGCGAGCGCATGGCCAAAGGCGAACGAGGAGGCGGCCATGACAGTGGACGAGTTTTTTGCTTGCTACAAGGCGTCGGGGCAGCAAGAGACTTAGGTCACTTTGCAGACGGCAGCAGGGAAGGGGTTGGTAGTGGAGTTGCCATTGTCGATAAAGGGGTGGAGGCCGCGGTGGTTTTATGTGTCCGCCAACAGAGGGGCTGGGGTGCGTACAGTTTGGAAAGTGCCTACTAAGTCTGTGGAGCCGAAACTGGGGGTAGCAACAGAGGCGAGAGTGAAGACGAAGAAAGAGGGCGCCCGATGGAATGAACTTGTGCAGCCATCAGCCTTGTTTGCGGCAGGGTTGGGCCCCCAGCCAATCCGTGGAGACTTGGGACCGGCAGAGTTAGAGGCGAGAAGAAAAGCGCAAGAGGCGGAGGATATGACCATCATTGCCAAAGCCAGTAAGTTCAAAGAGTCCCAGGCAGACCGACCGCCAAAGACGATCGCTAGGAAGAGGATCCGACCGCGTCCCAAACCCCTAAGGGAAAAGGACTTAGGTGGATTTGAGCCACGACCGCCTCCAGTTGACCCGTTGAAGGAGAGAGCACACGAAGAGATGAGGGGCATGGTAAAAAGGAAAAAGAGATTGAGGAGGAGTGAGGGGGAGCCTGCCTTGAAGAGGAGAAAGGAGGTGACGACAGAGCAGACTCCCTTAGAGGGGGAGGCAGAGGGGACCCCTGAAATGGGGTTGGAGGTGGAGGCCAAAGAGGGAGATGGTGGGGCAACTGGCCTTGGTGAGCAAACGCAGAGTGATGGGGTCGGCGCTGAGCCAAGGGTAGAGCCACAACCACAGGAGGGTCTGGCACCCCAAGAAGAGGGAGAGAGGCCTGCGCTGAAGACCGCCTTCTACCACGTCCCTGCGGTGTCTGGGCGAGTGGAAGGAGAAGGGAAAGAGGCCAGGATGGCTGTAGACCGTCTCTTGGGGGTGGTGGAAGACGCAGCCGTCCGCTCGGTGGCGGGTTATACTGTGGCTGAGCTGATGAAGAGGTTGTGCTCAGCCCAGATGAAGGCGACTGCTTTGGCGGTGCCCTGCTGAATAAGGCGGCAGCAGCGAAGGGCAAATGGAGAAGGGAGAGGCAGAAGTCGGGGCAAGTAGAGGCCCAACTCAAAAATTTCCGAAGAGAGAGCATGGGTTGGCGGAGGGCTGTGCGGAGTGCGTGTGCCAGGGGGTTGAAGGAGGCTAAAAAGGTGAAGAAGATGGAGGTACTGGCGATCGTGCAGCACAATGTGGCCACGCGAGTCCATGCTGAGCTGCTTGCGACCAAGTTGGAGGTAGAGAACGAATGCCGCAAGGTAGTGTCGCTCGAATTCCAACTGGTTGGCGAGCAAAAGAAGTTGGAAGAGGCTAAAAATGCCTGCACGGTCGCCAATGATCGTTTTGAAGAGGACATGGCAAACAATGAAGACCTGCGTGCCCAGCAGATCAAAGAGAAGGATGAAGCAGACGTGAAGATCGCTAGGCTGCAAAAGGAGTTGAAGGATAAGCGCACTAAGGCAATGGAGGAGAAGGCAAGATTGCAAAAGGAGTTGGAGGAAGAAAGAACCAAGGCAGCCTCTGAAAGGGCAGCATACCCCGATCTGTGCGTTGTAGCAGTAGAGCAATTCAAGGGGTCTGCTGAATTTCAGATGGCAGTCGATGTCGCGGTCGCCAGCAACTTGGCAAGGGAGGTGTCTGGGGAGGCGGGCCCATCGAGAACGACCGTTAGAGGCGGGACTGAAACAGAAGTTATTGAGAGTTTCCAGCGGTCGGACTTCTACAAACATGAAATGGCTGAGTTCTGGGACAGTGGCTGGAAGATGTTTAAGCGAAAGGCAAAAGAACTGTTCCCAGACTTAGACCTTAGTGAAGTAAGGATTGATGAAGACGACGTGGCCCAAACCCCCCTAGATGAGGGCATTGAAGAAGAAGACCTTGTGTCAAGCGAGGATGAGTGACTAGTGTAAATAAAACCTGTACTTAGGTTTTTTTTTTTTTTTTTTTTTTTTTTGAATTTTGAATTTTGGCTTCTACTTTTGAATGATTGTAAGAAACTTATGTATAAGTTTGTGAATAAATAAAATTTTGAGTCTTGTTTTCATGCTACTGCTTTTGTTTGCACATCTAAAATGAATGAGAATGACGACTTGCATAAGGCTTGTGTATAAAGCAGTTATGAAGTATAAAATGTAAGGAAAACTCAATTTAAAGTGAAGTCTAACTTGTAAGAAAAATTCAATGTAAAGTGAATATGAGAAAAACTCAATACAAAGTGAATTTGAACTTGTAACAATTCAATGCAGAGTGAATTTGAACTTGTAACAATTCAATGCAGAATGAATGTAGGAAAAACTCAATGTAGAGTGAATTTAAACTTGTAACAATTCAATGCCGAGTGACTGGGGCTTGAAGTAACTCAGTCTGGCGAGGTTCTACATGCTCGGTCTGGCTAAGGCTTTGTATGCTCAGTCTGGCAGAGGCTCTGAGTAACTCGGTCTGGCCGAGCTCTTCATGCTCAGTCGGGCTAAGGCTTTTTATGCTCAGTCTGGGCAAGCTCTTTATGCTCAGCCTGGCTGAGGCTTTTTATGCTCAGTCGGGCTGAGGCTTTGAGTGACTTCGGTGCGCGAGCTCTTCATCTTCAGTCGGTGAGGCTTTTATGCTGGTCTGGTGAGAGGCTTTTTGCGACTCGGTCTAGCCAAACTCTTCATGCTCAGTCTGGCTGAGGCTTTGAGTAACTCGGTCTGGCCGAGGCTGCAATCAAAGCGTTATTGGAATACCACAGATATCTGAGATATAAGCTTGCTGTCATACAAAGTGTGGCCCATGGGATCATAGGTTTACATTATATGAAGAGAAAATGAGAACATAGATTGTCAAAAAGAACATACAACAACTTGGACGATACAACAATACAACTTTTATTGAAAATAGCGCTTCAAATGTTCAGTGTTCCAAGGATAGGGGAGGTCTCGACCTTCCATGTCCTGCAGTCGGTAAGTGCCCGGACGTGGTCTGGTTTTCACAATGTAAGGTCCCTCCCATTTGGCTACCAGTTTGCCCTCAGTCAGATTTTTGGTGGCAAGAGTTACTTCTCACAAAACAAGGTCCCCTACGGCAAACTCCCTTGGTCGGACTCTGCGGTTGTAATGTGTTCTCATTTTCTATTGGTAGCAGGCCCGTCTGACTGCAGTTGTTTCTCGGAGCTCTTCAATCAGGTCTAGGTCTGCCCGACGCAGCTCTTCAGTTAGTTCTAGATTCGGATGCAGAACCCTGGAGGTAGGTAGACCGATCTCTACTAAGATGACCGCTTCTGCGCCGTATGTTAGACGAAAGGGAGTCTCTCCAGTGGGAGTCCAAGCGGTGGTGCGGTAAGCCCAGAGTACATTGGGTAACTCCTCAGCCCAAAGTCCCTTAGCAACTTCCAGCTTGGTTTTGATGATTTTCAAGAGGGAACGGTTGGTGACCTCAACTTGACCATTGGCTTGGGGATGGCTTGGAGAGGAGAAGCACGGCTGGATTTAGAGCTCTGCACAAAAATTCCTGAACTTGGCATTGTCAAATTGTTTACCGTTGTCGGAGACGATGGCTTAAGGAATGCCAAATCTGCAGACGATCGACTGCCAGATGAATCTGGTTGTGTTCCGCTCGGTGATTGTGGCAAGGGGTTCTACTTTCACCCATTTAGTGAAGTAATCGATGGCGACAATGGCGAATTTGGTTAGGCCTCAGCCGATTAGGCGATGGAGCCAACGGTCGATTCCCATTTGGTGAGCAGTGCAGCAGAGTGTAATCAATTCTATAGGGGGAGCATGGGGGATGTTGGCAAAACGTTGGCACTTATCACATTTGAGCACGAAGTCCGTCGCGTCTTGATTGAAAGTGGGCCAGAAATAGCCAGTGCGAAGTATTTTGTGGGCTAGGGATGTGCCACCCGAATGATTGCCACATATACCCTCATGGATTTCTCTCATCACGTAAGTCGCCTGAGCAGGATTGAGGCATCTGAGGTATGGGCGTGAAAAGCCCCTCTTGTACAAAAGACCATCAATAAGAATGTAGTTAGACGACCGGGCCCTGACTTTGGCGGCTTGCTATTTGTCGAGTGGAAGTTCCCCCGTTGTCAGATACAGAAAGATGTCTGTCGCCCAGGGGATAGGCTCGTTTTGGAGAAAGTAAACTTGCTGTTGGTTTGGGGAAATGGCAGGGTGAGTCAGGTATTCAAGGCGGACACCGTGATTGAGGTCTGACTAGTCTGCCGAGGCCAACTGAGCCATTTCATCTGCCTTGGAGTTTTTTGCTCGAGGGATGTGCTTGATGTGGAAGGTATTGAAGAGGCGAGCAAGGGGGAGGGCAACATCCCTATATGCCCGCATGGTGTCCTCCTTGGCGTCGAACTCCCTCATAATTTACCCGACGATAAGCTAGAAATCGCTAAACACTCGGATGTGGCTGACACCGATGTCTCTGGCTAGGCGGAGAACTGCTATCAATGCCTCATACTTGGCCTCATTATTGCTTGCATCAAACAAGAAGCGGAGAGCACACTCGAAATAACCACCGTCAGGGGCGGTGAAGATGAGACTAGCCCCACTGCCTTCCTTGCGGGATAACCCGTCAATGTTGACGGTCCAAGAGTTGGGGTCTTCTGGCTCGGAAGGGGTTGGCGGGGGTAGAGGAGCTGTGGTTGGGGGGAGGTTGGTGAATTCCAGGATGAAGTCGGCAACAGCCTGTCCCTTAATTGTTGTTCGAGGCCGGTAGGAGATATCAAACTGACTGAGTTCGACCGACCATTGCATAAGCCTGCCAGAAAGCTCTGGTTGTTGCATTATCTTCTTCAACGATTGGTCAGTGAGGACCACTATGAAATGGGCTTGGAAGTATGGGCGGAGTCGTCTGGAGGCGGTGATCAAGGCCAAAGACACTTTTTCTAATAGTGGGTAGTTCTGTTCCGCCCCCCGCAGAGCCCGAATAATGTAGTAGACCGGTCGCTAGATAGAGCTGTCTTCCCTGACGAGTGCTGCATTGACTGCAGTGTGTGACACGGCTAGATAGAGGAAGAGAGGTTCGCCCGCGATGGCTTGAGAAAGTAGGGGAGGGTTAGCCATGCACTGTTTCAACTGTTGAAAGGCCTCTTCAGACTCTGCCGTCCATTCAAAAGTTTGCCGATGGACCTTGAAGAAAGGGAGGCACTTATCCGTTACTCGGGAAATGAAGCGGTTGAGGGCGGCCACTCGGCCAGTAAGCCTCTGAACCTCCTTGACCGTTCTGGGTGACTGCATTTTGATTAAGGCCTTGATCTTTTCGGGGTTAGCCTCAATGCCCCCACTGACTGACCATGAATCCCAAGAACTTCCCAGATCCTACGCCGAAGGCACATTTTTCCGGATTGAGTTTCATCTGGTACTTTCGTAAGGTGGCAAAGGTTTCTCGTAGGTCGGCCAGATGATCAGTGGAGAGCTTGCTCTTGACCAGCATGTCATCGACATATACTTCCATATTCTGGCCTATTTGATGATGGAAGACGGCGTTGACCAACCGTTGGTAAGTGGCCCCAGCATTCTTTAATCCAAATGGCATTACACGGTAGTGGTAGGTGCCTCGGTCGGTGATAAAGGAGTTGTGTTCCTAGTCAGATAGGTGCATCAAGATTTGGTTGTATCCAGAGAAGGCATCCATGAAACTGAGCATTTGATGACCGGCTGTGGCGTCGACCAGCAGATCTATGCGAGGGAGAGGGTAGCTGTCCTTGGGGCAAGCTCGATTGAGGTCGGAGTAGTCGACATAGAGTCGCCATTTCCCATTGTTTTTACGAACCAGAACAACATTCGACAGCCATCTGGGATAGTCCACGTTAGCGATAAACTGTGCCTCAAGGAGTTTGTCCACTTCAGAAGCAATAAGGTTATTGCGTTCTGGGTGAAAAATGCGCTGCTTCTGGCGAATAGGTCGGAAATAGGGCTCAACACTGAGACGGTGGCTGATGAAAGAGGGGTCAATACCCGACATATCGGAATGAGTCCAGGAAAACATGTCGTTGTGTTCAATGAGGAGGGCGATGAGGTCGGCCTTGGCTTGGGGGGATAACTAGTTGTTGATCTTGGCGGTTTTGGCCGGGTTGGTGGGGTCGACGAGGACTT
This sequence comes from Camellia lanceoleosa, assembly GCA_025200525.1. Classification (NCBI taxonomy): domain Eukaryota; kingdom Viridiplantae; phylum Streptophyta; class Magnoliopsida; order Ericales; family Theaceae; genus Camellia; species Camellia lanceoleosa. Next base: position 75,427,612 of record CM045766.1, read on the forward strand.
TAACGAGCTCCTCCACTGGTTCCCCCCTGACCAGCTCGTCTTCATCTCTGACATCGAGCTCTTCAATGATCATAGCCTCCTTCAGCTTGACTTCTTTCAGTAAGGCGACATAACATTCTCTGGCCATGGTCTGCTCTCCCCTCACTGTTCCGACCCCCAGATCGGTGGGGAACTTGATGGCAAGGTGGTAAGTGGATGTGATAGCTTAGAAAGCATTTAGGGTAGTGCGGCCAAGGATGATGTTGTAGGCAGAGGGGCAATCAACAACAAGGAAGGTGAGCAGCTTTGTGGTCTGCCACGGGTATTCGTTAATTGTGATAAGAAGATCGATGGAGCCGATGGAGGTCACCCGGTCGCCCGTGAAACCGACCAAAGGGGTTTGGAGGGGGGAGAGACTTTCTTCCCCAATCTTGAGCTGGCGGAAGCAATTGAGGAAGATGATGTCTGAGGAACTGCCATTGTCAACGAGAACCCGTCAGACCTTGTAATTTGAGAGAAGGGTAGAAATGACGAGAGGGTCGTCATAAGGGTAACGGATGCCTGTGCAGTCAGAGTCCGTAAAGGTGATAGGCTCGGCCCACTACTTGGGGTGTTTGGAGGGTCGGTCCAACGTGACGACTTCTTTGTCTGAGCCTTGCCTTATTTTTCTAAGTTCTGGCCGCTGAGCCGAATGGGATGGTCCTCCACAAGCAAGCCCGTCAGAAATAACTTTGATTTCTTCAACAGGTGGGGCGGGATTATCTTGTTTCCTGTGGAGGGCGATCATGGCCTCGATTTGGTTGGGCTGGCTGTCGGGGAGGAGTACGCCGGTGGGTGTTTCTGGTGGGCTCTGTCCTTTGTCTCTGCTGGGGGCGGGTGTCCGTGAACTGGCTAAGTCGTCCCTGACGTATTAAGGTCTCGACCTGATCCTTAAGGTTAACACACTCATCGGTATTATGGCCGTGGTCCTGGTGAAAACGGCAGTATCTGGATTGGTCTTTCCAATTTGAAGGGGTTCTTGATGGTTGGGGCCATTCGAGAAGGTACTCCCGCTGGATCTGGTTGAGGACTTGTTCTATAGGGGAGTTAAGGGGTGTGTACCGCTCGAACCGACCGAGCGGTCGGACTGGTACCCGCTGGTCGGCTCGGGGGGGTCGATCGGTATAATGTGGTGTTTGGGTATTGTACTGGGTGTTTCTGGCTTCTAAATCTTTTCGCTTTTCTCGGGAGGTCGGGTTTTTGGCTGTAGGATCTTGACGAGCGGCTAGGAAATCTTCGGCGTTTATGTATTTTTGGGCTTTAGAGAGTAGGGCTACCATAAAGGTCGGAGGGATTTTTTGAGAGGGAGAAAAGGAAATCAGATGACCGTAGGCCAGCCATAAATGCCGTAAGGATGACCTTGTCATCCTTTTTCGCTACCTGCAGGGCTTCGGTGTTTAAGCGAGTGACGAAACCGCGCTGTGGGGAAGTGGATAAGGAAATACTCTTCCGATCTTGGAAGACGCCAATGATCCTCAGCTAGCCACCTGTAAAGATACAAATATTCCGGTCGGGGGTGCCGGAATTAGCACTCCGACGGACAAGTCAGTTCTTCTCCTCAATAAAGTTTGTTCACTAAGTTCTTAGAAGTGATTCTTACATACCTTTACAAATCTGAAGCTCTTGTATTTATATCCATTCTCTGGACCTCGGGGCCAGAGTCTACTTTTTATTTATTATTCTTTCATTTGTCCTGATATGCCTTCTCAAGTCTGTTCGGCCTTAAGAACGTATTCGGCGTCCTAGTTGAGCAAAATGGAGCCGTTCAGTTCCCGGCTCCTCGGGTATACCAGATTTCTTTCCTCTATTTATTCGGCTCCCACAATTGCCCTCCAAGCGTTCTGTCAATGACAGTTGGGTGAAATGCTTGGTTCCGATTTTCAAATACTCTGAACCGAAGTTTGGGGGTTAGACTTATCACGCGGACGTTTAATTACTCCCCCTTTAATCGTCGTCTCAACTTCCCGCCCCTTCGTACACGCCTATTTATTATGATTTGAAATCTGATGTCCTTTCGAATCTGTGTTCTATGACGCTGGTTGCTGGGTTGCTCTTCGAATCGTTCTTGCAATTCTTCCATCTGTGATACTCTCTTCATTTTTGTAAGTTTTCCTCTCCCCTGCTCTGAAGCTTTTCCTAGTTTGTTTATTCCGTCGCATGTTCTTATAGTCAGTAGGTTATGGCGAAACATTTGAAAGACCTCCTTTCGTCAGATCGAATTGCTGGCTTTAGACGCCATTTCTCTATTCCTGACGATGTCCACCTGTCGTTTGTGGCGGACGGCACTCTTGACATGGAGAGGGAGGACAAAACCACGATTGTCTTTCCCCTTTTGTCAATCGCAGAGGGTGGAGTCTGTTTGCCCCTTCACCCGTTTCTGAGGGCTGTTCTTCGCCATTGGGATTTGATCTCTTCCCAGCCCAATGTGAATTTCTTTAGAATTATAATGGGGGTCGTAGCGCTGAACCGTTGCCTTGGAATTAATCTTGGCATTCCTGCCATTTGGTATTGTTATACTTTGGCAAGTCCTCGTTTAAGACGCAGGCATTTCCTCAGAGCTAAGGATACAGATCATCAGTTAATCACTATGCTTTCCAGCTCTGGGAAACGAGTTGATGATGTCATGGTCGTTGTCCGCGGCAACTGGGAGTTCGGCGAAGGGGAGGATCGTGTCGATCCTATTCCTAGACGTAGGGGCGAACCAGGTCGCCGAATGCCCTCTTGCTCGTATTGTGTGTTCATATTTGCCATACCCTGTTTTCTTGAGTCTTACGGCTTGTCTTGTGCAGGGAACGATTTGAAAAAGTCCAAGCTTCAAGACGATGCCTTTCTATCGGACATTAGGATTGCTCTTAGTTATTTCGGCCGTCGCAGTCTTCATAAGCAGGGAAGAGCGGCTCACGTTCTGCTTTGCTACGAGCCTACATATACAACCTTTTCGGCTGCGGAAAACATACCGATTCCGAAGGGGGAAGATTTTCTCGTCGCCCGTATTTTATCCGACTTCATAAACATGAGACAGAGAGGTTTTGAAGGGTCCGGTTCGGAGAATCTTGAAGTATCCGTCTTCGCCGAATCAGATCAATCCGAGGCCGAATCTGAGGAGGTATTGGATTCTGCCGATCCTCCCTCTACTTCGGGGCGGGGAAACCTTTCTGTTGACGACGTTCCTCAACGTACAGACAATCTTCCCATCTCGGGCTCCACTAACATGGCTGGGTTAAGCTTGACAAAGCTTGCTAAGAAGGCGAATGCGGAGAGGTTAGCCACACGGCGAAGAACGGAGGGCCTTTCGACCGAACCGCCCACCAGTGAATCTCAACATTCCCTCCCGCCATCAATCGAGATCCTTGGGAATTGTTGAGGAGGCGGCAACAAATAAGAATGCCGAATCCGCATTGGTTGGGAAAGCCGTTCAGGATGTTGAGGGAAAGGCAAAGAAACGCGCTAGGGATCGTGAGGTCGGTTTAGAAGATCACGGCAGCAAACGTCCTCGAATAGAGGGATCGAGTGAGGTTGTGCCCTTTGTGATTCGACCGATGGTAAGAAACATGCCGGTTCCTTCGGATGCCTCGGCGCTTAAAGACCCAGAGGTCGTGTTCGGCGTGGCAACGTCTTTGTCGTTGCCGTCTGATATGGAGGCTTTCCAGTTGGAACCGGATTTGAATGTGACAATGTTAGCCGCGCAGTCGGCCCTTTTGGTACGTATTCTGATTTTTCCTTCACTTCATCCAAACATTGTTCGCGTTACGTTTTTTGAATTTTTCTTTTGCAGACCGTTGGTAGGATAGCCGATGTAGGCCACCGCCATCTCGATGCCGTCAAGCAGATTAGTCATTTACGAAAGCAAGTTGAGGGCCAGAGGAAAAGGGCCGAGGACGAATTTTTAAGAGCGAACCAGGAGGCTTCTCGAGGCGAGGCAGAGAAAGCTCGTGATGCGGATAAGTTGAGAGCGGAGGCCGAGAAGAAGGCCGATTCTGACCTAGAGGCTGAATTGGCTGAAATGAAGGCGGCGAAGGTGATTGCCGATTCAAAAGCTTTCGCCGAATGAAATTTGGACTCATGAGTATGTGGACCAGGTCTCTCGGTTTAAGAATCGGGGCTTCAAACATGGTTGGCACAAGGCCCTTGCTACAGCTGAAGTTTCGCTGAATATGCCAATACCGTATGAGCAAGTGGACATCGATCCGTTGGAGACTAATTCCGAGGGTTGATCTTTACGATACACAATTGTTATGATTTCGAGAAAGTACTTTTTCCGTTTGTTTTTGTTATTTTGTATTTGTTTATCAGACATTTTTCATGCGGGATGATATTATAAAATGTTATGATACAGAAATGGACGTCGATACTTTTTTGTAGTTATAAAATGTTATGAATTCTGCTCAATGTGCTGATGTTTCCGTAATTTTATGGTGATATTTCTTAATAGATCTATAATCTGTCCTTGCCTTAGCCAGGACGCGAGCATGAAGAGCCGAATGGTTCATACTCGTGGGATGGCCGAGGCATCTTTGAAAAGGCGGCCGATTAGATTAATAAATCTGTCCTTACCCTGGCCAGGGCACGAACGTGAAGAGCCGAATGGTTCATACTCGCGAGCTGGCCGAGGCATCTTCGAAAAGGTGGCCGATTAGATTAATAAATCTGTCCTTGCCTTGGCCAGGGCGCGAGCGTGAAAAGCCGAATGGTTCATACTCGTTGGCACGCGGATCGTCGTCCGACGTTTGGCGTTCGGTCATACTGACGCTGCCTTGGGGGAGCTGCGCGTATCTCAGAATAAATGGGGTAAGTTCGTACCAAGGGTCTTATTTATTTGGGTCTGAGGTTGAGCCAATCTTTGAGGAAGGACCGAGATTGGTGAATTCAAACGTCGAAATGTATCGCAGCAGTGAGCCCACTGGTATGGGAAGAAGAGCATCCAAGGATCGGGAAAAAGCAATGGCCTTAGTCGTCGGCGAGTCCCTCAAAGGGACGTTCAACGGGGAGGTTCCCCATGCCCGCGGTCGGAAATCGAGGTGGACGCGACGCTACGGCCATTGAATTTTGCGGTTTTTGTGAAGAATAAACCGATGACAGAGGCGGATTCCATCATTAAAGACCCAGATATGGCAGTCGAGTTTGCTCGACAGATTTTTCCACCGGAAGTCCGACAATCGATGGTTGGTCGTCATGATTTCGAAGTGTTTCGGGACGGCATACATGGGGCTGTAAAGGGGTTGTATAATGCTTATGAGATTGGTATGCGTCTGCGTGCGATGAGACGTGACATTGAGAAAAAGGACGAAAGGAGCCGCAGTTTGGAAGCTCGCGCAAAAAAGGCCAAGAGTGAGCTTCGGGAGCTTAAGAAGGTTCGAATGGTTTGGCGGCGACGGTCAACTTAAAGTGGGCGGAAATACGTCCCAAAAGGCCCCGGGTTACTAGAAAGGATATCAGGACGGTTTCAAGGACGGGGTTGATAAAACCAAGACAGACCTTGCTAAGGAAGTTTGTCGATGCGAAAATCGCGGTTTTAAGCATGGCTGGATCAAGGCCCTTCAAACCGTGGAGGTTCTTGGGTCCCTAGGCATAGATTCGGCTTCACCCCTATATCACTGACATTACCTTCCCTATTCCGAATTTGAAATCGAGAAGAGCGACGATGAGGAGGCCGATTAACTAGAGTGTAATGCAACAACAGACTTCACTATGAATAAATAGGCTTTCATTTTCAATGTCCGTCTTTGATCGTAAAATATTTTGATTGTAAAATATTTCTAGTTCAAACGTGTCGATTCATTTTATTGGAGTATTTAGATTTTGATTAGAATATTTTGGACTGCATGGTATAAACGTTCAGAAATGCATTAGTGGGCCTTAAGGCGTCATGCACCTAAGGGGCTCCGTATCTGGGGACTTGTTTCGACCAATCGTGACATCCACGAAGGGCGCTCCGAATCCGGAGACTTATTCGGCCCCAAGGCGTCATGCTCCAAAAGGCGCTCCGAATCCAGAAACTTGTTTGGGCCAATCGTGACATCCACGAAGGGCGCTCTGAATCCGAAGACTTATTCGGCCCTAAGGCGTCATGCCCCAAAGGGCGCTCCGAATCCGGGGACTTGTTTTGGCCGATCGTGACATCCACGAAGGGCGCTCCGAATCCGGAGACTTGTTTTGGCCGATCGTGACATCCACGAAGGGCGTTCCGAATCCGGAGACTTGTTTTGGCCGATCGTGACATCCACGAAGGGCGCTCCGAATCCGGAGACTTGTTTTGGCCGATCGTGACATCCACGAAGGGCGCTCCGAAATCCGGAGACTTATTCGGCCCTAAGGTGTCATGCACCAAAGGGGGCTCCGAATCCGGAGACTTCTCTGGGCCAATCGTGACATCCACGAAGGGCGCTCCGAATCCGGAGACTTGTTTTGGCCAATCGTGACATCCACAAAGGGCGCTCCGAATCCGGAGACTTGTTTTGGCCAATCGTGACATCCACGAAGGGCGCTCCGAATCCGGAGACTTATTCGGCCCTAAGGTGTCATGCACCAAAGGGCTCGAATCCGGAGACTTCTACGGGCCAATCGTGACATCCACGGCGGGCGCCCACCGGAGACTTGTTTTGGCCAATCGTGACATCCACGAAGGGCGCTCTGAATCCGGAGACTTATTCGGCCCTAAGGTGTCATGCACCAAAGGGGGCTCCAAATCCGGAGACTTGTCTGAGCCAATCATGACATCCACGAAGAGCGCTCCGAATCCGAAGACTTGTTTTGGCCAATCGTGACATCCACGAAGGGCGCTCCGAATCCAGAGACTTATTCGGCCCTAAGGTGTCATACACCAAAGGGGGCTCCGAATCCGAAGACTTATTCGGCCCTAAGGTGTTGAGCTCAAACATGTAAAAACACGAAACCTTGCATTACAACGACGTGTGTACAAGTATCAAGCCCATAGGTCGGGTCATTGATAAAATATACGTAGATGTGTTGAATTCCACGGCCGTGGCAGGCTTCTTCCTGACATGTCTGAGAGCCGATATGCCCCTGTGCCTGCAACGGAATCTATCTGATAGGGGCCATCCCAGTTCGGACCAAGCTTTCCATCGGCCGGCCTCCGGTCGGCTGGTAGTACCTTCTTTAGGACCAGTTCTCCTAGATTGTAGCGGCGCAACTGAACTTGCCGATTGTATGACTTAGCGGTGCTGGCGATAACGTGCCATGGATGCTAAGGCGCGGTCTCTTCGTTCTTCAATCAGAACCAGTCCAGGGCGAGCATCATGTCATTTCGGCCAGTGTCAAAGGCTTGCGATCTGAGAGTTGGTAAGCCGATCCCTAGAGGTAAGATTGCCTGGGTTCCGAAGCATAAGGCAAACGGCGTTTCTCCGGTAGATCGTCTTGGCGTTGTACGATGGGCCCACAGTACACTCGGCAACTCTTCAACCCATCTGCCTTTGGCACTTTCCAGCCTCTTTTTGATGCCGTCCAAGATGGATTTGTTTGAAGCTTCCGCTTGACCGTTACTTTGGGGGTAGGCTGGCGTAGAGAAGTAAGGCTCAATACCATACTTGCTGCACAATTCTCGGTATACGCCACAATCGAACTGAGTACCATTATCCGAGATCAATGCTCTTGGAATGCCGAATCGCGTAATGATGTTCCTCTACACAAAGCGCTTAATGTCGGAATCTCGTATATGGGTTAGAGCCTCCGCTTCGACCCACTTTGTGAAGTAATCTGTTGCTACGATTAGAAATCGCTTGTTCCCTGGGGCCCTCGGCAATGGTCCTACGATATCAAGTCCCCACTGAGCAAACGGCCAGGGGCTTGTGATAGAATGCAAAGCTTCTGCCGGTTGATGGATTAGTGGAGAGAACTTTTGGCATTGTTCGCATTTCTTGACATAATTTTGTGCGTCGGCTCTCATCGTCGGCCAATAATATCCCTGTGTTATCGCCCGATGGGCCAGGGAGCGTCCCCCCGAATGGGCACCACAGCTGCCCTCGTGTATCTCAGTGAGCAGCTCCTCCACTCTATCCGGGTGCACGCATTCCAAGTATGGACCAGAGAGGGACTTTTTGTAAAGCCCTCCTTGTAGATCTAAGTAGTACCGCAGGGCCTTGTTTCGCAGCTTGTGTGCTTCGTTTTTGTCCTCTGGGAGTTGCTCAGAAGAAAGGAATGCAGCAATGGGGTCCTTCCAACTTGGAGCGGATTCCATAATGTTGATGTGGGTTTCCTCCGGAGGGCCGATACTTGGTTCCGAGACAAAACCTACTTCGATGGTATGCTTGAGCTCGGAGTTGATGGCGGAGGCTAAGCAAGCCAGGGCATCCGCGTGTGTATTTTGATCGCGTGTTATTTGGTTTAGTTTATGATGGTCGAATTTCGTCAGCAAGGAGTTAGCCGTTTTCATATAGGCCGCCATACGCTCGTCTCTTGCCGCGTACTCCTTCACTTGGTTGATTACCAATTTTGAGTCACAAAACACCAACGGCATGTGCCGAAAGATGTGCGTTCGATCCGGCTAAAAGGGCTTCATATTCGGCCGTTATTTGATGCTTGGCCGAGCTTGACGGCTGCTTCAATTATCGCGCCGTCTGGAGACATAATTACGACGCCGCTACCCGTTGGTTAGGCGATCCATCACGATATAAGCGCCAAATGTCCCCAACATAAATTCTCCAACGGCTTTGACCGAACTTCGCCTTTGGTCGACGTCATCGAGCTTGAGGTCGGCAAGCCCTCCCGTGAATTCGGCAACAAAGTCGGCAAGCACTGCCTTTGATTGCGGTTTTGGGTAAACGAATGTCGTATTCAAGTTCGAGAGCCCATTTGAAACACGCATACGATGCTTCGCATTCCGTAGTAATCTTGATCGAAGGATAGTCTGTTAGCACCCTAATCTTTGGTCCTGGAAGTAATGCATCGCTTTTCTTGCCGCCATGACCAAGGCTAGGACGAGTTTTTCCAAATGTAGGTAGCGTGTTTAGGCCCACCATTGCCTTGCTCATAATACACATTTGTATTCGCCGCCTCCTCTTTTAATAATCTGGTGACGACTGGTTTGGGACCGCCAGATATAGAATGAGGGGTCATCGTGGCGGTGTTGTTAGAAGAGTCTTGTCGGAGGTAGGTCTTGAGCAGTTAAAAGTCGCCGCATTCGGCGGACCATTCAAAAGCTCGCCCTAACGTAGTGTCTGAAGAATTATGCGCAACGATCAGAGATCGGTGATGAACTGTTGAGTGCAACCATTCCCATCAACTTTTGGACTTCTTTCATCGAGCGGGGGAACTCGGTTCCAAAATTGCTGTGACTTGCCTCGTTGGCCGATTCCTCGGTGGTTGACGATATAACCCAGAATTTGCGGGCCGATCCCGAATGCGCATTTGGAAGCATCTAGATTCATACTGTATTTGCATAGGGTGTTGAATGTCTTTTCCAGATCGGCTATATGGTTTTGTTCTTCTTTGGATTTGACCACCATGTCATCGATGTATACTTCCATAGTGTGTCCGAGCTGTTCTTTGAATATCGTGGTGACCAGTCTTTGGTAAGTTGCCCCTGCATTCTTCAGTCCAAAAGGCATAACCCTGTAGCAGTAGGTTCCTCTTGGAGTGAGGAATGTAGTTTTGTCCTGATCATCCGGATTCATGGCGATCTGATGGTAGCCTCTGTAGGCATTGAGAAAACTCATGCGCCGGTGGCGTGCCGTCGCATCGACGAGTTGGTTAATTCTAGGTAAGGGGAAGCAGTCTTTGGGGCAAGCTTTGTTCAGATCCGTGAAATCGACGCACACTCACCAAGTTCCATTTTTCTTTTTCACCACCACTGTGTTGGAGAGCCACGTGGGGTAGGTGACTTCTCTAATTGCCCCGGCGTCAAGCAATTTGTCAACTTCTTCTACAACGGCGGCGGTGTGTTCTGTGGAGGATCGCCGGCCTTTCTAAATGATCGGCTTGCACTGGGGGTCGATATTGAGGTGGTGCTGTGAAACTGACGGGTCTACTCCTGGCATCTCGTATGGAGTCCACGCAAAGACGTCGAGGTTGCCGAGTAAGAAAGTGATTAATTGCCGTCATCGACTGGCTCGAGAGGCGCCGATCATAAAAACTTTTCCGCTTCCATCAATGTCAACCCGCCTAAACCTTCCGTGGCCTTTTCGTTTGGTTGACGCCCGACGTCATCGAGATCTCGACCGAGCACTTCAATGGAGTTTACTTGCGTTTCTTGGCGCCTTGGCGGCGAAGGTAACTGCTTACCTTGTTGGGAGCCACGGATTCGCTCAACGCCGTGTACCGTTGGGAAACGTAGCAGCTGGTGGTAGGTGCTTGGAACGGCCTGCAGGGTATGCAACCATGATCGCCCATGATGAGATTGTACGGCAACGGTAGCCTGACGACCAAGAATTCCACATCCACCGTTCTGGAGCCAGCTCGAACGGGAAGACTGATCTTTCCCAATGGGTACTCCAGGTTGGCGTTGAAGCCGAATAGTGGATAAGGAGCTGAGTCGATCCAATCGTTGAACCCGAGTTTGATGAAGGTTTTATAGTACATAACCTCTGAAGTGCTTCCACGTCGATATAAGGACGCGTTCAACGGTGAACTGTTCTGGCGTGCGCAACAACGGAAGGATCTACATGAGGGAGTGTTACGCCGCTCAAATCAGAGTCGTCGAAGGTGATGCTTGGCGCTTCTCGGAGCCGGGGTCGCTTTGTTGGTGTGAGCCGATGCTGGGGGCTTGGAAGTGACTGGATTGTATGTACAGTCGGGGTTATCGGCAGGCTGTATATCATATGCATGGTGTCAAGCGGGACACCTATTGGGCGACGTGCGTCCTCTGTCACCTCCTCAAATGTCGGTTAAAGCGGCGGCAACCGTCGGCATTGTCTTTATTGGCCTCAAGGTCGTTGAGGACTCGCCGTGGGAATCGCCAGAACCTTGAGCCCCGCCCGTTTGGACTTTGCTTTTCTAAGGCCGGATCGCGAAGGGTTCGTTCTCGGCCGATGATGTTGTCCAAACTCGCTTGGTCTGATGCAGCTTGTTCTATGGTCGCTTGCATCGTCTCCGTCGTTGAAGTCGTTGGTGAGTTAGAGTTAAGGCTAGCGACGGTTTCCTTTCCGAGTGTATTTGCCGGAGTGAAGTCGTCTCTCTGTGCGGTCTCGTCGGTGGCTATCGGAGGATCTTCAGTCACGTCTTTCATGGATATATTTGAGTATTCCCATAGACGGCGCCAATTGTGGGGAAGTGGATAAGGAAATACTCTTCCGATCTTGGAAGACGCCAATGATCCTCAGCTAGCCACCTGCAAAGATACAAATATTCCGGTCGGGGGTGCCGGAATTAGCACTCCAACGGACAAGTCAGTTCTTTTCCTCAAGAAAGTTTGTTCACTAAGTTCTTAGAAGTAATTCTTACATACCTTTACAAATCTGAAACTCTTGTATTTATATCCATTCTCTAGACCTCGGGGCCAGAGTCTACTTTTTATTTATTATTCTTTCATTTGTCCTGATATGCCTTCTCAAGTCTGTTCGGCCTTAAGAACGTATTCGGCGTCCTAGTTAAGCAGAATGGAGCCGATTCGATTCCGGCTCTCGGGTATACCAGATTTCGTTCCTCTATTTATTCGGCTCTCACCATAGCGACTCCCTCGATGCGGATATTGAGAAGTTGGGTTCTTTGGGCGTCGTGGCGTTAGGCTCTATGAAATGGTTGAGAAAAAGAGTCACCGAGTCTTGGAAAGTGGAGATGGAGTCTGCTGGGAGTTGACTAAACCAAAGGCGAGCCGACCCCTTGAGTGTTACGGGGAAAGCCCGACACATGATCTCGTCGGGAAATGCATAGAGGATCATGAGGGTTCTGTAGGTCTCCAAATGATCGACTGGGTCCGTCGTACCGTCGAAAGAGTCGATGGTGGGCATTTTGAACTTAGGAGGGAGAGGTTTGTCTCTGATGGAGGCAACAAATGGGGAGTTGGTTGTGGTAGATGGTTTATGTTGTATGTTCTGCATAACCTCTTGGAGTTGGAGCTTCATGGCTCGGAGTTTTGCATCCCAGAGAGGGATGTTGTCACCACCAGAGGGGAGCGGGGGCTGGACACTGCTGGCCTCCCCTTCCGGGGCTAGTGTCGGGATTAATGGTTGTGGGCCTCGGGGTGGCAGGTTCATACCCGGGGAGGGGGTTGCAAGCCTTCCCAGTTGGGTGGATTAGGCTGCAGAATGGTATGGCTCGGGGCTCGTTCTTGGTTGAGGGGAATATCTGGAGGTGGTGGAGGGGGCATAGGAAGGTTTCTTTGGAGTAGAGCATTAATCAGAGCTTGGTTTTGCTCGGCCATACGGTTAATGCTGTTGGTAAGCTCAATGAAATATTGTGGTGGGTTGTTTGGATTGGTGGGGTCGATCTGATGGTCGGCAGCATTATGGTGAGAAGCCATGGATCTAGTCGTGACCATACACTTTGATGGGTAGTAGGAAAGGGTTATTGAGACAAGGTCTCCGGCGACAATAAAACAATGGCAGCGCGTGAACAAGCGTTCCTGACGGCGCCAAGCGATGATCGATTTATGAGGATAGAACGAGTTGGACTGATCCACGCTCTTCAAGCCTATGTTCGAATGACCAAGCCTGCTTGAAGACCTGCACAAGAGTTCAACGGGGAATGGGAACTCCCCCAGCAAACCCTCCGACGAGCAAGTTAGAGAGAGAGAAGTATGATATAGAGATGGAGTAGTGATAGAAAAGCTTAATCTTCTTCTTATCTTCAACGTCTGCTTATATCCTTTGGTAATCATTTCATTGTCCCTTCTGACCTGTCACCTTGGCCAAAAGTCTATGCTGTAACTTACCTTGTTCAGGGTGAGGGCGTGCTGTCCCGATGGAGAGGTGTTGTCGTAATAAATGCTGTGAGGGGCTTCATTAATGGCGATATGCAGTGGCAATAACTTTGCAGATCTTTGTCTGCTGATGTGGCTTGTCCTTTACCTGCCACGTGTCTGAATATCATTGGTCTTTCAAGTCATATTGACTTCCAGTTGTACTGGGCCTTATCAGTTGGGTTATGTGTTGGGCCCTAAGTGGTAGGCTTGGGTTGTTCATAGTGGGTTATGGCTTTTATGGGCCTACCCACGTCAATATGCTCCTTATTGAATGAAATGCTCAAATTTATCTTCCCTGCACAATGTACTTTTTCCTTGTCGTGATTTTTTAAATGTGGAGGATTTTGTCTTAAAATATTTTTCACCTCCATATCTTACTGATTCTCACATAATTTAATGATTGCAAGTGAAATGGAATTAGAAGACAGAAATTCGAGACTGAGAAACCCAACCCCTTTTTCAAAACCTACTGTTGCATAGCCACTCCTAAATTTGGCATTTGGGAATCAAAACAACTATTTCACCTGCCAAGCATATGTATGGATGCTGCTCTAAATGTACATTAGCCAATTTCTTTATTCTTTAAAATAATAAAAAATAAAAAAAACAGGTGATCATGTTAGTTTACACACACTTCAACTAATTTTGGGGCAAAAAAATCAGATGTTCAGACTAGCTTACGCATATCTCACCTAATTCTAGGGCCCTAAAGTTAACAGCCGGACAAACTTTTAGTGGCCTCTTGGAGTGACTCGAACTTGAAACCTTGAATCGTATCCTCTAAATCAACTACTTTTGTTCATTAGCCAATTTCATTGACATCTCATGCGTAGACTGCTAATTTTTTGCTGCGAGCAGATGAGGAAATCAATAATGTGAAGAAAAGAAGGGGGAAAAAATCCAAATTCAGAAAGCCAGTGTCCAACATGGATAGACTGGATCATATAACAAATTATAAAGTACATCCAAAAAATTTTAAATTTTCTTCCTTTGTTGGTCTTATTTGTGAAATGTCAAAACAAAATTACAATGTCAAAAAATACATCAGTTGCTCCAATTATGTCAGCTAGTGGAGCCTTCTGTGAGCAAATTTCTTATTCTTCCTTCCTGGTGACTGCCTCTTGAATCCGTTCAATGAAGCTCAACATGATCGGCAAACACTTATCATCTGAAAGAAATGAAGAGATGTAAGTAATTCTGACAACAATTTACATATCCTATATACTGTTGCATAGAGATTAGAGAAAGAGAGAGTGTGCAGTGATTCAGAAAATTACCAATTCTCGGTATTGTGTGGCCCTTGGGATGATTAATCACCAAAGGATCAACAAATGAATCCAACAGTTCAATCCCATATTGCTTTAGGAAATCCGTTTCTCCTGCACCAAGCAGCAAATGACACGCGATGAAAAACAAAGAATTTATCTCAGCATATTAACTGTTTAAGTCTGATATGCTTCATTCATGGTATTGAATATTTATTTCAAATTCAATCTTCATATCAACAGGTAAAAGCAACGAATTAGTCAATAGTTGTGACTTGTATAGTTTATTGAATTCCTCATCAAAATAGTGACTTTTTGCAATGGGTGCTGTCACAAAATAATTGGCAAAAACACTTTTTCCAAGTAGTGAAAAGAACAGAAAGTCTATGAAATATCAAGAGGGGAAACAAATCAAATTTAGATATCTAATGGGTAAAAAGCAACATTGGTGATTAAAATTTCAATAAAAGTCTGCAAGACTCTTTTGATGCTTGAACATTTCTTCTCAAATACTTTTGGTTAGAAAGTGAAGAGTAGCACAAGACACTTGACAAATCATGCTTCAAGATGAAATGAGCTCACATTTCTTACCAACCAAACAAAAAAAGATGCTTAATTACACCATTCAGGTGAAATCGTTTTCCACTAAAAATGCCCAAGGAGCTATGTGTAACCACTTCAACAGAAATCATGAAGTATACACTGCCAAAAAACTTGCTAGGACTCAAGTTCCTGACGATTCCCTAATGAAAATTTAAGACAAGTTTACATCTGATTTAATACGTTCCTTGGAAGATACATTTTCTCATCCTAAAAGTCAATAAATTTATGGGTCATAAATGGTGATCGTGTCTGCTGTACAGATACATGGCTTGCTAATTGAGAAATGTACCAAATGCATATGCAACAGGCCATATTTTGTGACGCAACAAGAGTTGTGCTAATGAGGCCAACTCAACTTTCCAAATACACCCTCTAAAACTATGTACTAAAATAAGGTAATTTCAAACTTTGTAAACAATTCTTTCAAAATTCAGTTATGTTGAAAAAGAAAGACTACTTCCCATGGGACACATAAATCAGTCAATTGGCTTGCTTAGTCGGACTATTTTGACAATCACAACCTAATTTTATCCATAAAATTTTGAAAAACCTGGTAAGGCCTAAAGAGGACCGTCACAGTTAAGAATTGTCTCTTTTATAGCCTTTTTCTAGAATTAACTCAACAACTACTTATGCTAATTGAGCTCAGCTTCGTAGAAATATCAGTAAATGAAAGAGCATTACAGAAATCACACTATAGCATTTGTATATAGAAATGAATCAATGGAAATACCCAAGAAGTGGAGAGACGGGCATTGAATGGGAGACGAATATGCCTTCTCAGCCACTGATGGCTCCCGAAACTTTGCCCCTCCAACTATTATCAAAAACTTTATTTTGGGTACCTTTGTAAGAGCCACACCCTGTAAATGTAAACACCACCACAACAATCACACCCAACCACCATTCAAATCCCACATAATATAGAAATTTCTTCAGCCAAAAATATAAAAATTTGATCAAACAATGACTAGTGTTTTTTATTTCTGTTTTCATTTTCAGAAACTTACAAAACTAGCCAATTCCGAACCCTTTTCATTTTTTAAAAACAAAATGTGAGCATTTTTGAACTTTTACTACTTTTGTTTTAGAAACACTACATAATCAAACAGACCCTAAGAGCCTATTTGATTTTTTTTTTTTCATTTTTTGTTTCCGTTTTTAGTATTTTCAATGACAAAACAAAACAATGCAAAGTTCTTTTTTCATATCATTTTCATTTTTGTGCAAAAATAGTCTTTCAAAATTCAAAACAATTTTTTATGTTACCTAAAAAAATAGATTGTTCTCAGAAAAGTTTCTCGAAAACTACTTTCAGTTTAAAAAATGAAATCGTCAAACAAGTTTTATGTGTTTTTTGCAAAATGAAAACAGAAAACCACAAATCAACCAAACAGATAAAGAATCTTGAAGTACCTTGGCTTGCAGCCCCGGCAATGCAGCCGATAAAATTGCTCCCTGAATTGTTCATAAACACACCTCCACATCATTAAGCCATTGAAGGTAGAAAAAAGATAAAACTGTAAAATATGAAGAATTAAAAATGAAAACCTGAGAAAAGCCGAGAAGACCATCGATTGGTCCATACTTTATCATGCACTCCTCTATATATGCAAGACACTCATCAAAGTTCTTGTACTCCGTAAATTCCTGAAAAAATTAAAATTAAAATGCTTTCAATTTCATATATCTACACATGAATATCTTACCAAACTCAAAATTTTAAAATCAAAATCCTCAAACTCATGAACTGGTCTTTCCAAAAGACTACGATTTTTAGATTGAAGTCATATTTTGACCCCCAAAAAAAAAAAAAAAAAAAAATTTCAAAAGGTTTTATAATAAATTAATTGAAGTCTGAAAGTCAAAACACAAAATAAATTGAAACACGAGAGAATCTAAAGTTTGACAAAATAAATTAAAAACCAGTAGTATTGCTAGCACAGAATTTTACTACATAGAATATACCAAAGAAAAAAATTAGAGTAAAAAAATAAAAAAAAAAAGAACATAAAAAATTCTTACAGGCCACATATGTGAGGCCCCTCCTTTCACCACCCTATTCCTCTTATTACAAGAGCCTTATCTAGTCAACACTTAGATCCGAAATTATCTTCCGCCTCTCTTATCTTTTTTAAATCACATTAATTAATTTTTTATATATTTTTTATAAAAAATTTAAAAATAAACTTATTTAAAACATTCCAAACTATACTGACTCCTATCTCGAAAAGTGTTTTCAGGTAATTCTTATGATGTGTTTAATTAGAAGATTTGGGAAGGAATTAGATAAAAAAAAAAAAAAAAAATAGGTATAATGTGAAAACATAGCTACATTTTAGTTTACACATCTGTTCTCTTCTTCCTTTTTTGTTAAATTCCTTCCCAAATTTTAGAACCAAACATAATATTAATACCAAATTATTTGCAAATAATATTTCTCATTGAAAACCAACACTGCTGTATGCTTACGCAGAATTTTGTACTCAGACGTAGAACTCACACATATGCACAAAAACAGTCGCATATTTTTATGCACCAAAATTTTATGACTCTTTCGGCTTTGTTTAGGATTTGAGTTGACTTTTTAATTTTTTTGGTTATGTTTGCTTGAAATTAAAAGGTCTCGTTTAAAATAAATTTTTTAACTTTTGAGAGAGAAAAAATAAAATGATTATAGTTTGAATGTAATGATTTGTCTTATTAATTTTTTAAGCCTATTTTTTCTTTTTATAGCCATTTTAACTCAGATTTTTTAAGCCAAACGAAGCCACATGAATAATATTAAAAATTCTAAAAATTTTATTAAAATTTTTATCAAATATCTTACATGAGTGTGGACCTATACCGTGTAAGTCTCATATAAATTTCACACCCATGTAAAACTTTAATAAAATTTTGATAGAATTTTTGGGTCTCTAACAAATTTTTTTTTTTTTGGTTCTCTCATGAGGTGAAGCTCACCCATATGCACAAAATTCTCATATGATGTATGGCCCCACCTTCACGATTTTGTGCAAAAAATATTTCTCATGGAAAATTGTTAATTGGGTCAAAGTATTTTGATTTTAAACAACCAGTATTCCATAAAAAAAAAATTTAAAAAAAAAAAAAAAAAAACTAAATCTACAGACATTGCTACATCTGGTGATTATATATAGAGAGAGAGAGAGAAATTGGAACCTTGTTGAATTGAAACCATTCGTAGTAGGGAGGATCGAAGATCCCTTGAACGTCGGATTTGCCAAGGGAGGGAAAAGGAGCGTCGACGAAGACGAGATCCATCATTTCAAGCACAGATTGGGGCCATTTCTCCACCTGCTTCTTCAGAATCTCGCCGCTGGTTCGGAATCCATGCAGGCACAGAAATCTAGGTTTCGGCTTCGGCTTCGGCGTCTCTGTTGTTGTTGTTTGGTTTTGTTGCTGATCTTCTTCATTTCCCATCTTCTTTAGTTTTACCGCTTCGTTTCGAAAGCTTCTATGTCTCTGTGTTTTTTTGTCAGCTCCGCTAGTTCGGGAATCTGTTATTCTGTGTCGCCATATATATTTTATATTGATGCGAGAGAGACAGAGACAGAAATAGAGAGAGAGAGAGAGAGAGAGAGAGAGTCGTGTCTGATTTCCTCTCCTTGTAATTTGCGAAACAACGGAAGGTTCCAAACGCGTTGTTGGCTACACGGTGTTCCAAATCTGAATTCTTTTTTTTTTTTTTTTTTAAATTACTCCGAAAAATATGTTTTGTCCCCAACTACAAAAAGAAAAGGGCCTTAGGCACATGTTTTTTTTTTTTTTTTTTTGAAAATTATTAGGCACATGTTAAGAATGGGAGATATAGGGAAATGTTTTAAGAAGATGGTTAAAAGTTTTTTTATTTTATTTTTTTGTAAGAGATGGAAGTGGATTAAAAATTAAAAAGTGACTTTTAACCTATTTTTCAAAACACCCCAACAACAAAACTAGAAATTCACATTTATTAATTTAGGAGAAAAAAATTTAATTAGTTCAAATTCATTTTATTTATAAATCTCATATTTTATCAATTTAATTTATAAAACACAAACTCATTTTATCAATTTAATGATTTCCTAAAGGATGGGTTCATAGTATTTTTTTCGAAATATACAGATAGAAGGAAAATTAAATAGGGAGGATTTGATCAAAACTCTCTCATAATAAAACTTTAATACATTAAGGACGAGTACAAAAAAAAAATTCTTAAAAAGTCTAATACATATCATTATTATTAAAATATTAAATTTTAAAATAATATAACTTTTGATGTAGACGTTGTTTTTAATAAAATTAGTATTTTTAGAATCCTTTCATCAAGATATATCAAATAAGATTTATGTTGATTATGAAATTTTTTTTTAAAAAAAAATTATTACCGTCAAAATTGATGTAAATAGTAACAGTAACATGTTATTCTGTTTAACAGTAATATGTTACTCTGCCTCACAGTAATAGATTACTCTGGTAATATTGTCTAAAAAAAAAGAAGATATTTTACTTTATCCTTACTAAATTATGTGTTTTCTTCGTAGGGAGTTTATGAAACAAAATAAATTGGATTGTCTTTTGCACCAAATAAGGGTCTAATTGAGGTGTTTTGGCTAAATTTCCCAATTAATTATGATATTTTTGAAGATTTAATTTTTTCTTCACATGGACATAAGTACTCCTATTTTTATAAGACAAAAATTCTTCAATTTTTAGAATTTGTATTTTGAATTTATTTTTTAAAAAATTATAAATTAGTTTGACAAAAATAAATATAAATATATACATATATATATATATATATATTTGAATTTTTAGATATTATTTTATGTTCTAAATATATGAAAATAATTAGTATTTGAATTTTTTTTTTAAATTGTTTTTCACCTATCTAAAATTTAATTAGTTGTAGAAAAATAGTATAAAACATCAAATTTGAAAGAAGTAAAGAGACAAAGAAAAATATGGGAGAAGGTACAAAGAAAAAGGGTATTTTGGTCTCATTATAAATATTTTTAAAAAAAAAATTTGTTAAGACAACTTTTAAAGTTGTGTTATTTTTTTTATATAAATTGATATAAACACATTCATTTAATGTGCTCTTAATATATGTCCTTAGGACATGCGTTAACAAAAAAACAAAAGAAAAAATATATTTTGTTTGATTTTTCAAAAACCATTTTTACATGGATTGTTTGATTTTTCAAAAACCATTTTTAGATGGATTTTCATTTAATTTTAGTGAATTTTTATTTTTAATTAATTTTTTATAATTTTTAAATGCATCTAATCAATATATATTTAAAAATTAAAATAAATTGATTAAAATATTTTTAAAAAATCATGTTAATTGAATATCAATAACCACTTGATCAAATCACATTTTTAAATATAATTTGCAAAGTAAATTGTGACAGAAATATAATCTGATCAAGTAGTTATCGATATTCAATCAAAATGAACGATTTTGAGCCGTTTATCACTCGCGCCGTTTTGCGCATCGCACGGTTTTGCGCCGTTCTTCTCAACCAGCTCTAAAAAGTGAACGATTCGAAACACCAAAATTGATCCCAAAATAGGCCTACCAAGCTCAAACGCTCTCTCGAATTAAGATAACAACTTAAATAAGCCAAGCCCTAAATTTATTTATGATGAACAAAATATTAAAAAAATTAAAAAAATTACCCCCTCAGCTGTTTATTATTTGCCTCATTTTCCACCATTTTTTAATGGGACAAATTTGATTAAATATTGTTAAAAGAAAAACTATTAGTGTATTCCACCATTAGCTAAATATTATTTAATATGTTAATTCCGAAATAATAAAAATAATAAAAAAGATAAATAGAAAAATGCATAAAAGGGAATTTTGGTCTTATTAAGAAAACATGTATTTCTTATCAATAATATTAAAAACACAGAAACTAAACACAAAATAGGATACAACCCTCTCATAAGAGATGGGTCCCACACATATGAGTCTCACTTCTTGTGAGAGTGATATGTCACATTCTATGTTTAATTTCTGTACACATAGACTTGCTCATTTATTATACCCTAAACAAATCCAAAGCTATATATGCATTATGATTGGCATCTAGTAATAAATTAATTGTCTTAAGTATTTTTATAAATTAAATTTTAATTTATAAACGGGTTTTGTTACTTCACCTCCACTATCATAGAAAAGAAGAAAGATTATAAATATATTTTGCTATAAACTAAACTATCATTTTCTTCAATTCCTTCTATTTTAATATCATATACCTTTTATAGTGGAGTTTGGCTCTTTTTTTTTAAAATATTTTTTTATCATAAAAGTAAATGCTTTTATTTTTAAATAACGTTTCGTGATTTTTTTTTAAAATTTTAAATGTCCTCTATTTTAATATTTTAAATGTCCTCTATTTTAAGTGTCCTTTATTTTAATTTTAAATGACCTTTATTTTCAATCACAATCAAATTATACGGTGAAAGAAAAATGAATCTAGAAAATTGAAAAATAAAATAAAGGGTATGTAATTTTTTTTATATTTGTTATAAAAATAAAGGACATATAAAATTTTTTTAAAAAAATCACAAAACTTATATGTCTTTTATTTTTCTTATACCATATATATATTTTTAATTTTTTTCTAAATCATCCAATCCAAACGCACTGTTAGCTATAAGCTAAAATAGTAACAAGTGACCAAAAATCTAAAAATAAAGAAATGCACACAAGTTTTGAAAATCATGTACAGTATAAAAATGCCTCAGCCAAGAGGGAACAACATATTTGACTCTGTTTTGGCTCATGTGCTGCCTCCGGTCTCGGTGGCACGACTAGGAAGGAAGGAATCAACAAAACCGAAATTAGACGCGTTAACGATTGTCAACTTGCAATCGTGTACACGTGCCAGCAATCCATGCCATTTAACCATTTTTATTTAAGTATTTATTTATATATAAAAATATAGAGCCATCTTAAAAATTTTAAATAATTTATCAAATTTTTTATTAAATTTCTTACATGGGTATAGGACCCATATGTGGGTCCGTATGAATCTCACATCTGTATAAGAAATTTGATAAATTATTTAAATTCATAACATTTTTCAAAATGTATTGCACTGCAGAGGCCAGTGAACAAAGGCATGCTGCAATAAATTAAAAAAATGATCTTACATTTAAAGTTTTTTATTAGAGAAAATTTTCAAGGTGTTTGGGAAGTGTGGTTTGTGTTAAAATAGTCTATAAAAATAAAATAAATTAAAATAATTAATAAAATAAAATATTACATTTAAATCATAATGATTTTACTTTTTCTCTCATAATTATCAAATCAACTACAAAAAAATAAAATAAAATAAAAAAGAGTAAACTTTCATTCCAAACACAACTTTTCTAACCAGGTTAAAATAGTTAAAAAGTCAAAAAGTCGATTAAGCCTATTCCCAAATGGGGCCATTGTGTATGTAAAGATTGTTTTATCTAAATTGTGTTATAAAATTTCACCTAACCACACATGATCAATAAGATCTTAGTAGCGTTTGGTAGAATTTTCTAAATATGATTTGAGAATAGGAATTGTATTTTGAGTTTGTGAGTTTTGAAATTATGATTTGAGTGTGAAAAATTTGTTTGGTGAATGAGTTTTGAAAAGAGTTTTGAATTGAGTGCGGAATTTTTTATGTGACATGTGATATTTGATACAAAAACTTACAACTCATAATCAAACACACAACTCAAAATTCTATTAAAACTCACCATTTTTTTTTTAAATTCGAAAAATATTTTTTTTAAATATATAAAAATTAATATGTGTCAATTACAAAAAAAAAATAATAATAATAAAAATGTACTGTTCCAGTCAACCGGCCAGACGATCGGTGGGACGACCGGTTAGGCCAAATTTCAAAAAAATAAAATAAAATTGAAAATCGCGCTTCACATAGAGTTTTTTGCAAAATTTTCTAAATGTTGTGGAAATATAGTTTGAACATCCTATCTAAACATCATATTAGAATGTGTGGGTAGAATTATAGTTTGGAAATCTTTCCAAACACAGCCTTTTTTTCCTAAAATAGTTACACAACTCAAAACCAAACACACAACTCAAAATTCTATTAAAGCTCACAATTTTTTTTTTACAACTCATAACCAAACACACAACTCAAAATTCTATTAAAGCTCACAATTTTTTTTTTTAAATTCGGAAAATATTTTTTTTGAATATATAAAAATTAACATGTATCAATTACAAAAAAAAAAATGTAATGTTTCGGTCAACCGGCCAGACGACCGGTGGGATGACCGGTTAGGCCAAATTTTAAAAAAATAAAATAAAATTGAAAATCGCGCTTCACATAGAATTTTCTGCAAAGTTTTCTAAATGTTGTGGAAATATAGTTTGAACATTATATCTAAACATCATATTAGAATGTGTAGGTAGAATTATAGTTTGGAAATCGTTCCAAACACAGCCTTTTTTTCCTAAAAATTTGAGA
The DNA here is from genome assembly GCA_025200525.1 of Camellia lanceoleosa. Lineage (NCBI taxonomy): Eukaryota > Viridiplantae > Streptophyta > Magnoliopsida > Ericales > Theaceae > Camellia > Camellia lanceoleosa. The sequence continues at coordinate 75,450,840 of CM045766.1, forward strand.
ACAAAGTTGATCTGTCATAATTTGCAAGACAAAGAACTGTCAATGCCCTATTCGACTTTTCTCAAACGGGCACTCTGATACTAAACTCAACCACTTTCTCTCTCTAGAGAATTTTCAATACTATAAATACTAAAAATTATAATCAATTACTAGACCATGCATAATATTCTATAGTGTATACCTCAATCCATAAGAATGTGCTCTTTATATAGTGTTAGAAATTGGGCGCCCATGTGGCATGACCTTTTGAACCTTTTGAACCTTATCCATGTAAGTTTGAATTTGAATTCAAAACTTACTTGGATAACCACTCAGGATATCCATATCTATCATATCAACTGATATGGATAGATGAGATATTATCCAACATATCTGATATAATACAGGATATGGGTGATTAAGAGAAAAACAACGTATGTCGTATGTTTTTCCCATATACTGACTCTCTCCCAAAATACAACAATCAAGAGCCATTTTGCACTGTGACTTGTGTGAGTGATATTCATTCTGTAATATCACTCCATTGCTAGGTTGATTGATCAGATTCAGGAAGCACGTGATTTACCCACGAAATCCTTCAATTTAGACTCTGCAGAAAAAGGTATGACCATAATTTTTCATCCGCTGCGTTTATACTTTGATTTACATTGATATCAGAGCATGAATGGGTATTTTTGTATTTTCTCTAATCATGTGTATATTATATATATATATATATATGTACACATTATATACATAAATGTTTATAAAGGAGGAAATTTTCAACTCCAATTAGATTGAGAGTGTGGTACACCTCATTTTTATGTTCATTAAATATGATTTTTGATGCCATAAATATTTTTGTTGTGAAAAATGGAGTTCGGGAGTACCGAAATCGGACCAAAAAACACCCCGTAAGGCGGCGGGTGTGCCTCATGCTCTAGATGACGCCGTCAGCGGCGGACATGTGCTGCCACGCACTGCCATGCGCTGCCACGTGCTATTACGCGCTCTCATGTGCTCCACGCCGCAGCGAGGCCAGCGTTGCCACTACTGGGTTTGTTAAGGGTCTGTTTTCTTTAAAATTCTGAATCGCGTTAAACGGTCATAATTAATTCGTTATAGCTTTGATTTAAGCGAAGTTGGTGCCGTTAGACTCATAATTAAATTTTTTATCTTCTATAAAATTTTGAAAATTTTATGAAAATAAAAAATATTTTTCCTGAAATAAAATTCATTATTTCTGGTTTAAAATGCATCTGGTGTTGCATGATTAAGTTTCTGGGGCTGAATTTTTTATTGTAGACTACTGTTGTAGTTTACTATTTACTGGTATAGTTATAGCATTTTACCAGATTTTGGAATATTTATTTCTAATTTTATGTGTGTTTATTAGTTATTTAAAATTCCAGAAAATATCAGAAAATTCCAGAAAATTTCAGAAGTGATATAGTTTCTGTTATGGCATAATTTGAATATTAAATACAGCATATTGTTATTTTTTGCCTAGAGTTTTTAATATGTTGTAATTAGAATAGCATGATTAATTGTTATTTGTTTAAATTTCATTATTAAATTGTGACATAGCATGAGTTGGTTGTGAATCTACATTATGATGCTATTGTATGGAATTAGAATTTTTTATCATGCTTTTAGACATGCCACAGTCAGTGGAAGGTTATTCGGTTGAGAGAAATCTTTGTAGATTAACTCCCGAAAACCAATATTTTGCGCATAAATTAAATTAAATTTTGGATAATTGTCACCTGTGGCGCAAGAGATGATTACGAGCATAGCGGATTTTCGATCTTGCGACTTGTGTAATATTGTCACTATTTAATTTAGATTTTTGTGGCAAAATTATATTATGCTAATCAAATTAATTCCAATGCAAATTTCTCTCTAAATTGACTTAGCTTATGGAAGTTAATTGGTTGACCTAGACTTAGTAAAGATGTTTAAATGTGAACAATGTAATCCCATTCTTTAGATGAGCAAAAGTCTTGGAGACTTTAGGTCAGACCTTAATTGAGCCAAAGTAAGGAAACATGACTCAAAGTCGCCGTGGTTTTGTTACCTTGTTTGGCACAATAAAAACTAATGTGTGCGCTATGGTTAGCAGTATGCTACGTAGTTTTGGTTGGCGAGTTTTGGAGTTATGAAATTAGTAAGCCCTCAATAGATCTGTATATGATCTTAACTATTGAGTTGCGCAGATTGACTTTGTAATTTGACTTGTAAATAATGTTACATCATTAGATGAAGTAACATTCAAGAGTCACGTCATCCAAGAAATGCGAGCTTAAATAAATTAGTCATTAAGTGTAAGACGAGTAGCCAGTATGAGCAGTGTTTTGCTCTCTACTCAATTATTGAGAGTGGATGGAGCAAAATTTCATGCACTATAATAGTGTGCGTTGAAATATCACGTGAAATTAAAAGATTAGCGCTTAGAAGTTGCAAAATCTATTAACACTATGTGAAAAGATTAGCGCTTAGAAGCTACAAAATCTATTAACGCTAAGTGAAAAGATTAGCGCTTAGTGGTTGCAAAATCTATTAGCATTGCCAACTTGTCTAAGTCTGGACACTTACTGTTTCCACACTTAAGTGTGAGACATGAGGAGGGGCTTCTTTGGATGATTCCTTAGCTAGGCTAACGTTTTTGAATAACGTTTACCACTAAACGCAAACGTTGCAGCATAATAATGAAAAGGTCAAGGCTGACAAGGTTGTTATGACTCTAAGAATTTGACGCATGGCTCGTGAGAGCATTGTGTTGAATTAGACTCTTTAGCCTAATTCGTGCTTAAGTTACTTCAGGAGCTGTCATAGTTGATAGATTATTTTCTCCTTCTTGTGGATAGTAGAATTAATTGCAAGTAACTATGAAACGAGAAATAGATATGGCAAGAGGAGTATCGTCGTCTTTCAACTAGATGCAGTAAAGTGTATGGAGAATAAAATTGACTTGAAGGTACAGGGGATTAGCACTTACTAGTTAAATTTGCGACTTAGGCGCACTTGATATCTCCATGACATTCTTTTATGATCTAGTGAATATGAATTAGTCGTGAGTCATTACCTAGTTGGGCCTAAACCTTTAAAACTTGTCTTCGAGAACTCATACATTAAGATAATTGGAATTAGTTTATGACATCGGTCATGAACCAGTGGCTTATTATACTTAATCACATTAATGAGATGATGACACGATGGTTTGAGTAGGCTTTCTCGGGCCCACTCGCTTATGACATCCTTGTAGACACCCCATTTTTGACCGATCTTAAGACTCAAACGTCACCGATTGAGCGCTCAATGATGGTGCATATTGTGCTCGTTTTGAGGTCACAGAGTCTCGACTGAGAGCCTTGCCTCCGGACTTCGGGACCCTTTTCGTGCCTTGCCTTGGTTTGCGAACCAGGTCCTGTTTTCTCTGTTTTCTCTTCCTGAAGGAAGGGAGAGGTCTTGTAGACCATCTCTCAGTGGCCGTAGGCTACGTTTCGTGGTCGTAGGCCATTTTTCCCGTTTGGAGATTAGTTTTCGATTTTCGGAGTCGTCGGCCGTGCGCCTCGGTTCGGGACCGCTTAACTACCTCCGTTTACTCTGGTTTTTGGCACACACCTTGTTTCCTCTCCTTAGAGGGACACTGTGGCCCGGGAGACCACTTTTGTGGTCATACGCCACCTCCGATTAGATCACGGGGCCCCGATCAGATTTTGGCCCCCGAACCCTTGTTTTGCATCGGTTAGGGTTCATTTTTGGTATGGACCCTATTTTCATTGTTTGGAAGGTGGTACTATAGTGGGAGACCAGCAATTCTTTTGGAGACCATTTTCTCTCTCCTCCAACCGGTTTTCTTGACAGAAAGCTGGTTTTCCTCACTTTTGGGCCATAATTTATGGTCTCCCATACCACCATTGTGTTGTACTCATCTGGGAGGCCACCAATATGGGTAGGCCAACCAGCTTTTCTTCCTAACCCTTTTGAACCTTGCTAGAAAGCTGGTTTTCCTCTCTTTTGGGTCATAATTTCTGGTCTCCTACCATATCACTGAGTTGTATTCACCTGGGAGACCACCAATATGGGTAGGCCGACCACCTTTTTTGAGTTGGACCTTTTGACCTGGCTGGCCAACCACAAAAGGTGGCTGGCCGACCACCTGGCCTGGTCGGCCGACCACTTGAACTGGTCGGCCTACTCCCTCCTGTTTTGTCTTCCTGAGTTGCATACAGCTGTGCCAGTTGTGTAGCATTTGACCCACTCTCCAAGATTTCACCCTCTTGCTTGTCTTCTTAAGGAGGTTTTGACCCTTTTGCTTAGCTTCTAAGAGAAGCTTGACTCTTTTGTCAAGCTTCTTGAGAAAGCTTGACCCTTTTGGTTTGGCTTCTTTTAGAAGCTTGGTCCTTTTGCTTGAGAGAAGCCTTGGACCTCCTCTTCTATAAAACCAACCCTCCTCTCCACTTGCAAGGGTTGAAGACTTTGGTTAAGGCATATATACACCCTTCCCTATATCTCTACATCCAAGCTTCAAAACTCCATAGTTCTTGGCCATTTACACTACACCTCCTAGCACAACACTTCCACCATCCATCCAAGTACCTTGGAACTGATTTTCAGAGGTTGAAGGCTCATTACTTTGGTCCAGAAGTTGCTGAGGGTCGGCTCTACAAGGGTAAGCCTCTATTTCCCTTTTTCTTGCATTATTTTGCTTCATGTCTTAGCCTTATTTGAAAGCATATTTAGGCTTTGTCATAAACTGAAAAAAGTTTTGTTTTGAGCTCCTCTTTAAGTTTGATCAAGGTCATTTTTCTGTTTGGGGTCATCTTCCCCTTTGCATGCTTCATTTCCTCATGTTTAGGGCTATGCATTAGAGCATTTGTATTAGCCTTAGTTTGGCCTTTTGGCCACTGAAATCCAGTGGATTTTTAGTGGCCAATATGTGTTTTTGAGCCCTAAAATCAGAGAGGGGTGACCCTCTCACCCCTTGTTCTCTTTACTAGCTTTGTTGGCCTTCTAAAGGAGCTCCATTTTGTATGTTTTGAAGTCATGTTTCAGGCTCTATTTGGTGAGTTTTTGGCTGGTTTGGTGAGCCCTCATGTGCTTCATATAGTTGTAGTGCAACTCATGGTTCACTAGCTTTCTTTGCATGCTTTGTTGACTCTTGATTTTAGCACTTTTTGGCCATGCCTTAAACTGATTTTGTACATATTTTGGATTGCCTTAGCTCTATTTTTGGCTCTCATGGTCGAATGATGTTTGTTTTGCATGCTTGTAGTTCAATACCCATGCTTAATTTTGAGTTTTGAGGCTCATTCCATGCATATACTGAGGTGTGTTCATGTTTTGGGTCCATTATACATCATATTTCAGAGCTTGTATGAATGCCATATTGCCATGTTTTCTACTCCTTAAGTGTGCTTGAGAGTTGTCCATGAATGCCTTGTTTTTGGACCATCGAGTGAGCTCCATTTCCTTGCATGTTGAGCCACCATTTTAGGCCATTTTCCCACTATTTCAGATCTGCCTAGGGTCTTTTTGGGGTTGGTTTTTCCATTGGTGCATTGCTTTGGGTACCTCTAGTGTAACGCACTTCACTAGTTTTGGTACCCGGGCCCTCTAGCATGCATTGTGTGACATATTTGCATGTTTCAGGACCATCTTTTATGCCATTTCAGAGCTGTATCATGTTCCATTCTATGCCATATTTCATCATTTGCCATGCTTAGTTAGAGTTGCATGTTATGCCTTAGGATCGGTCCTTTGCATCCATCCATGTTTGCATGTGTTTCGGTTGTCTCATTTCCACCAATGGCCACTGATATGAGTGTGGCTGAGGTCCACTCATATTGGTGTAAGTCCATCTTGCATTATGTATGCCATTTTAGTCCATAGCATTGCATATACTAGGTTGCTTGTTAGTGCATTGTGCATGCCACGTTGTGTCACTTGCATTGTGTATGCCATTTTAGTCCATAGCATTGCATATGCTAGGTTGCATGTTAGTCGCATTGTGTATGCCATCTCATTTGCATTGTGTTTGGGATAGGAGTTAGTCCAAGCACGGGAAACGAGGGACGTTTTGTACTCAAAGTGACGAAACGTATCTCAATTCCCGGTCGCCGACACTTCGGATTAACCATGATGGAGTCTAGGCCTTGTTGTGTTTATATGTGCATTCATTTCACATCGAGTCGTGTAATTCGACTCCTCGGCCATCATGCATCGAGATGCGTGATTGATGGCATGGGGATCGAGGTGTGCATACATATGTGAAAATACTTTGCCATGCCCCTTTCTTGCTCTTTGTTGCAGCAAACCAGAAATCAGCAACTCTCTAAAGCTTTGCACAACATTCCGGGATTAATTGCAAACAGAGGCAAATCGGGGCATTGCGAGGAATTTTCCGACGAGGTGACTTGAGCATGCATCTTTCATCATTCGGAACAGAGCTGAGGCGGTCCATGGATTTGCATATTAGTTTATTTTTGCTTTCCTAGTTATTTGTTAATTAATTAGGGTTTTGTAATATTTAATTATTTATTTGGACTGTAATTATTATTTGGACTGTATTGTTTATTCGGACCCTCCGAGCGAGGGCACAATTGTAATAAGTGTGCGTGTGTGTGTGATGTATGTCTTCTAACCCCACGTCTTTCTCCTTTTTATTTACCAGCTTATGATGGTTAGTTTAGGGCACGTTTCAATTAGCATACTTATGCTCGCATGTTTGCATCCATTCATCTGTCTTGCATGCACCGGGCTCGGCACATCATACTAACTGCATTATATTTCAATTCCAAGTTGAATACGTATTAGCTGTAGCATCTCATATGCCATTTTTAGGATAGCCGAGCCTATTTCTAGTTACATTTTGCATGTGTTGCATTAGTCATCTTAACATGAACTAGGATCATGCATATGATTACTAACTAGTTTCTGTTTTGGCTTGGAGTACTCGGTAAGTATATATGCTTTAGCATCCTTGCATGTTTGTGAGTGATTGCCATGATAGTATGCTTACTATGAGGCTAACTGCTTATGTGATATAACTACCTGAATGCTTGTGGATGAAGGTTGGATTATCTGAATTGGAACAATTCATTGATTGCAAGTTTTAAGCCCACTAGATAGTGGCAAATCATCGTGTTTTCTAAAGCCCACCTGAGGGTGGCAAATCCACATTTTAGCCTACTTGTGAGTAGCAAACCGTTTTCAAAAACAAACATGAGATGTTTCGTTCCAATTCAGGCGATCCAGTCTATACTTATATGCTGTGCGCATCACATAGTAATTCTAGGCTAATAACCGGAATAAGAACGCATAATGTTTTCAAAACTTGATATCATAGTTAGCAGAGGCTGATCTTTGATCGGGCGAGCGGGGGTGCTCACGAAGTGACCTTTTCCAATCGTACCTAAGTTCCCGAGCCGAGACAACTTTGGTGATGACGGACACGTGGCCTTAGGCAACGAGTCAGGGTTTCCTAAATTCTCCCAAAATAAATATTTAGGTGACGACTCTATGTCTGGCAAAGTAGTCCATGTTTGGCACTTCTTTCAAAAAATTTGTTTTCAAAAACGATTTGCCGGATTTAGACTCTTTGATTATTCATCGGTCTTGCATTGCACTCTGCGAGATTAGATACAGAACCGTGACATTAAGTCCTGAACTGTAGTGAGCCCAAATGAACAAAACGGGATTCCCTCCCGGGACGTTCGGGGACGTCTACAATCCTGCTCTCATGTGAATGTGTAACTTTGTTCGCAATGGGTGCGTACAAGTAAGTAAGAAAGCTATAGAAGGTCATTTGTTGTGGCGCATTTAGTCCACTATGACATTTGTAACTAGATATGTGTAAGGGTATGATAGCTAAGCCTCAATCTCGACACATTTATAGATTACGATACGCATCTGAGTCAAGACTATTTGATCTCCCATAAGTCAAAAGTTTTGAGATGATTTTTGACATTACACATGTGAGGTTGAGATTAATTAGATAACAGCTTTCGTGCTTTTAGTTTTGACCAAGGTGGCGAGTATCTATTTGAGTTATTTTAGAAAAAACTCTGTGAAAAGAAATGGATGCTTAGAAAATTGATTATTCTTAGTACTCAACAACACAATGGTGTAGTAGAGATAATGAATTAAATATTGTTAATGTTAGGTAGATAATGGCGAAAAATGTTTCCCGATTGGGAATTTCACTTTAGTTTGTTGCCTATATCCCTAACTAAATGCCCTCCATATCAAATTTTTACACTCCATTTATGTAATGGGTTAGTGGAGAGCCATCTATGGGCGATCTGTAACCATTAAGCAGCTTATCTTTATTTTTACTTCTCATAAGATTACGAAGTTAAAACCTAGAGTTCTATGACGCATTATTGTATGCTGTCTTGTAAACACATAGGGTTACGAGGCGCATTATTGTATGCTGTCATGTAAACCCTCCGGGTCATGTGCATATAGGTAAGCAGCTTTGTGGGAGTGTGACTTAGTCACATAAAGTTTTCTTAGTAACGGTGACGTGAATAGAGTTTTTGGAACTCTATAAGATAGAGAATTCTAAGCATAGCGCTCTATGTAGCCTAGTTGAGAATGGAAAGAAATTTCCAATACTCTAGGGATAGTGGGAGCGATGTGCCTATTAATGGATTACTCCATTAGAGAAAAATACTCTACATTCTTAGTTGCGTGGTAACGAATGTGAAAGTTTTCCACGTCATCACTGGGTGATTGAGAGTGAAACATTCATGATTGCTCCACAAGATGATAAAGAGCCTAGGATAATGCCAAAGGCTCTAGTCCCCTGTTTTTAGAAAGTGGATTAATGTTGTGTAGTTTAAGACAAAGTCTTTGAGGATTAACCATTTCTATAATTTGGTTGACTTTCCATTATGACGCGAAACTGTTCTAAAGTTATGCGTAATTTGGATAGTTATTGTTGAGGCATAAGGCTCGCTAGATACCGAAAAGTCGCACCATTGAGGAAAGTGTAGACCATGAGAAGACTTCCTCCTGGGGAGTGAGGTTATTTTGACTTAGGCTATGATTGACATAAGTTCGGAACATTGATTTGTGGACATTGTGACCCAACTTTCTCGTTAGAGAATTGGATAAGTAGATCCCTAGGGATTTACCTTCTGCTTTTATGGTGAAAAGTTAGGAGCGCAAAAAGGTTGCTAGTTCCAAATAGTGGTTTTTAAATTTCATCAAGCCATGATAGGCCAACGATGATCGATGAAGACCACTGAGGCATGATCGATGGTGCAAAAGAAGTTTTTCCTTACTTAGTCATTATGAGCCAGGAATTTATAAGGTTGTCGCCACTTAGGGTGGGCAGTCCTCTATTTTAGATATGATGGACATGGGTGATGTAATTTATATGCTCGGATGTACGATCCTTAGGGATTGTTTTGGAAAAATTCTCGGTTTGTCTTCGATGATTTATATAAGGAATATCCTAGAATGATTCTAGATGCAAAATTGCAAACCCATTGACTTACCTATCGGTAAAAGCCAGAGCCTTAGCTATTGAGTGTATCATCGGATTGTCTTTGGGAGAAACAGATGACCTATATTCCTTGATCTTTTTTTTGTTGTGGGAGCCTAAAGTACACTATGTGGGCGTATTCGACATGATAAGTGTTATCTTTGGTAAATGGTCAACTGAGTTGTTTAGACATTGACCTTGCTCATTAGAATGCGGATAAAATACTTTACTAGTAGTATATTAATTTGCTCCTTGTAAGATTCAATGCGCTAGTTGGGCGCATCAAGAATGAACGCAAATTGGTCACCGAAATATCTTTAAAGAGGTTATTGCGCAAGAGGTAGTGATCTTAAATCACTTCATGTGAGGCGCACATGGTGGATTCCGTTGCATATACTTATCGCAAGAGGTGCTGATAAGGCTTATGTTTGGAATCTAGAATTGCGCAAGTTATGGTCAAATTTAAAAAAAATAAAATAAAATAAAAATCGATCACTTATTCTGAGATGATGGAATGTTGACACTATTATGGTTTGTGTCATAATAATTAGCAGATGATGATGTCAGCAGGCAAGATTGGCTCACTCACATGAGCAATCGCCCTTGGCGCTTGGGAGCGAGCAAGGATGAGACTAGTGGTTATTTTTTATTTGGAGCCAAGAGAGGCTCAAATAATCCACTATGTATGTCGCCTTGGTTACAACCAAGATGAGGTCTTGTTAAGGACCAAACATGGATGTTAGTACCCACTTTCCATGTTGTGCTTGTTATAATTAGCCAGATACGAGATCTCATTTGGCGCCTGGAAGGCGAGCAAATAGAGAATTCGGGTTAGGCACTAGAAAACGACTAGACTAATATCTATACAGTGTATCGAGGCTGACGTCACTCTTTTGGAAGAGTTACTCCACCGTAACATGTATTCATACTATATGTGCTTGGTGACTAAGTAATGAGGTGAGAGAATGGATCCCTGTTTCCTCACCGTGTGAGTCTTACGTGTCATTATTGATATGACTTTCATTTATGTATCCTTTTGTGACTTTTGACTACGTAATAAGGGAAGGGGTTGATGTTCTGCTACTTTGGTATGTTGCCTGCGGTCATGTATGATTCGGCCTTAAGAGACATCACTGGGAAAGCGGTCAATCCTAAACTAAATGGCATGAGGGCAAAGGGAAAATCATCTAGTATTACACCACTGTTGTATATTCATTGCTGGCAACTCACATCGCTCTGTATGAGAAGCGGATTGAGTGTGAATATGTCACGCCCCGAACCCGCCCCTAGAAGTTCGGTAACGAGACCGGCCAGTAATCCTAGATTACCACAGGCCTTACTGTACAAAACATAAATAAAACGGGGCTCGCGGAAGCGAAAAAAAGAAACTAATAGTCCAGAGAGCTGTGCATACATATGAACATACATTTACATGCCAAAAATGAGTTAATTACCCACCACATTGCATAACATACATTAAAAGACCATATACTAACATAGGTACATGCCTCTCATACAACTGAAACAAAACTCACAATGACCTTCGTGCCTAGCCCACTTCGGAGGCACACAATTCGTTAGGCTTCAATGGCGGCTCGTCAAGACTCACTTTGGGCTTGACTTCCTGAATGTTCACCTATAAATTCATAAAGACAAATAATGAGCTAAGGCTCAGTAAGTAGCATTAACATATTATTGAACGAAGTCCAACATTTCATATAATCGCAATAACACAGTCATAACATAATCAGTCATCAGTCATCATATAAGAACATAATCAGACATCAGTCATCATTTCATAACTTTTCATAACCCTTTTATAACCTTTTCATACACGTAGCCACCTGTTCAGAGACCGTCGGTGGTAACCCCTTTCATACACATAGCCACCCGTTCAGAGACCGTCGGTGGTAAAACATAACCTTTCCATAACGTCGACTAACGACTAGAGTAACCGGTCCGTACACCGATTAAACACATTTTCATAACGTCGATTAACGACTAGAATAACCGGTCCGCATAATCGATTAAACACATTTTCATAACGTCGATTAACGACTAGAATAACGTCCGCATAACCGATTAAACACATTTTCATTCACAGAAAACATTATCATTTCAAACATATCATAATATATAGCATTCGTATAATATTTCAAGTATATTGCTTATCAACATTATCATATCATATTATAACACTTTTGAAATATAATTCATAATAACATATCTCTTACAGAAATGTTACTTACAGTGGGTTTCCAATACCAATGGCACGGTCTTCACTTCTTGACCTACAAACATTAACAATATAACATATTTCTCAATACATATCATCATTAACTCACATAATTCATGCCATTTCCTTTCTTCTTTTACATTCTATCATGTGCATTCTTATCTTTCTTTCCTTTAATTCATGCTCATGAGATGCTAAATGATGCAATTAACGTGTTAGGATCACATAATTCAACTTCCCAAGATTTTCTGCAAATAAGCCCTTCTGCTCGAGCTCTACTTTTTCCGCTCGAGCGGACAAAGACAATTCCCCAAAAGCTGCTGAGAGGTTGAAATCTCGCTCGGCGGGATTACCTCCTCGGCGGACCATGCAAAAGTCCGAAACTCTGGTTCTCTTCTTTAAATCCATGGCTTCCTTCTTCCTTTACAAAATCCATTCCCAATACATGACATACAAGTCCCAAAACCCTTGAAAAACAACACAATTAACCATCACAACTTTATTCAAAACTCAAAACATCATATGGAAACTCAATCTTGATTTAAGATAAAAACCTATAAACATATACATACAAACTCATATCTCTATATCCATGGAGGTTCTTCTCAATCTCATCAATCATAACATTTAAAGCCATAATCTTGAATTCAACATGCTAGATGCCAAGGATTCACACTCAATTTCATGAAATTAGAGATAGATTCTTACCTTGATCATTCTATTAAGCTTGATTTCTCTTTTCTTTCCCTTCTTCTCTTGGTCTCTCACCCTCTCCCACGAATTCCTTCTCTCTCTCTCTTTCTCTAGATTTTTCTTTTCTTTGTTGAGTCAAATGAGTCAAAGATCATCCATCCTTATCTCTATATTATATAAACACATTTGCCAAAACTTAACAAGCCAAACGAAACTTAACGAATCAGATAAATTTCAGTCTTCATTTTATTTTCTCAAAAGGCTCTAAAAATTTCCAGTATCACATAGATATATTCAATTTCATTTTCTGAACCCATTATAGTCTTCAATTTCTGTCCCGAAGTCGTAATCTCAACAGATATTTTCTAAGTTCAACAGATAATCTTCAATTAAATCATACTAACACATAATGAATTACTGATAATCATGATATACGATTCCGGGTTATTACAGAATATATTGCAAGAATTGAGAGGGTCAAACATGCTCTTTTTGAGGGATTAGAGATGTTTTTTGGACCGGTGTAATTAGATGGGTCTGGGGTATATGAGACACTATTTCTATTCTTTTTGGATTGATGTCTTTATGCTGACTCATTTTGAGTTTCTAGTATAGAGCTCTCACATGCAGGTGTTTTCAGCAGTCGCATGGTGCAGTGGCTAGTATGAGATTGTTCATTTTTTTGGAGAGATTGAGATAGAGATGTAGCAGTGTCATGCCAACTCATGTCTGAGTGGGAGATGTTAGAAATTGGGCGCCCATGTGGCATGACCCTTTGAACCTTTTGAACCTTATCCATGTAAGTTTGAATTTGAATTCAAAGCTTACTTGGATAACCACTCAGGATATCCATATCTATCATATTAACTGATATGGATAGATGAGATATTATCTAATATATTTGATATAATATGGGATATGGGTGATTAAGAGAAAAACAACGTATGTCGTATGTTTTTCCTATATACTGACTCTCTCCCAAAATACAACGATTAAGAGCCATTTTGCACTGTGACTTGTGTGGGTGATATTCATTCTGTAATATCACTCCATTGCTGGGTTGATTGATCAGATTCAAGAAGCACGTGATTTACCCACGAGATCCTTCAATTCAGACTCTGCAGAAAAAGGTATGACCATAATTTTTCATCCGCTGCGTTTATACTTTGATTTACATATAGGAATGTCTCCCCATCATACTAGATTCATTTTCTATCTAGAACTCTACTTGCCTAGCATGTATCTTTTAACTAGAAATCATGTTCCTATTTGATTTGGGTTTGATCTCTCTTATCCAGATTTAGAGGTCACATCCCCATTGAGATTTCACCACCTAGGAGTGATACTTTAATTGGGATTTGACCAATGTTACAATTTCAACCAGTATTATCTTGTCACATGGCATTACAATTCGAGGTGGTACTATATACACGAGATCTTTGACCCACATGGTCTCACTCAAAAATATATCTTCATAATTTCAATATTTTACCTCTTGTGTCATTTTAGTCCTTACATTTTTAATTAACTCAATTTTGATCCTTAATTTTAGATTTAATGTCAATTTAGTCTAATTAATAATATCATTGGTGTTCTGTAAAGAAAACTATCAGCAAATTCGTTGATATTAACTCACTGAATTGATAAGTTTATAATTTAAAAATATGTGACAAGACACTTATGTGCATAAATGCTAAAAGTTGTAATCAATTTGACCAAATTAAGACAAAATCATAAATTTAGAGTCAAAATTGAGACAATTTAAAGTACAAAGACTAAAATGACAAAAAAAAATCAAAATACAGGGACTACCGTAATAATTTGTCACTGTTAATATTAATTTTTAGGATAAATTACACTTAAATCCCCTGAGGTTTATATTTAATACAGTTTTCCCCTTCACATTCTTAGGTCTGTAATCTCATTACAAATTACCCCCTCCCCTTAAGTGGACGTTAAGAACTAAACAAAAATTGCTAACATCATGCCCTAAAATTTTTTAGATAACCATCTTACCATTTTTCCAACCATTTTTTCTTCCTACCATCAGGACTACACTCTACAACTTTTCATCATTAAATTCTACCTGAACATATCTTATTGAGTGATGATATACAAACATAAATTTTAGGGTAAATTATATATTTTAGTTTTTGTGTCATTTTAGTCATCGTAATTTCAATTGGCTCAATTTTTACCATAAATTTATGATTTTGTCTCAATTCGGTCTAGTTGATTACAATTCATTGTATTTTTTTTTATGAAAAATACGCACATAAGTGTCATGTGTTATATTTTTAAAGAAAAAATTATAACCATACTCAACTTAGTTAGTTAATCTCAACCAATTTAGTAATAATTTTCTTAAAAAACACTAGCCATATTATCAATTGGACATGAAACAAAATCTAAAATAAAGGGTCAAAATTGAGCCAATTGAAATTGTAGAGACCAAAATGGCACACGAGATAAAATATAGGGACACCAGTGTAATTTGTCCTAAATTTTACACCGAATTTTCAAATATAATCATATAGCTTAATGGTGAATTTTACTTTAAAACAAAACACCCATAAAGATGATTTATATTAATAACAATATCACTATCACATATTTTTATGATTTTTTTGTATAAATTTTTATATATGAATAGAATTTTTCATTTTTATTTCCACCATCATTTTTCTTTCTTGTCAATTCACCCACATTTATTACAGTATTACCAAACGCCACTATTCACGTAAAATCTAACCAACCACCTTACAAAACTTGAAATCACAAAAATACAATATGTGTATATATACACGTTTATACAAAAATAACATCAACAAAAAGATGTACTCCACATGTTCATGGAGTTTTCAGAAATAATTTTTTGAGTTTTTAATTCGTATTTTTAGATTTTTAATAATTTTTTTAAATATTTTAATTTATTTTTTACTTTTTAGTTTCATTTAATCTAAATATACTTAAAATTATAAAATTTGTATAAAAAAATTTAAAAAATTAATTGAATATAACAAAATAATTTATATATATATATATATATATATATTTGTATTTGGCAAATTTAAAAACAAAATCACAAAATATTATAATTTTTAAGTATATTTAGATTAGATGTATTTAAAAAATAATTGTTTTTTGTAAAATATTAAAAAAATAGTAAAAATAAAAAAGCACAAAAAATAAAAAAATAAAACGCAATTTTTTGATAAGTGAATTAAACCAAATAAGATGATTGTTATTTCCGTTGAAGTGATACAAGAAAAATATGGGTGTGTTTGATTGGGGGGATAGAGGGGATTATTTACTATACAGATTGTAATCCGGAGGAAGCATCCAATCCGCTGTTTGTTTTTTTTTTAATCCGCCGGACATGGAGTCCGGTCGGACTCCTTATCCCCCATATGGAGGACTATTGTATTCTGGGGGGGTGTGGGACAATTTTGGAGGGACAATCCACTTTAGGATTAGGTGATAAAATGACCATTTTGACCCTCTACTATTTAATTATACCCTCTATTATATTTAGTAAAATTCAATAAAATTTAAATGTCTCAATTTAAAAATAAAATAATTTTATTTAACTTTTTATTGATGTTTTATTTATTTAATTTTTTTAAAATAATGTTTTATAGATATTTTGTTGATGTTTTATTTTAAAATTTTGTTTATATTTTATTTAATTTCATTATTTAAATTTTAATAGATGTTTTATTTAGGGGTTGTTTGGGATGTCCTAAATAAGTATACTTTTTAAATTTTTGGACTAAAAAGTTGAGGAAGAAAATATGGTTGTTTGGGTTAATTTTTTGACTTTTTGTAGGAAAATGTGTATTAAAAAATTGTATAAATTAGTGTGTAGGGAAAAATTAAGATTGAGGCCAAGTTTGGCATCTTAATATAAGTGCACTTATTTCATCTTTTTATCTTTTTTGGGTCACATCAATCAACATCTCCTCTCTATTTTTTTTTACACATAATACAAGAAAAGTCAAAAAGTGCACTTATTCTAAACTTCCCAAACTTGGCCTGAAAGTTGTGCAGCCGTAATTTTTTACTTTTAGTGAATAGTGATAACTTTTTAACTTTTTGAGTAACTTTTTGACTTTTTTGCCACATGCCAAACTTGGCCTTAATTTCATTGTTTAATTATTATTATTTTTAAAAAGAATTATTTAAAAATTTTAATCAAAAAATAACATATATTTTTATTGATATTTTATTTATTTAATTTAAAAAAAATAAATTTATTTAATTGTGTAAAAAATAAAATAAAATAAAATAAATTTTTATTTAATCTAGATAAAAATAATTAAAATATTAAAGATATGTTTAATATTGCTATTACTTAGTAAATAATTGAAAAAGGTAAAACAGTATTTTGGTCATTTATCTTATCTAGTCCGTCCAACCAAACGTTGGATTTACTAAAAATAGTCCTTTCCAGGCATCTAATCCCATGAAAAAATAAACACAGGATACATATCAAATCCAACCAAATAGTCCGAGGGATTCACAGTCCCAAGACTCAAATTCGATGGATTCTAATCCCCCTTATCCAATCCGTCCAATCAAATACATCCATATGTATTATTTTATATATATAAAAACTAAAGGGCAAATATGTTCTTTTATCCAAAAGTTAACATCGTCAACATAATTACGCTGATAGGAGGTCTGTATAATTTTTCAAATGTGATGAAAGATCTATATTAAACATAAACATTGGGGGTGTCAATGTAATTTACTCTAATTTTGTAACTTCAAAAGAATTATACCAACCATGCCCTCTGGTTAAATGAGGGTAGGGAAACCCCAAAGATTTGGATGAATTGGTAAAATAATGACTTACGTGACTCAAGATCTCAGATTCGAAATTTATTTCAACCTTCTTATAGCCTTTGATTGAAATAGGAGAATGAGGGGTAAGTTCTTTAACATTCTCTCTTTGTAGTGTCAAATCATAAATAGACCCGGCCGTAAAGGTTCCTAGGTCATAAATAAATAATAAAAACATAAAAATAAAAATAAAAATGAGGGTAGGAGTGCTCTCTTGTAAGGTTTGAATAGGTGTCATGCCATCCTTCAAATGATTGAATGCGGTGTAGGTTGGAAAGAGTTCATAGACAGCCCACCATCCTTAATTTCGAAGTGGATCAAACAAATCTTAATTTTATAATTAAAAAATAAACCTTAAACTTTTACTAAACAAATCTTATTTACAAAAAAAAAATAATTTTTTTTAAGTGAACAATGAGAAAGTGAGGGTTCAAATTTTTTTAAATTGAAAAGCGTTCCTCTTAAATTTTATTTATTGAACAAGTAAATAATATGAGCTGGGCTTGGAAGAGTATCCTTGAACAAATACTTCCTTTTGGGTAGCAAAAGACTCTGCTTTTGCTTCATGGGCTTGGAAGAGTATCCTTGCAGGCCGTAAGGTGCTGGAGCGAGGTTTGCGTTGACAAGTGGGTAATGGTCGAAATATTCGAATTTGGGATGATCCTTGGCTTCCTTCTCAATCTACCGTTCGAGTTTTGGTCCCTAGACCAGCTGATGCCCACATTACTTTGGTATGTGATTTGATTGACTCTGTTTCTATGACCTGGAATCAACCTCTTCTGTTGCATTCTTTCTCAGAAAATGTGGCACGTATGATTATGGCTATTCCTCTCAGTTACACGGGGGTTGAGGATAAACAAATTTGGCACTTTTCTTCTACCGGTGATTTTACAGTTTGCTCCGCATATGATATTGCTTCACAAGTGTGCACGGATAAGCATAATACTACTCGTCTGCTGGGTGACACTAGTTCTTCGGCCAACATTCAACATGTTTGGAAGTCCATCTGGAAAATTCCTATTAAGCGTAAAATTCAACATTTTATTTGGTGATGTGCCCATAATATTCTCCCTACTAATCTTGCTCTTTGTCAGCATAAGGTGTTGACTGATCCATGGTGTCCTCATTGTGGTGTTGAATTGGAAACGTTGGATCATTTTCTGTTTCGATGTCCTGATTCACAACTTGTTTGGAAATGCTCTCCGCTTCCATTAGAATGGCCTTCATATATTACGTTGGATTGTTTCTCCGAGTGGTGGCACTATCTTGAACATCATCTAGCTAGTGCGGAGCAAGGGGATAAGATTCTTCATTTGGCCTGTTATATTTGTTGGGCCCTTTGGAAGTCTCGGAATGCTTGGGTTTTCTCCCAAATTCGCCAAATGCCACCATTCATCTCCAGCTTGGTTGTGGCGGAATGGATTGAATTTTTTGATGTCTTGGATTTGGACTCTCATGAGCAAACATCATCCTTGCCGAGTGTTTCTACCACCGCACTGTCCCATGACATTCCTCCTATTAACCGTTGGGTTTGTCCTCCTTCTGGTTATATCAAACCGAATGTAGATGCAAGTACAAGAGAGAGGGATTTTCGGGCTAGAATTGGCATTGTGGGACAAACGTCGATGGGTACCATTTTGTTCATCAAATATATCCCTTTATCTACTTGTCCTAGAGTGCTTGAAGCTCTGGCAGTTTGAGAAGCCTTACAGCAGGTATTGTTTGGCCAACATCGTCATATAATTGTTGAAGGTGATGCTAAGACAGTATATCAGAGCCTTAATGGTGAAATACACCCTCCTCAAGACATTGCTGTGATTGTGCAAGACTGTCGAACATTAAGTCTTTCTTTCCGTTCAGTCTGTTTTCGTTTTGTTCCCTGTATTTGTAATGGTGTAGCGCATGATATTGCGCACCATGCACTGTCAATTGATGAGACTCAAGTGTGGGAAGTTTGTTTTCCATCTTGGTGTTTACACTCTCATCAATCTAATATTGGGCATCTAGACCCATTGTAATTATCTTTATAAATAAAACTCTTCTTTCTTTGGCAAAAAAAAAAAAAATAAACAAATAAACAAATAAATAATATATTATATAAATAAGGCCCGGTCCATCATCCATGAATGATGATCCAATTTTAAATTTTTTTTTTATTTTTTTTTTTGCGTAAAAGTTCGTATTTTAAAATATTTTATTCATAAAAACAAATTCATAAAAAATAATCAAAATACTCACATATATATATATATATATATATATTAGCATATGCCCATACCTAAAGGCACGGTGTAAATAATATTAAGATTAAAATGTAGTTATAATTTATTTGTATTATGTTGAAATTTGTGCCATTTTTTTGATAAAGATATTGAAAAAATATATTAAAATATTTTTCTTCCTAAAGAACTTGTAACAATTTTGCTTGTATTACACGTTCTACAAAACTCAAATAAAATAACAACTCCCCCTAATCTTAATGCAAATTAAAAAACAAACATATAAAATTTATAATGTTCACCAATATTGTAAATCAAAATATAAGAGCAAGTAAAAAAAACTGTAAACACTGAACATAAACAGAAATTAAAGTTATTGTATACTTGTTAACGTTTTATAACAAAAAGAAAAAAAAAATACTAAATCTATATAATAAAGCACATCAATAAGTGCTCTATAATCTCAACAAATTGAATTGAAAATTAAATATCAAACAATACATAACAGCCTGTACTCTACAATTCCAAACAAATCAAATATTAAAAAAAAAATTTAAATATCAAATAATGCATACCAGTCAGTGCTCTGTAATCTAAAAGAAATTAAAATTAAAATTAAAATGCACATCAGTTAGTGCTACTGCTGCTAATCAAATTATAACTGCATAAGAAAAACAAACATTATATTGTCATACACCAAAAGAGTGGGTTCAAATTTTACAAAAAGTGGGTTAAAACTTTCCAAAATATGTATGCTTTACAAAAGATGTGTCAATAATATGTCTTCAAACATGTGTTTGTTCGAATTTCCTCCTCATTACTTTCCAAAAAGTTTTTGTATCAACTTGTATGTATCCCTAATGAGGAACATGTACAACAATCTGGTAATTTGTGAAAACAAAAAAAATATAGATTAGTACATTTGTTGAAAATATACATATCAAAATACTTTGAGATTTAAATTACCTTATTATATCCCCATCAAAGTAAGCTAGTCGTATTTCTCCTTTTAACTCTATAGATTTTTTTATCCAATCCTACAAAAGTCCATATTTCAAATTATTATTAAATTGAAATTTTATAAAAAGTTATATAATCAATAGAAATAAATCTACATTGTTACCTTCTGATAACACGTGATTTAATCTATATAGAATACTACAACAACATTTCAGGATAAACAATATTTGTAGTAAAATCCAAACTATCTTTAGGGAGGAGAATACTTATACAATCAAAGGATGTACATTTGGACAATGCCACATATAATTGCCCATGGCTAAACACTGGTATATACAAATCAACCCAAACAAATTTCACAAATTGTTCTTGAGATTTATTAATGGTCAAGGAATATGCCAATCGGACTGAAAATTAACGTCTTGTCATTTGAAACGGCATTTCTAAAGAAGATGGTGTCAAAGATATCTTTGGTATGAATGCTAAATTGCCAAACTGTAATGCCCTCAAAATAATAACATTAGAACCTATCAATTTAGACATGCGTTGATATAAAAGATAAATATTCTTCTATTCATCAGAGTAATTCTTACAACAGTATTACATGTTAACAACAAAAGCAAATGCCCTACGGGCTTACAGCTTTCCAAGTTAACACTTGGTTGCACAAAAAAAGAGTACTAACTCTATACAAAGGAAGCCCTTAGCTTGATATACATGTAATACAAACAAAATAAACAAAAAGAGTCTTCAACTCTCATCATCATCCAAGCTATGTCCTTGGAGGTGGCATGCTACCTGTACCTGAAAATAATGTCCCATATAGGGTGAGCCAACGCCCAGTAGAGATATGCTAAACACAATATGGGCAATAACTAAGACATTAGCAATTGATAAATGTTTAATTCCCATAAATCAATTCATAATCCATTTCCATTACATGACCACTATGTCCATGTTTCCTTTCATTTTCCAATTCTTTTTCAACTTTGAGTTTGAAAATAAGGCTCAACACCTAGCCAAATAACTTAATGAGATTTAAGCTCATCTTAAACACTTTCGAAATTCATGGTGGATACACATTTTAATGTTGTATCGATTAACACATAGACTACTTCCATACTTTACGAAAGATACACATTTCGGTGCTGTATCAACATAACATAGAATCACTTCTATACTTCATGTCACGCCCCATATTTTATTACTCGGATAACCTTACCAATATTTATTAATTAAGTCCATTTACAAATAACATTTCATCATTTGATGAAATGATGAATAATTAAATATACGTATTCCCTCTCGTTATACAACAATGACATTTACATACAAATAAAAGAAATGCCCTAAGACTTACAATAAAAGAGAGGACACTACTCTTTACAAAAAGATAACACTCAACCAAACAACAAATGAAGTAGTACAATCCATTTCTACATTACACTTATAAAATGGTAAAACCTATTGTTTGATCTTCAATTTCGAAAAGTATTCCCTGTACACATGTATAGGCAGGGGGTGAGCAAAACTCACCGAGCAATCCCATATTAAAACATTAAAAGATATGCGAGTACAAAGATACTTATAAATTTTCATGAAATTATATCATGTCAAAATCATAAGGTTTTATCACATAATCTCTTAAATCCATTTTATTTAATTAATCACAACCAGTTAACTTAAATAAATAAACATGCTTCAATAATAACATGACATTCTTTTTAATCCATTCAATTATCTCATTATCAATTGAATCAGTAAACAATTCATCAAATCCATTTTGATTACATGACAAATGTATCCATGTTTCATAACAATTTCTATTTCTTAATTCATAATCCTAGCTCAGAACCTGGCCATACCCTTTAAGAGAGATTACATCTCATATCAACAGTATTTCCATTTCAATTGAGATAAAGACTCAAATTAAACATTTTTCCATTTTATAATAGATAAGCATACTAGCTATATCAACACATCAACAGATAAGCATATGAGCTATATCACACTTCCAAAGATAAGCATATGAGCTGTATCTACGGAGTCCATCCCCTATCTCCTCCCAAACAACATCCGGTTTAGAGGTCCATCCCCTATCTTCCCCTAAACCGTGGAGTACATCCCTTATCTTCTCCAACACAACATAATGCATATAAACAATTATTATACACATCATCAATCCATTCATAAAGTTAATGCATTCTTTCAACCGTCATACTCAATGACACATTCTATAGATTAGTTTTCATTTGCCTAATCATCATACATTGTCTACAACAATCAAGACTATCCTCCACCGATAGCCCAAAGCAGTTTTTTCTAAACAGAAAATAAATGCACAAAATGGATATTATATTAACATTTCAACTGGGTGAGCGATGAATGATCCAACTACACCCTTTAATCCCATACGTTCCCAATTCCATTCTTCTCATTTCAATTTCTCATTTCTCAAATTAATTCAACAATGTAATTAGGACATTTTCCATAATTAACATTACAACCTTTTAGGTTCCATTTTCATCAATGTTTCAACATTAATTCCATTTCTCTATGCCAAACATGCATATAGGTTTATTATAAATAAAACCTCAACTTTTGTAAAATTACACAAAGGCCCAAACTTTCTCAAAATTACCCAATAACCCCCAACATATCAAAATGCTAAAATTTAAAGACAAGCTCATAGAGAGGAATAGGGTATCCCTACTTATTAAACATTACCACTTTGATCAAAATCCTCATTTAAATGCAACATGGTAAATTTTCACCGATAGCCAAAATAGTTATTTCTAACATATTAATTAAAAGATAACAACATGGGTATATAATCCAATATATAACTATAACTTAGAATCTCCCATGATTCCCAACATTTAGAAACCAATCATATTCCACATTTTATCAAATATGAACAACTACACTAGTTTTCATATCACAACTACGTCCGGTAACCTCTTAAGGTCCATTTCTAACCGTGTTGGTTTTATTCCAACAAATACATTAAGTAAAATAATATCGTTAATGCCCAAGAAAACATCATTTTCTTTCCAAACTCATTCTCCAAACATTATCCAACTATGACATCCTATTTTGATTGAAAGCCCCGAAAGTTAAACGTAATTCCTTTGTTTTCTTTAAAAATGCTCTTTTGGCCACGAACCGGTAAAAATTTCAAAACCAATCGAATCAAAGTCCGTTTTTGTTCAAATTAAAAACATAACTCTTTCATAACCTTACAAACATATTCCAAGTTTACACTTTCGTAATTTGGGCATCAACTTTTTATTTTTCTAAAAATTTCTCTTTTAAGCAAATAAAACACAAATTTTTCAAAAATTCTAATTAAATTATATACCACTCTAAACTCCATGTAATCAAGCAAAAGTGCATAAAGAAGTATAGGAAAAATCCTTACTTAACAAGTTACACAATATTCCTCAATATCAATTTATTTTTCTCAAAAATAAATTCCAAAACTTAAGGATGAGATAAATATTTCCACCTTAATTTATCAAAATAAATTATCTAACCATAATATGATGTAGATATAATCCATACAACTATTAAATTCTATTTTCGGATTTCGTTTAAAAAATTAACAACACAAAATGATTTTTTTTAAAATCAATCTCAAAATACCAACATTCTTAACATTTCAACATAATTTTTCTTCCAAAAATTACCAAACAAAAATCTGAAAATATATCTATATGCATTACCTCTTACAATGATATATTTTCTCAAAATAACCATAATATAGCTTTAATGTTAAAATATGAAGAAAGTCCCTACCTCAAATATGAAGAAAAATAAATCTGAAAATGCGAACGTCGTTCGATCATGAATCCGTGAACACCATTGCAAAGATTACGACGAGCTCTACAACTTTCATTTACAAAACTTTTGCAAAATCTCACTCTAAGGACTCCCATTTGAAACTCAAAGATGGAGCATCAATGGAGGAAAATAAAAAGAGAGAGAGAAACGAATAGGGAGAGAGAGAAGCAGAGAGACGTTGAGAGGAGATGAATGCTCAACCCAAATGAAAAGCAAAAAGAGGGGAAAAGGAGAGAGACATGGGGACAACCCCATGGGGGTTTGGCTTTCTCCATGATGGGTTTTTTTTAAAAAAAATAATTTAATTTTTTTTAAATAAATCAGAATTTTATAATATGAATTATAAATTGATATAATTTTTTTCATTACAAAATATAATATTTTTGTACATCACAAAATATAATATTTTGTTCATTACACAATACATACA
The DNA here is from genome assembly GCA_025200525.1 of Camellia lanceoleosa. Taxonomy (NCBI): domain Eukaryota; kingdom Viridiplantae; phylum Streptophyta; class Magnoliopsida; order Ericales; family Theaceae; genus Camellia; species Camellia lanceoleosa. The sequence goes on from CM045766.1 coordinate 75,475,541, forward strand.
TATTTCATTCTTTATAAAAATATATAATTTTTTCCCGTATGGTACACACCGTAAAATCAACTATTAAATATTTATTATAATCCTATATAATAAATAATAACAACTCCCAAGGTAGTTACTACCAATCATATAATTAAAAGAACCAAACATCCAAAACTCACTATCAAATTCTGCTATACACTAGATCGAACACCGATCAGTCCGTGAATTTTCGTAAATTAAATACTCACCAATAAATTCTGAAATTTTTACGCGATGTGCTAGACTCGTATGTGAATAACATACAAAAATTTCATAATTTTTTGAGATCGGTAACTATTTTTAAAAAATACAAAACCGAACTGTTTTCGCACAGAATTTACACAGCACTCAAATTCGAAAATTTGCTCAATTAAATTATGCACTGGCTATTAAAAAAAATATATTTCTGGGTCATTACACTTCACAATTGATAGCGATATACATTTCAGTGCTATATCAAATCAATTCGAACACTTCCATAATCAACAATTGATACACATTGTAGTGCTGTATCAATGTCACACACAATCCGGTTTAGAGGTCCATCCCCTATCTTCTCCTAAACCGTGGAGTACATCCCCTATCTCCTCCCACACAACACATGTATATAAATATAGATCATATACAATCAATCAATACATAAGGTTAATGTATTATTCCAGTCGCTATATTCGATAGCATACTCAATCGATTAGTTTTAGTTTGCCTAATCATCAGGTACTTTCTACAACAATTAAAATTACCCTCCACCAGTAGCCCAAGCAATTATTTCTAAACAGATAATAAAAGCTCCAACAGATAAATTATTAATGTTTTCAAAAATGAGCGATTAACAAATACAACTCCACCATTCCACAATATAATGAATCAATTTCATTATTTCCCACTCAATTCCGTAAATTCACAACCTTTTTCCAAATTAATTACACCAATTAATTTATTCAACAAATTAGGGTTTTCTACCCATTTTCTCAATATTGACCCAATAGTCTAAATATTAACAACCAACAACAATATCCTTATCTTGAAACCCAAAATACACATTTTTAGAATCAAAATAACAAAACTCCCTTTTAACATTTTGAAATCCTAAGTCCCAAAATTACCCAACTTCAACACTTTATCAAAACAACCAAAAATCTAAATCAAAGACCATAAGAGTAAGTAGGAATCCCTACCTCAAAAGTTGACACCCAACGAAGAAGATAAAGAAAATGAAAATGCTCCAAATCCCGAGATTCTTGGATCAAAAGATAGCCCTCGACGATCAACAACTTTTTTGTAAAGGCCAAAGGAAAGGAGAACACTCTGACTAGATCAAACCCTAGAGAGAATGGAGTTTTTAGAGAGATGAGCTCTTAAAAATGGCTTTTGAAAAGTAACAGAGAGAGAGAGAGAGAGAGAGAGAGAAATTGTAAAAAGTGATTCAAAAGTGCCCAGCTGCCCTCTATTATACGACAGGTCTGCTTGAGCGGAAAACACAACGCTCGAGCATCAAGAACAAAAAACTGGGTCCGCTCGAGCGCAATAAGTCCCGCTCGAGCGCCAAGACATAAGAGTGAAACACATCCGCTCGAGCGCGAAAAACCAGTCCGCTTGAGCGTGGATTTTCCCATCCCAGAACTTTCACCAAGAATGGACTACCCGCTCGAGCGCTAACAAGCCCGCTCGAGTGCTACCCGCTCGAGCGGCCGCTCAAGCGTAGGAAACCCACTCGAGTGTAGAAATCACACTTGCAGAAATTTTGCAGGGACACAAAATGCTGGAAGGATGTAAACCCTGCTCGAGCGCAGGAAGACCCGCTCGAGTGGAACGACCAAAAACTGGGCAACAAGAAATTAGACCAAGGCTTAACCCACCTGCTCGAAATATGCCCAACACATCCTAAAACTCAATCAAATGGAATCAAAGGATGACAACAAGATATACAACTACTAACTCCACGGAACCAAAGTTCGGATACAACAAATAAAGAAAGGGAAACAGGGATCGCTATACAAACTTTTCTTTAGTTAAAATTTGAGCTTCAATTATGCGAGTGTCGCACTTAGTAACCATCAATCTTGTACCATTACATAATCCATCTTTTGGTGCAATATTTCTCAGCAATATTATAGAACAATCGACTTTCAACTCTAACTTAAAAGTTGGCAGCCCAAGAGGATCCAATGAATTTAAATATTCATTAGGATATTTATTTGTAATGATAGGATCAATTTCATTATCTTCAGACATTTTATCTGCTGCAAGATAAGTATATAATCTCCCTGGAAAGATATTCAACGCAATAGCATTAATGTCACTGACATCATCGTTACGCGCAAACAGAATTGTGCGTTCAGTTAAAAATGTTAGGGTTGACGTCTCTATCATATTCAATTGTGGGTAAATTATAGAGAGTAATTCATTCAAATCTTGACATTTGTGTATCGTTGAGGAAAGGTTAACGATTTCTTGAAGATTGGTCCCAATTTAAAAAAAATGAAATCAATAAAAAAAAGTAAGAGTGTAAACACAATTTATTAATTTAAAATAATTTATATAATAAGGAAAAATGTAAAAGTAGTGTTACTTCCATCAAGAAATTTGCAAAATTATCATTTTCATGGCCTTCACGATTCAAACGCATATTTAAATCCAAAGTTAAAATATGTATATGCTTCCATGGAACAAAGTGTCTTAATGATGCATTCACAATTTGCTCACAAACTCCTTTGAATATAATTGGTAAGATTTGTCGAAAGTCTCCACCAAAACCAACAGTAATACCCCCAAATGGCTTTTCACTACCACAAATATCCTTTAATGTACGATCAACTATTTCAACACAATGTCTATGTTGCATAGGAACTTCATCCCAAATTATGAGTTTTGTTTCTCTAAATAACTCAGCTTGTAATGATTGTTTGCTAAACCCACAAAGTGAATTTTCCAAGACATCTAATGGAATAGAAAATGTTGAATGTGCAGTGCGACCTCCTACCAGTAACAACGATATGCCCAAGGCTGCGACATTTTAATGTTGAATGTGATGCAATTCTAGATGAAGCCATAGTAACAACGATATGCCCAAGGCTAAGACATTTTAATGCAATTGTATTATACATAAATGTTTTCCCTGTTCCAGCACCCCCATTTAGAAAGAAAACAGTTCCTTTATTTTGAAAAACTGAAGAAGTGATTGTGTTATAAGCATTCCGTTGTGCATTGTTGAGATAATCAATAGTAATTTGTGGATCTGCCTGTTGTGTCTCACTCTGTAGTTGTTGATGTTTGAATATCAATCAATTACCAACTACTGCATTTCAATTTGCAGTAGGTTATGGCATGGGTGGGAAGTCAATTAAACTTTTGCCTGATTGATGAAGCATTTGATTCAAAAGATGGAGACCATAATCTTTAATTTGAGCCTTAATTGGGTTAGAAATGGCAAACAATGTACGAATCTTATGTGCAAAATCATGACATATATGCGTTGAGAATTGATTCCATAATGCACATGGATTTAGTGAAGAGCACTGGATGAAAATAATACTAAACAATCTCCTTAATTGATATCTAGTTTTCATAATTGTAGTCTCTTTCAAGCATTGTATCCATTCTTCATCATCTTGTAAAAACCCTCTTGCAACACATGCTAATTTAAATGTATCATGCACAACATTATCGACTGTACATAAAGACTGAAACGACTTTGGTCCTTTGACAACGGTTAGTAACAAATGCAAATAAAATCTTTCACTACAATTAGGGCTAGCAAGGTACATTCTATCAATTGCATATCCCTTTTCTTTTGATTTCCATCTCTTTTTTGATTTGAGCCAAACAAAATGCTGTGGAAATTCTTGATAAGTGAATGGACATTCATCTTCACTAGCAGCACAATATGCAAAGAAGCCAGTAAAAGTTGACATTTGTTGACCAGCTCTAGATTGAATCGTTTCTAATGACTCTTATGAGTTAAAAACAACACGATGCATTCCAAGTAAATGAAGTGCCAATCATACAATTGTTGGCATCTCTGCATGCAAAGGATGACCAAATATTCGCCAAGCAGCTTCCGGAGGTCCAATATACCTTGTATCAAGATATTGTTGAATCGCATTTATCATTCCTAACACCATCGTTGTACGATCATAATCCTTATAAATATATTTATGTAAATACTTGACACATCTCATTCCGGCACAAACTTCCACATTTATATGATAGTTGAAAAGTTTAGAAAGATATGCATTGTATGGTACGATATCCCTATTTTCAACTTTTTGCCCTCTCACAATATGTTCTTGACCATTATTGCAACGACGATAGATAGGGTATCCATCTTGATCAATAGTTGTTGTTTCTATGAAAACTCGAGGGTATCTCTTAGTGTATCTACCATTTTCCACACATGGTGCTTGCGGATTTCGAGCACCACATGGTCTATGTACCATACAACATTTGATAATTTCAAAAAGTATAGGATCATCTTTTGGGTCTAGAAATTCTACACAGATCAATTTGTCTACTTGAGCACATGTCCGAATTTTGTCTAGATCCTTAAGAAATAAAAGTGCATACATATGAGGGAGACCATGTTTTTGAAATTCAATTATAAAAACATGTGCAACTTTATTTCCAAATACTTTATTTGTTTCTATCTCCTTCATTAAACATTTTCTCTTCAACTCAAAAACACGGGCCATTAACTCAGGACGACCAATAGGTTTTTGATGTGGTAATAATGCTGAAGTAATTTCTGGCCAATTAAGATTTGCAGTCATGGTAAGAACAATATCTAGGTGTTGATTGTATCGCGTGATAGCCATTGAATCTTGAAAGATTTCAAACATATGTCTAGGACCACTAGTAAATGAAGATGGCAAAACAAACCTTTGACCAATTTGACTAGGTTACACATAATCTGGATCCATATCTGACAACTCTTGGTAAAACTCAGCCTGAAGTTTCCTTTGATTAAGCTTGTAATATGTCAATCAATTTTGCTCAATTACAGCCCAAGTATCTACCAAAAACTCTTGAAATAGTTTCTCACCTCTCAAAATTGTTGAATACTCTGTGGGTCATTCAAACAAACAATAATTAGAAAAATCCATTTGAGTAAGTCGATCAGTTGAAGGTCGATCATACTGAACGTTTCACAATTTCAACTCAGGTTCCCATCCAAGCTCACTATATGGAAGTAATAGAACATAATGTAATGGCAAGTATGCTGGGTGACATTCATTAATTTGCATCAACTCATTATTTCCTCGAAAATGTAAGATAATATCTCTCATTCTATTTACCCATGTTCCATCACTTGGTATTACAATTGCAATCTCATCTGCAGTTGGTAGGTTATACCGACGTCGATCAGTTGTTGAATTGTAATGAAGATGAGCAGGTAGATTGTGTCCTGCCGAGTCTAATTGAAGTAAAATGGAATGAGCCTGGCAAAATTTCTCTACAAATGCATTGACTTGCAGCAAACTATCCTGAATAGTTTTGAGAACATCCCTTCTCAAGTTAGGATTTCTACAATTACGAATTTCTAAAGCTGAATATAGGTCATAGATATACAGTTGAGCATAACTCGCATCTTGCCCTGGTTATGGTTGTAGTGATCCTGTTCGATGTCGCAATTCCCCACAAATTGTGAATGATATAGGCCCCCTCCACTAAGTACTCTATGATCCAATGTAGGACCAAGACTCGTAAAAGCATTAGCTGCATTGTACACTCGAGTATAAATTCCAAAAGATTTTGACTGATCATCATTCCCATCATACAATGCCTGAAGTGGTGGAGAGGGTGTAATAAGTAAAGATAGCCTAATCTTTCCTTCTAAACAGCAAGTTCCGAATAAGGGATGCTTCATAGATGATTTTGTCAAATTTTCATCCATCCAATGTAAGGCTGAACAATAAGGACATAAGACATTCATCTTACCAAGATAATGGTGACAAGAATCTTTGTGTGCCCGGGTTTCAATCGATGTACTCATAGGCATATCTTTTAATTCATCATCAGCACATAGATCTTCTTGAAAAAATCGATTTATAGGAGTAGACTTATGAATATTTGTGCATAAATAAAATTTCGTAAAACAAAACAGTATAAGTAAAAGTATGTATTTCAAGATTAGACATAGTAGTTTACCAATTCCTTTGTGGAGCTAAAGATGTACTTGGCATAGAAAACAAACATGTAGAATGATGGGTAACCATTGTTCATTTTTGTGCCGAAGGAGAGTCTTCAGTTATTGTTTCCCACTCCAAGCGAGTGCGATCGCGACGAATTGGTGTTAAAAAAGGTTGTCTTCGTTGAACAAATTCTTCTAATTCCTCTTGTTCTCGTTGCAAGCATTGAAATTCAAAGTATGACTTTTCATTTTTTTTCACACTCTTGCTGTGCATGTTGGGCCAATGATGCTTTTGATATTACATTATTATTTTGTGCCTAAAATGAAAATATTTTATCATTGATGCAAAATATGTGAATAGTTTGTGCTTAAAATGAAACTATCTTCTTATTTCTTTCCTTTCTCTTAATTTTATTTTCTATTTTATTTGTTTTATACCTTTAATAGTGTTATCTTTGTTTCTTTCTTTCTTCATGCATTTTGTTTTTTATTAAAAAAATAAATAAGAATTAAAAACCTATATTATTTAGGGGGCATGCATCAATAAATCCCAAATTTGTATCTTGTAACCCATTTGGTCCTATGAATTTTCTTATGAACCGTTAGGTCCTATCCCAATGTTAGTGACCATTGAACATCATCGACATCAAACATTATCCATCAAACATCAAAACAACATCAAATATCAAACATCAAAACAATATACAACATCATCAAAACAACATCAAAAATAACGATTAAATAATTTTTAAAATAACGATTAAACATCAAAATAAAGATTAAACAATTTTTTAAATAACGATTAAACATCAAAATAACAATTAAAATAATATCAAACATCAAAAATAACGATTAAACAATTTTTTCTGATCAAACATCATCATCATAACAATTTTTTTTTGATCAAACATCATCCTAACAATTTTTTTGAACAAACATCGTCATAATATTAAAAACATCTCAGATCGAAACCCATATCTGATTCGGAACATATCTCAAAAACCCACATCTCCTCAACCTCTTTCGCATCTTCATTTTCTTCCGATGACAACAACCAAACCCATATTCCACCATCATCCCTAACTCCTCCCCAAATCCCCATCTCTTATCCCTCCGATGGAATCCTAACTCGTGATTGGGTCATGGACCTCATCATCGCCTTCGATTGTGCTTCTCGCAATCTTTACAAGCATAGAGCCGCGGCGGTGTGGAAGAGCCACAGGAGGCGCAATGCGGCACCTCGTTGGGGTCCCTGCAGATCGCCGACGGCTTTGGGCGCACCCTCGACACTCTACAACACTCGAGCAACGGCCAAGACCACCACGTCGCGATCGAAACTCCGCCAAGTGAGGGCACGCCTCCGGCACCACCACTTCTCTCCACCGCTGATACGAATGATCCATCTCTGCCACATCTCAACACCAACCACCAATATAGATATATATGTATATAATTTGATCGTCGACATTTAGGGCTTATATATATATATATATATATGATCGCGTGTATGTACATGTTCAATCTGTTTGTGTTTTGAATTGTAATCGAGACTGCAGGAGGAATTGATCTGGAAATTGATGATGTTCACATTTTTTTTTTATGATGTTTTGTTAATGTTTGATATTGTCGATTGGTGCAGTTAATGTAGCTAATGTTTTGATGATGTTAATGATGTTGTTGATGTTGCTGATGTAGATAGTGGGACTAAATGGTGCATAAGAAAACTTGTAGGACTAAATGGTTTAACTTTCTACCATATAGGATTTATTGGTAATTTTTTCATTATTTAGTTTCTCATTTCTTTATATATTTTTCTTTATTCATTCGTTTCTTTTTTCCTATTCTCTTCATATAAGTAGCAACTTATGGATGGTACATTATAAATGCACATGTATCCATGCAAAATAAAAATAAATAAATTTGAAAAACACATACAAATAATAGCAAGTTACAGGAAAATATATTATCATTCTACAAAAATGACATAAAACAGCAAATTCATTTTATACACTTATACCTTTTAACTATTCGAAATTTTGATTAGTTTTGCATTATATTTTTTAAAAAGAATATATACCACTTGACATGCATTTATCATTCTCTTGTCAGCAGGAGCCATCTTTTCTTTTCCTTTAGACATTGGGTTGACTTTTCTTTTTTCTTTTGCCTAACAAATATAAACAAAATATTCAAAAGATTAAAAAAATCTTATATAATCTTATATAAATAAAATCAAATACATACAATATTTGACTTGATTTTGTACTTACTACATGAACACAGACAACATGAAGGTCGTCCTCATGGATGACCACACCAATATTTCTAGATGGGGTTGTAGGAGCAGGCCTACAGAAATGGATTGTGAACAAATTAAAATCTATATAATAAAGTGGTAATAGTAAGAGTATATATTTCAAGAATTAAACATAGTTGTTTACCAATTTGGTGTTAAAGAAGGTTGTCTTGGGTTAATACATTCATTTGATCTTTCTCGTTCTCGTTGCAAGCGTTGTCCCAATTGGTATGCAAAAGATGACTTTTGATTTTTTTCACGTTCTCGCCATGCACGTTGGGCCAATGCAGCTTTTAATAACACATTATCATTGTGTGCCTAAAATGATAATATTATATAAGTAGGTGCATAAAATGTGAAGATTATCCCCTCTCTTGCTTCCCTTTCATCATGTTTTTTTTTTTTTTTAACTAATTTTTCCTCTTCACTTGGTTGAGTTGTTAGCCATATAAGAACCAATGCATGTATTGATGAAATTTAAAAAGGAAGGAAAAAATAATTTGAAAACACATTAAGCACACAAAACTGCAAACTCACTATGCACTTATTGATTTAAAGACACTACCCATCTCTTTACAAAATGTACGTTGAAAAGGTAAAAAATAGATCATTGGGTATGTAAAATGTGAATATTAGCATGTAATATTTTCTACTTGCCTTTTCACTCTTCTTGTTCTTTCCGTTATATTAAATTTTATATTTGTCTTTTTCTTCTTTCCTTAAGAACTTCTTATAAGAAAATTTTAAAAAAATTATATTATGTATTTTCTTTTCATCACATATTTGTTCCTTATTCTTCTTTCCCTTTTTCATTTTCTTCTTTTACATTTTTATTATGTTATGTTGTAAATGCAACATGTGTTCATACAAATAGACAAACATATTGAAAATTCATATTAATGTTCATACAAATGCATTAACATGTTGTACAAATATTTATTTTAACATGCTTTAGAAAAACATTTCACATTCAATAAAAAGAATTGAAAAATATTTGAAAAAGAAACTTTAAAAAAATGCATATAAAAAAAAGTATATGATACTATGCAATTCCTAAAAAAATCTATATAAAAAAAATTCTATAATATTCGAAAAAGAAACTTTTAAAAATTGTTGAAAAATCATACCACGGGATGTGCATTTTCTTTTCCTTTGCCAGAAGGGATAGCATTTTCTGTTTCCTTTGATATTGCTTTGTCTTTTTCCTCTGCCTTTGCCTATAAAAAATAAGTGAAATATATTTATAAATTATTTTTAAAATGATAAGAAAATGCATGTCCAATATTCAAGTAACTTTTAAGCTTACCTCACGAATGCGAATAATATGAAGGTCATGCTCATCACAAATAACAACATTAACATTTTTTTCTTGAAGAAATCGAACCTATACATACAAAAACTTTAGAGTGATAAATAAACTTTATACACATAAATAAAAAAATTAGTAAACGGAGGTGATATTATGGTTCAATGTAAGTCTCCATCCACCTATAAAGTATGAGGGAAAAAAACAATTTATTAGAAGAAAATTAGATATGACAAGTTTAAAAAAAAAAAAAAAAAGGAAAAAAAAACTTACTTGACCAAAAATAGTGATATTGTCCATAACTGTTGTACTTCAACCTAAAAATGTTTGGTTATATAATTTTAGACACCAAGAAACAAAAAATTAGCAATAATAAAAGTTAACATGGATTTCAAAATTTTATTTAAATAAATAACTGTCATGAATAGAAAATACTTAACGGGCTACAATCAAGAGGAGAAGAAATAAAAATATAAACATCTAAGAAAAAGAAAAGGCCAACCCAATGTTTAAAATAGATGTATTTTAACAATCACATTAAAATGATAAAATTAAAATCGGAGCACAACATATGTCCAAATTTGAACTCTTCTCTTTTCTAACTGACTTCAATTTTATAGAGATGAAATTAAAAAGAAAATTAAAACCCGTTATAATCATAAATATTTTAAAGTTCACCATTTATCACTTAGAAAGTCCAAACATAAATTTGTGCCAAAAAAAAAAAAAATCAACAGATAACAAAACCAATTTATAAGCAATAATGAATAATTATTTCATGAAGGCAACTAAAGTAATACACACACATATACATTCACCAGAATTTTTTGAAATACAACATAAAATATTATACTCCCTTAAAAAGGTGAAAAAAAAATAAAAAAATAAACTCTCTTGCCATATTTCACATAAATATTAAAATGTCAAGTCTCCGAAATGTTTCTTTTAATTAGGAGCTCTAGATATTCAAAATAAATTATATTCAAAATATTTATAATCTGTACATTAGAATCACACAACAAATATATTATATTTAAATGGTACAATTTTTTTTATTTTATATAATAAAATGTTAAATACATTTTTTTGAGTGTGTGTGTGTTTAATTTTTTTCTTGCAGGAAGATGAGCCAAACAAATCACCCTTACTTTCTTTTTAAATAGCTTCAAACAAACAATCCCTTTCCTCTCAGACCAATTTCTACAACATAGAGCACTAACCACAAACCAAGTCCCAAATAACCTCTCTTTCTTTCTCTCTCTCTAATCAAACTCACCTTTTCTAAGCAAACCCATAACCTATGCCTAAGGTCTGTCTATGCCAAACAACCAATTTGAGAAACTTCGTGCACAAACAACCAATTTGATTCAAAGCAAACCTGTGGGTTAAGTTAGCACAAAAAGGATCAATTTTGATGTTGTGTGTCAACAAATGGAAGGTAGATAATCAGAAGAATGGGTAAGGGAAAAAGAACAGTCAATTTACAATAGTCAAATGAAAATAAATATTGGCCTAAAACAATAGTCCAATGAAAACATACACCAAGAAAGATACATGCCCAATCCATGCATAACACAATCCTAGAAAAAATGGCTGGTGGAAATTTTATTTTTGTGTGGACATGGTATTTTATTTTTAAGTTTTTTTGCTACAGCTCTTTGGCCCCTGAACAGGTTGTATTTTCATGAGTTGCAAACAAATTTTACTTACATATGGTTTCATGGTGGATTTCTTTGTGGTTGCCTTGGGGTATGCAAACACAAACACAAAATACAAACCCTTAGAAACACAAAATATTGGCCAAAACTATCTGACCCAAATATTGGCCAAAAATTGTCAACTGTCAAACAACAAACTAAGATGAACAAAGAAACTAAAATGAACAAAAATTAGAACAAAATTGAGAGAAAGATGAACAGACTAAGATGAACAGAATTAGAAAGTGTGATTTCTTTAATTGTTGCCAAAAGAGAGGTGATATTTCTTTGTTCAACATGTTATATCCATCAAAGCGAGCTGCAAAGGTAGGACTGGGTGCAAGGTGAAGAAAGATCGTGATTTTCATGTAAATATTTTCTGAAAATGATTAGATTTAAATGTGTTTTTGAATGATTTTTTATTTCAAAAATATTAAAATCAATTTCTGAAGGGGTTTGTTTAACTACCAGTTTGATTTTTGATTTTCACTTTATTCTAAGTTGTTAAGCTCATATTAAGTTGTTTTGCTACAGCTCTTTGGCACCTGAAAAAACTTTGCTTACATATGGATTTGTTTGTGGTTGCCTTGGGGTATGCAAACACAAACACAAAATACAAACCCTTTGTAACACCTTGATAATTCACACCATAATATATAATAATAACATGATCATGAAATCTCCAAAAGGGTCATCTTTCTCACTGAACTAAGGGTTGAGTGATCACAACTCAATTAATACATTCCCACAATGTCCGAAGTCCTTTCTTAGTTCAATGAACTAGATAACTTAACAAAGCATAAGTCCCTAGGGCGTACAACTTTACAAAATACATATGAAGGTTCCATTACAAAATCCCCAAAAATAAATAAATACAAAACAACTAAATGCTCTTGACTTCAATTAATTCCCCAAAAGAAACTAGAGCTAGTGCTTGAACCAATTCTTCATCGAGGCTGACCTTTCTCAATTCCTAAAAAAAATAAATTAGGGTTGAGCTATATGCCCAATAGGAATACATTTATCCAAGTATCTAATTCCTTGAACAAAATTATGGCATCCATGTGATAAAACAACACAATAAAATTCATTTCGCAAATATATTCCACATTTCACAAAAAACTTTTATAATCTAATATAGATAAATTCAAATAACGTTATTCTGTTAAACAATTAAACATCCACAACTAAGATATCAATTCACATACATTTCACCACATGAGTCCAATTGAGAACACCCATTTCTTTTACTTTGGAAAACAATCCCCTACATTTGCTGGCTACTATATGGCGAGAGGTGGGCACCCTAAGGAAAACCATCCGTTTTTCCACTTTCGCCGGCTATTATACTGCAAGACTGTGTGGACACTCAAAAACATTTTTCCTCATTCGTCCAGCGATAAGCCTAGACAGGGCATTTGTGTACCTTTTTAACTCCCCCCCGCGGGTACCAACACAACACCACATTTATTCATCCCCGACTCACACTTGGACTCATACATGTTCAACAATTATATCACATTTCAATCCCATAATTAAACATCACACATCACCACATTTAAATATCACATATTATTCAAAGAACAATAACATTCAAGTCACCATTTCCTTAATTACATCAATATCCATATTTTCATCTCTCCAATTGTTCATCAAATTTCATGAATCAAGAGATGTTTCCATTATCTTGAGTATTTCCTAACCAATTGGGAACTTGGGGTTTCCCTAAATTTTGGGGGTTTCTACTCCTTGCCACAAATCTAGTTTTTAACCATATCTACACTTATATTAGAGAGAGAAATGTAGGGATTTCAAGCAAAATATTAAATAAAAGAGTAATTATGTGAAATGTGGGTTTTATTCAATAAAATCTTCAGTTAGTTCAACTAAATCTTCAATTAATTCCTAATCACACACAATTCCATGAAATTTCTTCAAGAATGAAGAGATACAAGAGTAAAAGTATCCATACCTCAACTATCAAGTCGAAATTCGAGCTCCTTCATGAAGCTATAGCAAATCCCCAATCCAATCGGAAGATAATGTTATTCTTCAAGTGTTCTTCGTTCCTAAACAACAAATTTGGGTGGATTTCAATGGTATGGAAGGTATTTGATGATGGAGATCTAGGGTTTCATGGGAGGAGGAAGAGGAGATGAAGATAGAACCAAAGAAAATAGGAGAAAGATCTAGAATCACCAGGTTTAAAAAGCTGCTAACGCGTTCCCTACTCAAGCATGACTTCCCACGCTCGAGCGTCCAGATACGATCAAGAGGTCCCACTCGAGCGACAACTTCCTTGCTCGAGCGGAGAAAGAAAAGTCTCAGAAGTTTTGTAGTGCTACAGTGTAATTACTGGATGCTAATATTTCACGCTTGAGCGTGACATCCCACGCTCGAGCGGACACGCCAGAAATGCAACAAGGTGCTGGGAGCAACAATTCCACGCTCGAGCAGCGGATTCCCTGCTCGAGTGGACCCAAAAACAAAATGTCACACCCTTAGAAACACAAAAAAAGATAGAAACAGACACAAAATATTGGCCAAAGAAAATAAAGCTTTCTTGTAATTAAACTAAATAAAGCTTTCAAACTAAACAAACCTTCACTGTTGTTGTGGGTCTCAAATTTATTTATGACACAGTTGCTATTTAAATATGATCCATTGTAGTGATTTTATTATAACTAAAAGTGGATTAGCTTTCTACTTGAGCAGATGTTCAAAACCCATTTCAGATCAAGTAACCGTACAACAAATTAATTTTAAATTAAAACCCATTTCCCATTAAAGAATCAAACCCATTTCATAAATCAAAACTATGTAAGAATGTTGATACAAAGAATGGCTGGTGGGAATTTTAAACGTGCAAACCACCTTAACTTTTGTTTGTTGAGGGGGTGTTGATACTTGAGCAGATGTTTAACTTTGATGTAGATGTAGACTGTTGGAAGAATTGTATCTTAGGCAAATCATTTGGCCCTTGAACAGGTTGAACAAGTTGTATTTTCATGAGCTGCAAACAAACTTTGTTTACATATTGTTTGTGGTTGCCTTGGGGTATGCAAACACAAACACAAAATACAAAGTATTGGCCAAAACATTTGCCCTATTTTTTATTCATTGGATTAATGGACTTTTTTAATTATAAATAAAATTTATTTTATTCTCTCATAATCCCCTCATTTTCAAAACAGAGGCATTTATATAATTAAAATTGGAGATAAATGTTTATTTTCAATTCCCTCAAAACAAAGGCATTTATTTTCAAAATTGGAGGCATTTTTTATTTTTATTATTTTGTGTGTAAACTCTTTATTAATATTAATACTAAGTAAATACAAAATAAGAAGACCGAGTAACTTTTAAAGAGAAGTTGTAATATTTTTTAACAAAAAAATCATATAGAGAGAATATATGAAGAAACTAAAAAAATATATAAAGTTTGAGATTCAAAGCAAACATTCTGTCATATAAATATAATTATTTTATATAATTAATTATAAAGCAAACATTTATATAATTATTTTATTTTAATAATTAAACAATCTTAGTGTAAATAACTGAAAAATTATTAACATTATATTATTTGGTGTTGACAGTACATTGTTTGGTTTTGTAACCTAATTAATGGCTGAATATTAGAAGTAAACACAATGTTGTGGGGACATAATTTTTGAATGACAACACGTGGCCGAGGTGACACCGAAGTGTCAGCCGAGGTGTCACGTGTCCTGGTCATGATGTCGAGATGATCTCGGCTAGGCCAAGGTTATTTGCGAGAATACCGGAATCCGAGATAAGCGGATAAAGGACAAGAGTCCTAAAATGGGAGAAGACTTCAGTTTGGGTAAAGATAAGACTCTTAGAGAGTTTATCCTAATCCTACTGGGAGTCCAAATTAGCAGTAATCCTAAGTCCAGTAGAGCTAGGCTTCTATTTGAGACTAGGATTATGTTGGCTATAAAAGGGAGGCACCTCCATGGGTCTAAGGTATGGCTTTTGATATTCTGTCTAGTGAGTTAAGCACTATTGGTTATCTTTGAGAGATATGGAGTACTGACTTGATTGTCGGAGTACCCCCGGGTGGACGAGCCACCGCCGGAGACTCCTTTTTACATTGTCGACAGTACCATCTATTCTCACGGGTGTTCTCCAGTTGAGTACTAAGTTGGCAGTGTGGTCGGAAATTGACACACACAATTTGGCGCCGTCTATGGGAACGAAAGGAGAATAGAAGGCCAACGACGGACAGAAAGAGAAGGTTAGGGACGACACCCCTACTGAGAGTGGGAAACATATTGACCTTGGAGTCGAAGAAAACAACTACAATGAAGAAACTCGTGATAAGAATCACGGAGAAGAGGACGTCGGCCAGGAGGGCGACGTACCGAAGAAATCAGACCGAAGCGAGTATTATAACGAGGACGACCTCCAGGTATGGAAAGAAAGATGCTTACGAAGGGACGACGAGATAAAGGGAATGACGAACAAATTGGCGGACTTGCAAACGGTTGTCAATTTCATGATACAGAACAACGTCATGCAGCCACCGTTCCCGTCACAAGATACGCCGACTCCAGCAGCCAAGAAAGATGCCCAAGCATGGGGGGCAGAAGACAACTTCTACGACTCCTCGGCACGATAGGACCAAGGAACATTCTTACCGGCCTTCAAGGGAGGTCGGACGAGGAGAATCCAGAAGGGGACATTCACAGAGGACAAATCGCACTAAGGAAGCTGACTCCAAAGAACATCGGCATATTCAGGGGAAGGAACTCTGTTTCGACGCGACCAATGGAGGGAGGTCCAAAAGGACTCGCAATGACATAGGAACTAGTGCACCAAAGAGGCTGAAATCCGAAGATAGCCGAGCTCCTGGACGAACCACGAAGGATCTGAGGGATTACCTCCAAAGAAAGCGACAAGATACCGAGGTGACCTCACCTGTCAAGCCGAGGACACCGTTCTCGATAGAATTGGACAAATTTGAGGCCCCGAAAAGGTTTAGTATGCCAAGGTTCCAGATATACGACGGTAAGTCAGACCCGAACTTTCACGTCGGCTTGTACCTGAACTCGATGGCATTGTACACCGAGAACGAGCCATTACTCTGCAAGGTGTTCCCTTCATCTTTCGTAGAAATTGCATCGGATTGGTTTCACAAGTTGCCGAAAGGAATTGTAAAAACCTGGGAAGGCCTAGCCGAGATGTATGTGGCCAAGTTCATGACAAACAAGCTACAGCCATTGAGGGTGGATGCCCTAATGGCCCTGAAGATCGGCGAGGATGAAAGCTTTAGGGCCTATTCCAAAAGGTATTATGAGGTATTCAACCGAATTCCAAGATGCAACCAAGAGGTGGCGGTCGTGTCGTTTGAAAGCGGCTTGAAGAATGACTGCCTGCTTTGAAAATCACTGGCAAAGACATTGCCGAAAAGCATGGAGGAGCTGATGGCCAGGATAGAAAAGTATGCCAGAGCCGAGGAGGATACACCGGGGACAAAGGCATCCAAACCAGAGAAGAGAAATGGTTCGCCGTAACGAAGCCGAGATAACACTGGATATGAGAAGACAAGAGCTCAACCCAAGTAAGCAGATCCCGGATTCCAGATCTCGGATCCCAGATCCCAGAAGACAAGATCTCGGCCTAAGATGATTAAGTCCGAGAAGAGAAGAGCTTACCGAGATGATGTTTAACACTTGTTGAAATTTGTGGACAATTTACAAGTTGAAGTTAAACCAAAATCATTATTTAACACTTGTTGAAACTTGAGAAAAGTTTACAAGTTGAAGTTAAACTGAAATCATTGTTTAACACTTGTTGAAATTTGTGGACAATTTACAAGTTGAAGTTAAACCGAAATCATTGCGTAACACTTGTTGAAATTTGTGGACAATGTACAAGTTAAAGTTAAGCCGAGGTTAAACCCTTGTTGAAATTTTATGAAAAAATTTACAAAGTGAAACCAAGGTTATGCCAAGAAAAGGTACTTGGGTACTTAAGGAGGTAAATCATCAGTTTGTATAACCAACTTGTGTCACCCCGAGACGGTTGCAAAGGAGGACGGTTTTGGCTGAGAAACTTGAACGAACTTGGTCGTTGGTTCTAAGGCATTGATGAAAGCAGACTATAGGTCTTGGTCATATTGAGCCGATGAGTTCTGACTTCGGCAATAGATGATGAAGCGAGCTTAGCCGACGTGCTAAGTGGAATAAATGATATAGGTTCCATCACCTCAGGATGTCGAGGTAATAGAACCTAGGGGGCAGTTGTAGGGACATAATTTTTGAATGACAACACGTGGCCGAGGTGACACCGAAGTGTCAGCCGAGGTGTCACGTGTCCTGGTCATGATGCCGAGATGATCTCTGCTAGGCCGAGGTTATCTGCAAGAATATCGGAATCCGAGATAAGCGGATAAGGGACAAGAGTCCTAAAATGGGAGAAGACTTCAGTTTGGGTAAAGATAAGACTCTTAGAGAGTTTATCCTAATCCTACTGGGAGTCCAAGTTAGCAGTAATCCTAAACCCATTAGTGCTAGGCTTCTATTTGAGACTAGGATTATGTTGGCTATAAAAGGAAGGCACCCTCATGGGTCTAAGGTATGGCTTTTGATATTTTGTCTAGTGAGTTAAGCATTATTGGTTATCTTTGAGAGATATGGAGTAGTGACTTGATCGTCAGAGTACCCCCGGGTGGACGAGCTACCGCTGGAGACTCTTTTTTCTATTGCAGGTCAAACAGGTGCCATCTATTCTGCCGGTGTTCTCCAGTTGAGTACTAAGTTGGCAGTGTGGTCGGAAATTGACACACACAATATATAACTTTACCATCAAGGAGGAAAGGAGGTTACACAAAATATTGACAAAAAATAGCTTGAATTACTAATGAAAATATTTTATTTTCATGAAGTTTTAATGGAAAGATACATGCCCTGTTTTACCATTTCCCAAAAAGCTTTATTGATTACTAATGAAAAAACAACCATAAGTTTTTATTTCCATGAAGTTACAATGGAAAATACTGACCTAACACACTGAGAGAAAGGAGGAGAGACAAAAATTGGTAACTATACACCATGAGCACAGAGCCAACTAATAAAAAACTTTGGTGATAAAAAATCGAGTTTACTTTAATGTAGTCAACTTGTTCTTCTTCTTTAGTTTTACTCAATTGTCATGCCTACCAAACGTTACCAAAGCAATAACAAAAGAAAAAAATAAGAACCAAAGTAATAAATTAACCCAACTATCAGGAAAATAGAGAGAAAGGATGAGAGACAAAAGCAAAAACAAAAAAATTACTGTAATGAATAGCCGAGCAGCCGAAGTGATGTCACAGCTGGAGTGAACAACGGTGAGAGTGGTTAGAGTGATCCACAGTCGAAGTAAGCTCTAATGAAGGCAAAAGCTAAGAAAGGAAAAGAAATTCAAGAAGAAGAACATATTGAATTAGTTAAGATAAAAATGAGAGAATACTAAATAATAGTCAATTACCTGAATCAATTCTCTTGAACCCAGCAATTAAAGTCATATTTTAAAAATACTTTTCCATATCAAAAAATCAAACTTTGAATATATATCATTCAAAATATATATAATTTGCATATCAAAATCCAAACCAACACAATATATCATTCAAAAGACTTATCAGCAAAATCCAAAATCCATAGATATATCAGCAAAATTCAAAAGATATATCCTTTTTCTTTTTATTATAATTTGAATCCAAACCCAACACAATAAGATAAATCTGGTAATATGTGAGAATAATACTAAACAATCACACCAACAATGGGAAACAAAACCAGATTGTTTAGAATAATACCAAAACCTGTGACAATGGGAAACAAAAGATATATACTAAACAATCTCATCAAAGAGGCTGCAATTATTCTCACATACATCACACCAACAATAAATTTGTAGGAGTTTTCCAATATGGGTAAACCCAAAAACACACCCAGAAGATTGAAACAGAGCAAAGAATTCAGCAAACAATTGGCTCATACCCATAATCGATATTGGCGAGTCAGTGCAGAGTAAGAATGTTTAGGCGAGGGAGATCAAATGATGAGAAGGGCATTTCACCATCTGGTGATGATTGTTGTGTTAAATGTGCACAAAAAAAAAAAAAAATAGATAGAGGGTATGGGAAGACAGACAGTAGACAGAGAGGGAAGGCAAAAATGAAATGCAAAAGCTGAGATAGGAAGAGAGGGATAAAAAGGAAGATAGATAGAGGATATGGGGAGACAGACGGTAGATACTGAGGGAGAAGAGTGGAGAGACAAAGGCAAATCATTTGTATCTTAGGGAGAGTGTTGGGCGAGAACATCATTAATCTCAACCATGGATATTTATTAGAATTGATCTGAGCCATTCAAAGGAAATGTCTCTCATACATTTTATACATTTTCAAAAACCTTTTTCCCTTATTATATAGATATATATATATACATATAAATAGGTGTAAGACCCATATGAGACTCCCATAATATAAATCTCACATTCATATAAAACATTTAATAAAAATTTTAGTACAACTTTTTGATCTCTAACATTACTCATGATATGCACTATTAAACCAACCGCTAACCTCCTATTTCTCTCTTCTATTTACCACCGTGCCGCTAACTGACCACCTGCCTAGGTCATCATTATCGTCCTGCCTCCGCTGCTCCTCACTTTGCCATTTTCTTCGAGATTCGTGAACTCCAGCGACGTAGAACAAAGAACTCTACCGTCTTTTCCTTTTTATCCATTGCTCCTTCCTTTGGCGTTGCCGTCTCTTTCCCCCGTAAATGTAGATGGTGTTCGCCGGTGTTCTCAACCGCCCTTGGATCTCTCTAGATCTAGCGAGGGGTTGTGTCGATGGTGGTAGATATGTGGAGAAGGCCATCAATCTGTGGTAGATATAACACCAAGTTTGAATTTTATGTAGTTATTCGTGTCATTTTCCTATTAAATTTCTAGAAGAAAAAAAATATATGTTCAGAGCCTTCTAGGTTTTGTGATCGTTTGGTTATTTATGGTATTGTATATATTTCTATGATCCATTAATTAGATTTTGATACTGGGTTTAGGAGCTCAAATCTAGTGATCTGCAGACATATTTTGATTTTATTCATTTCGTTTAATTAGTTTTGAGGGGTTATGTGTTGAATGTTATAGTGTTCTAGGGTTTGTAGTAATTTGTGATGTTGAGTATCTAGTCTTGTGGACTAGTTTATGATCTGCAGACATATTTTGATTTTATTCATTTCGTTCAATATCTAGGAAAGATTTCTTAATTTTTTTTATCTGCAGAAATTTTGAAGTAAGAAAATCAATTTTTGTTGGTTAAGAGCTATATATTTCTAAAAAAAAAAAAAAAAAAAAAAAACTTCTTATAGAGGATAAAGTCCAAAATATTTTTTTTTAGTTCTTGTTGTTGTTGATGATGATGAAACAAATTGCAACAGAATAACAAAAATGATTGATTAAAAATTTTAGACAAATCTGTTCCAAATTTGGACATATAATGTGTTCAAAATTTGAACAAAAAGTTAATAGTTTAAAATATAAAGATATTTTAAAAAGTTAATATTCCAACCAAATATTAACTTTGAACACATTAGATTGTGGAGAAATAAGTGCCTTGATGCATTAGGTTAAAAGGGATGATTTTTGGGATGGCACCATATTGAGACCACCATCTCAAGAACCAAGTAGGAAATCTTGACTTGAAGTGATGATCAAAAGAGAAAACTAAGAGTGACTGTATGTATCATTTTAATATAAGAGGATTTTGAACTATATATCAATATAATCATAATAACTGTTTTGTATCGTATGATTAGGAAGATCTCGTAACAAGAAAGGGAGACCTCATTCATCAAGAGATACAATGTTGTGTATATACAAAGAATGGTAGAGGATTTTATTGATTTTACTGGTATTGACTCTATCATAAATTAGTTTAATGATTATGGACTTATGATGGAAGAGGATATATTTGTAAAAAGTATTTGAGTTGTCTGGATAAGACGGAGTGAAATGCCAATTAGGAGGGAAATAGATTTTGACTAAATCAATGACATTAAAACTGTTTTTGTGGACTAGTTTTTTTTGTAGAAAAGTTTGGATGACTGAGGTTTAAGAACATAATCTGTTCTTAGTATTGACCGTCATGGATAATTAGGAGGCATAAGTGTAATTGACTAACAAGCAAAAGGGTTAGTAGCAAAAGCAGAGGTGTAACTAGGTTTGGGAATAGTATAAAGAATTTGGTATCTGTTGACTAGATCATTAGGAGTGTTACAATGGGTTGACTGGTTAGCAAGTAGCTTAGAGGAAGACTTTTGACTTCACATCTATAATTAAGAAATAGAAAATAGATTAGCATCCACTAAGGACATCTAACCTATCAATATGGAAATTAAGAAGATTTGTGTAATGGACAATTAAATTGCGTTGACTATTAATTTGGTGGAATTGGAGGTAGGGATCTTGGTTAATTGACTTTAAATAGGTTATTTTAAAGGCACGATGGTAAATAATTTTGCAATAACGAGTGACTTGTAACTTCTGGGTAGAACAATATAGAGTAGGCATTTTTACTATGAAATTTATGTAGAGTTGAAATGTATATGACTCTCTTTATTCACTCTGTAAAAATTCACGAGTAAGAAAATCAGGGATAGGGTTTTGACTACCAGGAATATATTCAATGTCAGAATAATTATTAAGATAGCTATTAGACACCATAGACATGTGATTTAACTTTTAGAGGATTTGATTTTCATTAAAACCATCAATATTCCATTCATATAATTTTTTAGCAGAAACAAAAAATTGATTATTAATATTTGTTACTTCAAATTGAAGATCAAGTGACGTGGGTTTAGTGTACTAATTTTTCATAAGAGTAGTAGGATTAATTTTTGGATGTACTATTATATTAAGATTATTTGATTGGAATTGTTGTTCTAGGTAACTAATTTCGTTATCAATGGAAGTATCTGATTCCTGATTAGTAATTAAATGAGGTTGTTGAGTTATTACTGCTATATCTTTATCCTTTGAAGGTTTGGTAGTTAATTTGTTAAATATTTGTTCAATGCATCAACTGTATTAATTTATTCCTATTACTTGGGAGGTTAATAAGTGGTTTCTCAAGAGTTTTATTAGTTGAGGTATGACTATTTAAGTAATCATCAAACGTGGTTTCAATTTTGTTTAATTGTTTACCTATAGTTTTTAAATATTGATTAGTATAAATTGTTTTGTTTAATCACTTTTTTTAATTTCAACAAGATAAACCATCCGAAATGTGTTCTCTAATTGATAAACCTCAATAACTTTTTTAACTTTTATTACTCTTGTGTTCAAAATTTGAACAAATAGTGGCTTGGTATATTTTAGTAACAAAGATTTGAATAGATAAAAAATCAATAAATAGAATTTAGCGAAAAAATTTAATAGATAATAAAATTTGGAGAAATAGATTTAAACAAGTAAGAGAAAAAATTGAACAAATAATAAAAGTTAGACAGATATTTGAACAGATAAGGGAAAAAATTGCATAGATAGTCAAAAAAATTAAACAGATAAAAAAATATTTAAACAGATAGTCTAAAAAATTAAACAGATGGTAAAAAAAATTAAACGGATAAAAAAATATTTGAACATATAGTCTAAAAAATTAAACATATAGTCAAAAAATTCAACAACTAGATAATGGGTAAAATTAGAAATAAAATATCCTTCAAATAACAAAAATAATTTCTCACCAAATTATTTCATAAAGAGTGGATCTCTCACCAATAAAAAAATATTTACTAGACCTAATATCTTATACATTCCTTAAATTAAAATTTTCAATAATTTTCTCCATAAATAATAGATACATATATCAATGTTCATTAAATAATTTCATAATTCCATGAGGTCCGATTGAGTTTTATAGATTGAAACTTGTAGTATCATTCTTCAAAAACTAGGGTAGCGTTTGGTTTGTATGTAGAATTATGATTTGAGTGTAAAATTGTATTTTAAATTTGTGAGTTTTGAAATTATAATTTGAAAAGAGAAAATTTCTTTGGTTATGTGTTTTGAATTATGATTTAAATTGAATGTTGAATTTTTTAAATGAGTGTTGAGTTTGTGAAAAATTATTTGATTATGAATTTTGAAAAGAGTTTTCAAAACTTAATTCAAAAACTTATAATTCATTACCATACGCACAACTTAAAACTTTATTAAAAATTCTATTTGAACTCATAACTAAACTCTTTTTAAAATTCAATTCAAAAAAATAATTATTGACAAAAATGATTTTTTTATTTAAAAAATTTTAAAAATTCTGAAAATATTTTTTTATTTAAAATATTAAAAAAATATTTTTATATTTTTATATTTTTAAAATTACTATGACAAATGAATTTTTATTTCAAATTTTTTTTTTGTTAATTTTAAATAAATGTCCAAATAATTTGTCATTTTGGTCTCAAAAAAATATTTTCTATATTTAAAAAAAACAATAACCAAATATTTTTTTTTCCTAGATAACAAGTGCCAATTACTTTTAAAATAAAATAAAAAAACTTGTTCTGGTCTACCGACCGAATGACCGAGTAGGCCAAAAATTAAAAAACTCTTTGGTTTACAAAACATGTTTTCAAAATGTGTTTTGAAATTGATTTGAAATTATGATTTGAAAACTGTAAGCAAACAGAGGGTTAATTATTAGTGTGGAATCATGGTTTGAATTACAAATCAAACACATCTTAGATATTTTAAAAATTAATGGGTAAATTATATTTTGCTCATTTTATGTTTGGTAATTTTTTAATTTTGACCCTCAAAGTTTTTTTTTTTTTTTTACTTTGACCCTTAAAGTTTCAAATTTTTTCCACTTTACTCTAAAAATTAATTATATTAAAAATTAGACAAAAAATGACATATTAAAAGTCACATAGTATAAAAATATTTTCTTATATATAACTTTGATATAAACTTAAACTCCAATATAACAACATATTTTTTTATGTTATGTGACAATTACTAAAGCAGTAAAAACTTGAAATTTTAAAGGCCAAAATGAGAAATAAATTTTTTTAAATACTACAACTCTATTCATCCCGAAATATTAGTCCATTTTGGGAATTTAACTTTTTTTGATAATACAATTATTACATTTAAAAAATATCAATTTCCAAAACTACTCTTTGGTAGTATAATTATTAGGAAAATTTACCCATAAGTCCTAGTTTTTGAAACGTTGAACCATTTAGTCCTAAAAATTTTCTTATGCTCTATTTAGTCCCATTTTTACATAAGCATGACGTAAATGATGTAAATGATCTGATGTTTCATTCTATAATTTCAAAATTTATTAAAATCTGATGAACATTAGATGTTTTTCATCCTATATTTTCAAACATTATTGAAATTTAATGAACATTAGATGTTTGAAATCTAATGTTTGTAACATGACTCTGATGTTATTAACATTGTATCTGATGTTATTAACATTGTAATGGGACCTTTCAGTCTATAAGAAAACTTTTAGGACTAAACAGTGCGTAAGTTATTAATTTGGGATTTATTAGTGCATCCCCCTAATTATTATACTTCAAAAATATTAATTAATAGGATAAAATAAAAAATTTATGCTTTGGTTTTAAAAAAAAAAAAAAAAAAAACTTATTTTGAGATAACAAATAATTAATTAATATTTTTGAACAGAAAGAATAGTAAAATGAAAAGTGGGCAAATATAACAAGGGCTAGCATAATTTATCCAAAGTTCGAAGCTGGTCTCAAATCTACTTTGTAAATTGGATGATATTATTGGATTTGTGGCATCCATCAAAGTTTCGTCTCAATAATTCGAACTGTTTAATGTGTAGAATTTATTGAGTACTTTATTCTTATGAAAAATCATGTTGATCGAATATCGATAGCTATTTCATCGGATCAAATTTTTGTCAATAATTTATTTTAAAAATTATATTCACTGTTGATAGAAATCTAATTCGATCAAGTAGCTATCAATATCCGATTAATGTAATTTTTTACAAAGATAAAGGGTGTGTTTGATTTGTATTTTGAGATAAATTTTCAAAAAAAAAAATTTGAGGAGAGAGTTTATAAATTTTTTTGGTTTGTTTGGTTTTATATTTTGAAAATAGTTTTAGAGTTTGAGAGTTTTGGATGATTTAATATTTTGTTATAGTTGCATAGATTTGTGTGAGAGAAAAAGTGATTAAGAATGAGAGAAAAGAGAGAAAAAGTGATTGATTGGTATGTAGGAGAGAGAAAGTGATTTTGATTTTTTTTTTCAAAAAATATGAACCAAACAAAATTTTAAAATTTTTTCTCAAAAATTATATCTTGAGATATAAACCAAACAAGTATAAAATACTCAATAACTTTTACATATTGAATGATTTGACTTCTCGAAATAGAATTTGTTATGAACCCCTACAAACCTAACAACAAGGTCCAATCTAATCTCGAACTATAAGGAAGCAGTTCATCGAAAATTATTGGACTTGTATTTAAATGATAGTCGTCTGCGGGTATAAATTTGGCTCGGTCCGGCTTATGTTGGTCCGCACGAGCTCTTATTAAAATTCAAGCGTCGCCGGGCCACGAACAAAAAAATTAGGGCCACACCCAAGGGTATTCAGGCGGGTGGACCTGGACTTAGACTTAAGGCAAGTTTAGACAGGTCTAAACAAATTTTTTTATTTTTTCTATCAAAATTTTATTATTTTTTACTAAAAAAATACTGGGCCTTAGATTAGCCTAGTTTGGGAAGACTAAATAAGTGTACTTTTTAACTTTTTATGAAATATGGGTTGGGTTTGGGTTGGGTTTGAAGTGATGTGTTAGAGAGGTGATGTGACTTAAATAAGATGATGTGACTTAAATAGAATAGTGACTTTTTGACTTTTTATCTTTTTTGACTCATGCCAAACTTGGCCTGAATCTTGAATGGACCTTAAGCAAGCTGATGAATTGAGCCACAGACCGGACCGAACTTCAAAATAATAACCTAGATCCTAATCTAAGGTCTCAAGCTGAGGTCAGACCCAAGTCCAAATGAGCCTAAATGGATCGAGTCCACGCCAAACCGCGGACAAACTTCGAGGCCCCACGCCCGCGGCTCATTATTACGCTCCTATAACCGTCCATTTTGAAATTACGTTGGATTAGATCTTTGTTCAGTCATTGTACCAATGTTCAGGTGCCACCTGTGAGACCCGGAAAGATCCGGACCAGTGCTGCTGATTACCTCTCTGGCGTTGTAAAATTCCAGAAGACAGCCCGTGGACAACCGCCCGATTGCTAAATCCAACAGCGGAGCAATCCCACAGCACAGCTATCTCTGCGATCTCTACTATTTGCACAATTGATGACCAGGGCGATTCAACACGGTTCGGCGTTCTAGGGTTTTGTTTCAGTCACCATCGTTCAACTCTGATTCGAAATCTCACAAATTCTTCGTCTCCAATGGCGTCCAGTTCGCATAGAGGCGGTGACTTCTATGGCGCTGCTCCCTACAGATCGAGGTATCCATTTATTATCGATTGATGTATTCGCTATTTTGATTTCTTTTCTGTTTGATTCTCGAGAATTTTGAAGAAGAAAATTATGATTTGAGACTTTATTTCTATTTTATTCTTTCGTTCATCAGAAATGTTAATTTTTTTTTTTTTATGTATTGTTTTGCTTCTTTGTGAATGCAGAGAAGGGCTTAGCACGAGACAAGTCGGTAATTCTGATGAAATCCAATTGCGGATTGATCCAATGCATGGCGACTTGGATGATGAGATTACCGGTCTCCACAAACAAGTTAGACTACTAAGAAACGTAAGTTTTTGCTCTCCAAAACCGAAATCCTCCTTTCTTTTAATCTCGATGATTGATACGTATTGAAATTCTCCATTGGATGGTGGCATGCTTTGCTAATGTTGGATGACCCAGATTTCCAAGACGGAACTTTTGTTGATATTTGTTGTTAATTCTAGTTAGGTTTAGGTTAGACTTGTTTGCTGAAAATTATGGACAGCGCCTAATTACCCAAAATGTTAAAAAGGGTGAAAAGTTACGGAGAAGGGTGGGATCGAAATTAAAGAGGTTAAATGCTGGTTGTGAGTAGAATAGCTAGTTCCATTGTGGAGATAGTGAAAGAAAATCAACCAATGGAGCTAGCCTAGTTGGTCAGAGCCCTTAGACTCGTGGGGGCTAAGAAGCATGGACACGGACACGGACACGTGACACGACACGGGTACGACACGGACACGCTGATACGTTAATTTTCAAAAAATACAGGACACGACACGTGGAGGACACGCATGAAATATATAATTTTATATATTTATTATATGTTATATATATAAATATATCATTCAAAGATAATAAAAAAATGCAATATGACACTAATTCTTATAAATATATATGGTTTTTATTTTATTATTGTATCTTAAGTTATTTTGTTCAAACTTATAATTAGTTTTACATATGTCTAATCGTTAGACACGTGTGTTTAAACGATTGACACGTGTGTCCTCCAAGTGTCCAAAGAGTGTCCAAGTCTTTAAAAAATAGGACACGTTTTGAAGAGTGTCGGACACGTGTCCTAAGAGTGTCCAAAGAGTGTCGGTGTCCGACACGTACACGACACGGATACGTCACCTTCCTAGAAGTGTCCGTGCTTCTTAGCATGGGGATTTTAAATAGCAAAAGATGATCTATGAGTCGACTGAAATTGTTAGATTTCAGCCCATGGGGTAAGATTGCACATAGTCTATCTTGAACTTCCTGACCCTTTGTATGTCTGTTGGCACATAAATTTCAACCAAATTTATGTTTAAATTTCAAATACAGTCAATGACACACATAGAGCCTACGATAAGATTATTGTAGGTAATCACTTCTTAAAAAAGATCAATATGATCCGTTGAAGTACATAAATAAAACGACGTTGTATCTCAACAACATTATTCAAGATACTTAAGTGACACGTGGAGCCTACAAAAGATGACACCTGTAGAGCCTACAGCAAGGACACCACACAGGATGAAACCTCAAAGATCAATCCGTTTAATCAGACATACGATTAATCAGATAGCGCTATTATTCAAAATTCAAATGGCGCTATCATTCAATTTGAAATTCAAATTGAAGATGAAGCATTCCTATCACCTGATGGCCCTCTATAAATATGAGGACCATCACACAAAACCGGGGATCAGAAAATTAGAAATAAAAAGATCAGAGAGAGAGAAAGAAATTGAGAGCTAAAGAAGTCGTTATAAGAAAGAAGAAGAGAAGCCTAGAGAATTCAGGAGCCTACGCTAATAATGATGAATAGGTAAAGGGTTCCAAATCCAAGAATTGTATTTTGTATTCGAGGGTTCAAAATCCATAACAATTTCAATAAAATATTTATTTTTCTTAAATTGTCTTTTGTTGTTTATTTTGTTCTTCATTAATCGGAGGTTTCATTGTATAAAATGTGTAATTAACAATCTGAAACACTGATCGGAAATAAGAACCTGCTATTCAAATAATCAACGTTGTTTAGTCCAAAAAACTAAACGGTGGACATTTGTAACATAAAATTTTGAAATGTGTTGAAACACTTTATGTTTTAAAATTTGTGTCTATAATGTCTAATTGAAAAAATGGGCAGAATTTTATGGGTTGTTATACTTGTTCTATTTCTAGGATTATTCTCCACCAACTATTAAACTTATGTAAGTTCCATATGTCATATCTGGACCCAAACTTTGAGCTATTGATTGAGACTACAGCCCAAATCGATTGAATTTCTGAAATTATCAATATATTATCGACTTGTAAGACATAAGAAAATATGTGTAGTATTATACCAGGAGCAATCTACCTATATAAAGTATAAAATAAGGCTGAAACTAAACAAAGTCTTGATTACACAAGTTCCCAATCATAATCGAACTTAACTCAACAAGGTTATATCCCATTCACTTGGGATAAACTACATTGATCCACTTCTTTCAATTAGATATATTGATGTAATTAAAGACATATGGGGCCATGACAAGTGTGAGAATAGTTAGGGAGAGAATAAATAGATTTTCAATAACAATCTGTGTGTTTGGTTTCAGTTTTCTGAAAATTGAGTTTTTTTGTTTTATTTATTTATTTATTTATTTTTTAGTGAATATTTTTAAAATTTTAAGTTTTTTTTTTTTTTACTTTTTTGGATATACCTTACTTAGATGTATCTAAATAGTAAAATATTTATGAAAAAATATTTTTAAAAAATTAATAAATACACAAAAATACGAAAAATGTACTGAATTTTTGTATATATATATTTTTGGTATTTAGTGAATTTTTTAAAGATTTTTTTCACAAATATTTGTAAGTGTATTTATGTTAAAAAAAAATTTAAAAAAAAATTTGCTTCAAATATTAAAAAAAATTCATTGAAAACAAAAAAATATGAAAAATAAAAAAGTAGAATTTTTTGAAAAGTGTTTTTTGAAAACCAAAACCAAACAAGTTGAATAGGTTTACATCAAGAAGAAAGAGCGCTATGTGTTTTTCTTTTTGTATTAGTAATGAATGAATTTACTAGAAACATTCAAGAGGATATCTTCAGTGTATGATGTTTGTAGATGATATAATTTTAGTGACGAAAATAGAGAAGTAACATTTCAGCTAAAATTATGGAGAGATTTTAGAATATAGTTTTAAGTTAATTAACACTAAAACAAAATATATGGTGTAACTTCAACAAAATTAGAAATATATATGAAGACATAGTAAAACTTGATGGACAAGAGATATTTAACAGTGAGTAACCATTTTTATGTGTTGGATCATTTTAATCATAAAAAATAGACAAATCAAAGAGGGTGCGGCACATATAATTAGAGCAGTATGGATGAAATGACACCAAATTTTGTTATTATCACAACATCCAGACTTTGATGCAGCACAGCACAAGCAGGAAACTCCCTAACTGAAGAATTTAAAGGATTGATGTTCACAAAGTTGTGACTATTAATTCGTGTTAGTTGTCAATCTATCAGAACCCTTATTGTTTCTCCAGGCTTGGGACTGACTGTGTAAATAATCATGCTTATGTAAAATTTATATTGTGCTTCTTTTGTTGTTGGCATCATGGTGTGCTATCATTCATGTCCATTTTTTTATAATTTTTTAAATTCTTTTGAGAGATTTGTTGAAAACATTTGGCTTGTAAACTATTATTGGGTCTATAATTTATTGATGAATATGGATTATGAAATATTTCATTACCCCCTACCGTGATTATCACTGTTTGATATCAACGCATGAATATTTGGGACTTACTAGTCATGCAAGCAAGCATTACTGGTTGGATTGGGTAAAATCGAATAGTTTCTTAGATTTTGGATCTTTCAATGCATGTTCATGCTACATTCTTTTCATATACCTGTTTTGTGGGCTACTCCTTTGGGACCATTTCCAGCATCGTCATATGCCTCAGTTTATGTATGCTTATGGATTTAATGCCTAAGAAGCACAAGCACTTCTAAAAAGGTTCCATGCTTGTGTCAAACCCCAACACTTCTCAGACACTAACGTACAAACATGTCCTATTATTTAATTTTTTTTTTTTTTAACCAAGACATGATTCAAAGAGTCAGGATGACACGTCTATCACTTAGGCATACGCGAAACAGAATACAATTTTGAACAAAATAACTTGGAATTTAATGATGAAATAAAAATAATGTAGATTTATACATATTAATCCTTCCTCTTTTAAATTTTAAGAATTAATGTCATGTTGTATTTTTAATTATCTTTGAATGACATCCACATATATATATATATGACATATAAAAATTATATGAAAAAATATATTTAGCATTGGCTGGTTTTTGGGATACCCAAAAAAATTCAAAAAGCCAAAAAGTTACTAAAAAGTTAAAAAATTATCACTATTTATCAAAAAAAAAAAAATTTACACACAAATTATTACAACACAGTCTGAACCGTCCCACAGACTGTTGCTGAGTTGCTGAAATGATTTGGAAAAATTGCACAGTTGGAGAGCACATACAACACACTGTTGTTCGGCCCATGGGGGCCCATCACGGTTCCCGTTTTGATAATCTGAACCGTGTAATATGTAGAACTCGTCGAGTACTATATGTTTATGAAAAATCACATTGATTGGATATCGCAAATTACATGATTAAATCAGTTTTGTATAAAAAAGTAGATGGTGTTATAGTTAACGGTTGAAAAAAAATTAATCCGATCAGATAGCTATCGATATCCGATCAACGTGATTTTTTACAAGTATATAGTACTCGACGAGTTCTACATATTGAACGGTTCAAATTATCAAAATGGAACCCATGATGGCCCCCACGGACCGAACAATACCGTCCAATGCAATGCCCGAAAAGTAGGCAACCATTTCTTATCATCAATTCACTCCCCCAAACGGTACGGCTTACTGCCTACTGTCTTTATCTTCTCCTATACACTAATTTATATAATTTTTTAATAAACATTTTTTCGTAAAAAGTCAAAAAGTTAACCCAAACAACCATATTTTTTTCCTCAACTTTTTAGTCCAAAAAGTACACTTATTTAGGACGCCCCAAACAACTCCTTGCATTTAAATTTTTTTTTTATATCATCGTGTCTGTGTCTTGTCCGTGCTTCTGTGTTATCAGTTGACATTTAATTGCCACACAGCCTCCACTGTTCTAAATTTTGCTTCTTATCAATCTGTTTTGTGAGCTCTTATTCAAGCATGGCACTGCAGGTAGCTCAAGAGATAGAATCAGAGGCAAAGTTTCAGAATGACTTTCTCAATCAGCTGGTATACCATCAACTTTAAAACCCTTTGTTTGAGAAATGTTTTATCTTCTTTCATTGCTAGCTTAAACACTTGCTGGAATAGGATACCTTGATTTATGACTTTTATGCAACTAACCACTTCTTTTGTGATTACCAATCGCTGTTTCTTTTTATAGTTAATTACTTTTGTGAAGCTAGCTGAATAAATTATGAATGCTAGATAAGTTAATATGGGCTTGTGAAATGGGAAGAGTAAAGGGAAAAGGACGAAAATAATCAGAAATTAACCATTCCTTGGTAATCAGCAATTAAACTTCTTCTCAATGTCAAGATTTAAGATTTATACTCTGCACATTGTGATTCAACTTTCAACTTCAAATTGTAAAAGAGAGGGTCATCTCTTACACCGTTTCCCTTGTTTTGACAATTGGAGCTATTATTAAATATTGAAAGTGCCCTTGCCTTAGAATGGTTGAGAACACTTTGGGTCTTTGATGGACATCTTATATCTTGTACTGAGGTTGTAATCAAATCAACATTTGATGGGCCAATTGAAGAGATATACGTGTGGGAGTGGAGTCTTTGCTCAAGCTAGATTACATTTTGCACCAGCTTTCTCATGAATTGGAAGGATGGCACTTACAGTGTGAGTGCAGGTATGTGTGAAAAAAATTAGGGAGTAGGAGAAAGAAATAGGTAGGTGGGGGAGACGATAAGAAAATGGAGGGTTCTACAGTTTGGTGTAAAAACGAACTGTCAAAATTATGCTGACAATTTGAAAAGGAGACCGAGTGGACACTAAAAGCTCCTGTTTATTCACCAAATAATTAATTAATTAAATGGTTTAGAACCATTATGTATCACGATGACCTAAGAATCTTGTAATAGGTGCTTGTGGTGAGTCATATAATATTATAAATCATATTGTGCCTTCCATATGGTGCATATTAAGAATAAAAAAAACGGGGTTTCTGGTATTTTATAATGCTAAGAAAGACAGCCATTGCATTTTGGGAGAATGAAGAATCTCTCCCAATAGTATTTATCCAAAAAAAGAAGAAAAGAATCTCTCCCTAGAGTTACTGAAAAATAATAGTTAATTTGGTTGGCTGATTGTCTTTATTTATGAGACTGAAGTTTAATTGATCAGTGCTTCTTGTTTATATTCTATTCTGTGTTCATAATTCTTTCTGAAAAAGCTATATATTTTCTTGTATGTAACAGCAAATGACACTGATAAAAGCTCAAGCTGGGGTGAAGAACAACATGAGGAGATTGAACAAGAGTATCATCCAGCAGGGGTCAAACCATGTTATCCATGTGGTTCTTTTTGCACTTCTCTGTTTTACTGTGGTCTACTTCTGGTCCAAATTCTCTCGAAGATGAGGTTTGCAATCCTGCGGCAGCCTTGCCATGCCAAGAATCTTTTTGAATGAAGGCCAACTAAACTTTTTGGAAGATCTAATTCCAGTTTCTTTATAGAACTATCCCCATGGACGTATCGTCGTATACATTGTGATGGCATCTTTGAAAAGCATGGTTCTTGTTTTCCCAGTTTTTACTTTCGAAATGTACAACACAAATTCTTGCTGCAGGGAAAAAGGTGTTAATTGCATGTGAAATATGAGACGGTCTATCTTGTGAGTAATTAGTTTTGTTAATGAAATCATAGTTTTCCATCCATATTTGAGTGTCAGGGATTTCACTTGATTGGTTTTCTTTAGTTTTTTTTTGTTGGAAGCTGTTTTTGAGGCAATCAAGATGTTAAACTTTGTCAAACAGGGACATGTAGTCTACATATCTGGATTGATGCAAGATTTGTTTGGGCATATACTCACAAGGGATGTTGTGGCAAGGATAAGAGCAGACTTACTAAGCTTTTTATGCCGGTCAAATTTCTTCTAGAACTCCAATTTCTTGGGACATTTTTTCCCGAGGTTTGCACAACTAGCATTTGTCACACAATCCCTTGACTTTTTAAGGCCAAGTTTGGCATCCTCAAAAAAATTCAAAAAGTCAAAAAGCCACTATCCTATTTAAGTCCCATCATCATATTTAAGTCACATCACCTCTCTAACACATCACTTCAAACTCAACTCAAATTCAATCCATATTTCATAAAAAGTCAAAAAGTGTACTTATTTAGTCTTCCCAAACTTTGCCTAAATATATGTCAATACAAGTGCTGTCATTGATTGGAATTTCTGAAGACTCGGTGGTTGGTTGGGTAGATGAGGCACTCCCTTACCAGGTGTTATGCATAGGTTCGTGTCTTGTTGCTGTTTTATTTAACTTTCATTTCCCTTATTTACTCATTAGCATAGTTATTCTTACAATTGGAACGCCTCCTTTTCCCTCCGTCCACTGGGTTCAAGCCACAAAACTCCCTAGCAGTTTGCATCTCAGCAAAATTCAGGAACAGTTTCTTCCTCTCCATCCATCCTTAAATCATGCACACCGTACCCACCTTCTCCAAGCAGTAAGGCTCGACCTATTTTTAAATTTCTCATCTCCAATGTTGGCTTGGTGATCCCACTTTGTTGGTTTTACACGCCCATCCTTCATGGATTGGCTGACAAAAAGGACTATTGCCCAAAATTCGTGCCAAAAGTAGTCATAGTGTCAGACAAAAGTTAGATACTCCATCAGAGTGTGGCATAGATAAGTGTTTGTCATAGCAGTTTCAGCAAAGGAGGAATTACTCCACAGTGAAACAGATGAAAAAAATAGGGTGAATTACATTAAAGGTTCCTATAGTTTAGGACTTGTGTCACTTTGGTCCTTGACTTTTCAATTATAACACATTTGACTCTGAATTTTGAATTTTGTTCTAAATAAAGACAATTGAATATACCATTAATCAATTTCAAGAGTAAAGTTGTCAATTTGATAAAATATAAACTAATTTGACAAATATAAATGCCAAAAAATATTTTAAAATTTTTAAAAATTGTTTCTACTCACCAATGACAAAATTATGTAAAATTGATAAATCTTTTACACATTTATTTTTTTTAATAAATTAATTTTTATTATATGTTTGGATGATGATCATATAATGAGTGGTTGTTTTTATTTTCATTAAATTAGTTTTTATTTTTTCGAAAGTCAAATATGACTACAACTTTGATATCATTATTAAACTAATCGATTAAATCAAAAAATTCAAAATTAAAAACATTTCATATGTTAAATATATCGATTACACATTAAAAGCCTAGCAACTGCCTATTGATCATCATCCAAATACATAATGAAAATTAATTTTGGTAAAAAAAAATAAAATAAATGTGTAAAAGATTTATCAATTTTACATAATTTTATCTTTGGTAGATAGAAATAATTTTTAAAAAATCAAAAATATTTTTTTGATATTTATTTTTGTCAAATTAGTTTATATTTTATCAAATTGACGGCTTTACCCTTAAAATTAAGCAATGATATTTTCAATTGTCCTTATTTAGAACAAAATTCAAAATTCAGGGTCAAATGTGTCACAATTAAAAAATCAGGGACCAAAGTGACACAAAGCCCAAACTATAAGAACTGTTAGTATAATTTGTCCAAAAACATATACACAAACATGTAGGTGTAACTTGCATCCTCCTTATTTTGACAATTCTTTTCTCTTATCCCACTGACAAGTGATTCCCCCTTAAGCAAACCTGAGGTCTTTGAGCCGGAGCCGCGTTTAGTGGTCACATTCTCCATAATTTGGGGTGTTTATTGATGGTCACGTTCTCAATAATTTTGGGGTGTTTAGAATTGTCAACGACACAAGTACTCCATTCCATTGCTGGAAAAATGCCCATGAAGTAGTGTGGGAGCAAAGAAAGGAAAGAATAGCCTGGACAGACGTACAAACAAAATGCTGAGATACATATGATGTATTTGATTGAGCTACACGACTTCCTGTTTTGGGTGAACACTTTGAGACCACGCTCCATGTCCATCAGGTTTTGCTCATTATAGATGCCAAATTTGGGACTCACAATTAAACCAGAGAGAGAGAGAGAGAGAGAGGTCCACGATGTAGGGAAGCATTGTATTTAAATATAGCAATGCAACATGCTGGTGATAAACACTATTTACATAACCTGTACATCAGTTTATTCGTTAGTATCAGGTTAGGGACATTGCCAGGTCAATAAGAACTAATGTTAGATCAAACAAGCATTTCTAACAATTCTCAGTCTCAATCCTTAAATTCTAGGGCTACCATTTTGTTACTGGTAACATGCTTGCCAGCAGGTCAGGTTAATTTGGATCCCCATTCAAAAAGAGGGGTGAGGGAAAATGGCAGTGAAGTTGGTTGGTCAGCTATCTATGTATCAAAATCAAAACGCTTTGCAGAGATTGTTAGCCTTCATGTTAGATGAACACTGCTCACGTATAGGGCTCGTTGGAGCATAAATCCTGCTCCTTTTTGGTTCAGAAATCCTCACATTTGAAATCGCTACCGCAAGTGCATCGACCAAACCACAGTCATCGTGCTCTTCTGTCTTGCAATCAAAACTTCCGGGCAATGACGCTGGACTCGTAACCTTGCTTATAGAACCATAGACTGTCCTACTTTCATTGTTGTCCAGTGTGGTTGTAGCTAATAGCTGGGAAGGTGGTGCTGAGTGAGACTTTGATTTTGATTTGATAGATAGTGTCCTTAATGTGCGCTCAGTGTAGAACAAGATCCATGGATGGCCTGAAAGAACATCACTTGAGTGAGAAAGATCTAGTAAATTTACAAACAAATTCAAGATTTAGCAACTACTCAGAATTTGTAACAGCTCATGATCAGCATATTATTAAAAAATGGTATGCTAAAAAAGCTACTGGTGAATGGCGTAGGCTGAGCTACCGCTTCATGAAATTTGTTTTTTTTCAAAAAGTAAATGTAGAATTTTATCCTTTTTTTTTTTAACAATAAATTGTATCCAAATTTTGGGGTTTTACAAATTGAACCTAGTGGAAATAGAGAGGGAAAATTTGTTCTTCCTATTCAACTTCATTATAAATATATTCTAAAATTTATCTTTAGTGTTCAAAATTATTCATGACACGATTCTCAATGCATATTAGAATATAAATTATGGAGTATATTTTTATAAAAGAGTGAAGTGATAACAACTGCAAAAGTTATTGTCATTGATTCCCATTGCTTCTTTCAGTAGAAATGTAGATCTTTGCCAGATTATGAAGCAATAGTAACATGGGATAAAAGCAGATAGTGTACCTTATTCTCCGTTCAGTTCTTGGGAAATTTGTGTGACGAAGTTGTTTCCAAGAAAAATGTAGTAAAGTGAAGTAAAGAAAAAGAAAACTTCTTTTCCCATGTTCATTTGTCAGGAAAAGGAAAGTGTACTGTTGAGTTTCTTACATTTTTTGCAAAACATGTTTTGAGAAAAAACATATCCTAGAGGGAAAATTAAAAATATGAGTCCCACAACTTTCTCACTAAATGAACATGGAAAAACTTAAAAGGGAAAGTTGATTTTCTTATACTTTCTTTTCCTAATACTGAATGGAGTCTTAGAAACCGAAGTCAAGAATTAAAAAAACCCTTGAGAAATTTGACCAGCATAGAAAGCTTACTTAGCACTTCCTCCGCTGTTATCCTTGTTGCAACATCCCTTGTAAGAATGCGTTCAATCAGATCCCGTGCAGGTTTAGATACAAACTCCCATATCCCACTATGGAAATCTAGCTTCACATTCTTGATTGCCTCAAAAACCGCTTCTAATGAGTCTCCTTGAAACGGAAGAACACCAGTCAAGAGAGCATATAGCAGGATACCGGCACTCCAAATATCAACTTTCTCTGAATAATTGCCTAACAGAACTTCTGGGGCAACATAAGCGGGGCTCCCAGCCAAACCAGTCAACCTCTGACCTACAATGAAGTAATTGCATTGTTTCATAAGCAAGAATGAAACGCAATAACAAAAGGCAAGCTATAAAGATAAGAAAATAAAATCCAAGTCCATTAGAGTGGATTTATCATAATTCCAACAAAAACAGGCGATTTCTGTCCTTTAAATGCAAAACATCAGTCGTTCCAAACGTCTTACAGTTCTAACAATCACATAGTATCGAGTATAAACAAAGACTAAAAAACTCAAAACAATACTTACAATATTACAAAATATAACAATGATAAACAGAGCACATTACAAAAGGCCCATACAGGAACAATTTTTTTTTTTCTTATATAAAAGGTATACCCAACCATGACACATACAATAAATTGTTAAATAAATTATAGCCTATATACATATACAGCATAACAAATAATCAAACAAAACTGACAATACAGAATAACATTCAAATTTTAATATTTCACACATAGTTGCACCACAAAGACATCAAACTTTTAAATGCAAAATTCCATTAATCACAAACACTCAATTTTACAACATTAGGCATAAGAAAAGACCCTTGCAGTTTCCAGAAAAGTTGGACGGGGTTCACTCTTTAGTTGGCAGTTAGTGTCACAATGTCCCTTTAAAAAAGCCTTAGGTTTGCGCATTCTGCAGCTTGGACATGTTTTTGACTCACCAAAAGACAATGATGGCTGCCACAGCGATGAAAAGACAGCCAGGCTATCCTCTGTGGCTAACACTTTCTGGCTTTTAAAGGTTAGCAAAATTGAGTTTCCTAGTGAAACTATTCTGGTTTAAACGATTTTGAATTTTGGAAGCCTCACGCAAGCAGGACCAACTAATTTCAATTCTGTCATTATTAAATCCTTTCTGTGCAGAAGGTGAAGGTTTAGGAATAGTGATGGTGGCTGATGCGGGGTTCTGACTTCCGAGGCTTCTGTGGAGGCATAGCAGAATCTGGAGTCATCTTTTGCAGATTACTTTAGCTTAACTGCAACTTTGTAATGCTGAAATCCTCCAAATAACAGAATCTAGAGTTATCTTATGCATTGTCCCAATGGTGAAGAAGTTATTAAACAAAAGAAGTTAGGAAATTTGAAGCGCTTCATGGTGGTCAAAAAGGTTCCAAGTATTCCGGAAGAGTGAAACGACGGATTAGGAAAAAGGGATGAATAGTTTTATTTGTCCCTAAAAATCACTAACAATGTATTTGTGCCAGTGTTATGTGTAAGCAAACAACACAGTCGTGTAAGCAAACAAGAAAGTCCTTTTTCTGCTACCAGCCTTCCATCTTAATTACCAATATTAACCTAACAACCTCTAATAGAACTAGAAGACCATAGGAAAAATTATTAAGTTAGGGAATGGACAGAAAAACTATGCTAACAATGGGTACAGTATTCATACAGTCTGGAAAACAGGTAACACACTAGTTGAATGGTTGTTTTTCCAGGTAACCTACGATATGATTGATCCATTTGAGCATTAACCAAGTAGAAGTTCAGCAATGTACATAACTCCAGTAAGCAACCATTCAACAATTCTAAATAAGAGTAGCAAAGTTAATCAGGCCATTGGACATGTAGGTCTCAATTATTTGTACAAGCAGGTAACTTACAGTCGCACCTTTTCGCATCTTTTCGAAGCACAACATAATGGTATGTAATTGCAGACACAGAAAGGCGATAATACAGCTATAGGACCATAATGAAATTCAATTGAAGATCTCGTGACCTTGCTATTCTCACTTTGGTTGGTAAGAAGAGGTTGGCATATACCTAGGAGCTGTAGCCAAACCTAGACCAAACATCACAACTACACACTCACCATTGCTAAAACATGAAACCCTTGGACCATATACAAGGTTTTCTACACCACAATTTCGACTGGTAGCTTATTATCCACAAATAAACTTCCAATTACAGGCTCCAACAACTGCTAACACATTTTCCTAATTGGAATTTCTAAAAAATCTCCTTGATGCAATAAGTAGCTAAAATTAAAACAAGATAGCATGACAATAACCCCCTAAAAATATCAAACTAACTGTATACAAAATGAGTAAAGAAACAAAAGAAAAAAAAAAAAAAACCACCATGTTCACTTCCACTACTGGTGCTGAAAACAGCAGCAGTATTGAGATTACAAGGACAAGAAAAATAACACTACATTACAGAAGGGAGGTGTCAGATATTTACCATTTGCAACCCTCATGGCTAAACCAAAATCTGCAAGCTTTATCTTCCCTGAAGTTGTGAGAAGAATATTCTCAGGCTTTATATCCCTGTGTACAACTCCCATCTCATGACAATACTTAATCACCAGCATTAATTCCTTGAATATATTAGCAGCCCGATGTTCAGAATATTGAACCTCCTTGATCATCTGATCAATCAACCGTCCGCCCGAACACAACTCCATCACAAGATGAAAACATTCTGAATCCTCATACACTGCCTCCAATGTTACAACACCCGGATGGCCGGACAAATGCTGCATAATCTCCACCTCACGGTGAACTGTCTCCTCCCCCTTACACAGAGTCTTACAAGCGAATACCACTCCGGTAGCCCTACTCTGACACAGCCAAACTGACCCAAACTTTCCTTTTCCAATTGTAGCACCCACAATATAATCATCCTCAATCTTATTCTTCCTGCCCGTTTGAGTGGCCACATCAATACACCCAATCTTCCTCTTCAAGCCCCTTCCTGGTAAAACCAATGATGAGGTTCCACAAGGTGGAGCTGTGGCAGCAATACCCACAAGCCTATTTGTACATGACCCAACATGCTCATTACCCACCACATCTTCCTTGCACCTCTTCCTCAATCTTGCATAATCTTCCAAAGAATAATGGGACTTTAAATTCAATAACTGTGACCGCGAATCACTGGTTGATTCTAAAATTCCCTGGTCTTGATTTGGGTATAAAATATCGCTCCCTTTCCTCTTCTTCCTCATAATCACATCACACTCCAAACAACTGATCAAATCTATCCAAACCCAAACCCAAACCCAAACCCAAACCCAAACCCAAAGACCCAAATTCAAAGAAAATCAAAAGGTTCACCCCATTCAATCCTTTACTCCAATTTTAAATGTATCCTATCCTACTATCACCTGAAATCAAGCGAAAAGATTCATTCACATCCATTATTCAATTAGCCTATATACCAAGAATTAGACAAATAAATAGCATATCATCAATGTTCAAAAAGATGAAGCCATCGAACAAATATGAGAAGACTAGAGAGCAAAAGAAAGAACCTTTGTTGTGCAGATTGCGGAGACGATGAACCGAGAAGCCAAAGGTGAAAAATCCCAAAATCGAAGATTGACGAATCTCAGCAGGGGGGAGAGAGAGAGAGAGAGATGAAACCAGAAACCCTAGAAATCTCAGAAGGATAATTTGGGGAATTGATTTGTTGATCGAATTGAATAGTGTTTGTATGGTTTTGATCAAGAAAATATATTTTTTAAATATATATTTATTTATTCAGAGTTTGTGTTTGATGTAGACAGGTTTGGGGTTTAGTGTGAAATGGTGGTTTGGTTTTTAACTTTAAGAAGAGAACCGACATGTCGTGTTAATTGCAAGTTGGAAAAATCATACTTTTACATGACTTGGGATTCTACCCTCACCAAGACCATAAAAGTGGTTGAATATGGTCCACTATTAAATTATTTAATAGAGTTAGGTTAAAAATTTTAAATATTTTATTAAATATTTTATATGGGTGTGAGACCCGCACAAATGTAAATTTGTGTAAGTCTCACCCATCAGGTTTAATAAAATATTTGATAGAATATTTGGAATACATACTTATTTTTGTATTTAATATGTTTATTTTTTTTAATTTAATGAATTTTAAAATTAATTTATTTATATTTTAAATTAATTTTAAACAAAATTTAGGATTGGTTTGGGATGTCCTAAAAAAATGTACTTTTTGACTTATTGGTGGGTTTGGGTTGGGTTTGATGCGATGTGTTAGAGAGGTGATGTGATTTAAATAAGATGATGTGACTTAAATAAGATAGTGACTTTTTAACTTTTTGACTTATTTAGATTATGCCAAACTAACCCTTAGTCGTGATCACAGGTTGTTCTTTTGCAATTCATTTTTTTCATAATACACACAAATCAAATTGAATCTGAATAATAAATTGTTTAAGCAACAAATTTTAAAATAAATTTATATTTAATTTTTTTACTATAAACGAATTGAGTTCAAGTAATTGATTTCAATTTACAACTCTAACCATAACAATTGGTATGCATCACAAATGCAATGGAATTTGTAATACATTATCTGTTTTTATTGTTTTAACTTTGTAGTATGAAATATATAGTACGACATTAATAAATTTTAAATAAATAATCAATCATGAATATTTATGTAAAAGGTGATATAAAATAATAACAAAAATCAATGACACATTAATTCTATATTACTTTGGATTCTAACTACGTCATATTGCATCCAAAGAAATTTTGTCCTTTGTTACAATTCAAAATGTTCTTAATTATGTTGCATATTACATTACATTATTAATTACATATCTAAGAAGGTTTGTCCCGCTTGTAATCATTTAACATATATTTGCACATGTAATGCAATTATGCTTTCTTAATTATATTATGGTTTAGGATTTCAAATCTTAAATGCAATTTTCTAATTTGAAAAGAGATTTCCAAATAGAGAAATTTGGAATAGATTGACATTTATACTTGAATAAATTGCTTTTTGAAAATTGTGATAATTAATGCATTCAATAAATTATAATGTCTTTTTAATTGAGTTAACAATTTTAGATATATATAACTCTATTTAAAAAGAAAAAAAATGTGTTATCTCTTTCATCAAAAGAAATGGAAGGATAATCTAAACTTGCAACCTTCACTATAAAGGTTGGTGATTATACCACCGTAATACAAAACTATGGATAAAGAGGAGGTACTTGATTGTGCATATTTTAATAGCAATTAGTATTGATTTTCCCATACGCAAACAAGTAAACAAAAACGTAAGGAAAAATCACATATAAAATGGATCACAATACTCGCATAATTATTATGCAGTGTGGAGCTTACAATTATATAAGTACTTATGATCTATTATGTGTTAGCATTGTAATTAATGCTGTGTTTAGATAATGGATTTGTGTAAGAATTTAGAAAGGAAAAAAATAGATGAAATATAACTATATTTTATTTACATTTCCTTCTTCTTCTTTTTTTTAAAATTTTTACTTAAATTTATGATTTAGATACAATCTAAGTGAATATTCATAATTCGTGAGAGGAAGAAAATAAAAAGAGGAGGAAAATAGAGGAATGGATGGAATTCCACTCCTACCTAGGAACGAAGAGAACAGTAAAAAGAAGCAAAGCAAAGAATCTATGTTGTTTGCTTATTGAGCAACATAATTCTCTCAGCACCAACGGATGAAAGAAAAGAACAGTAAAAAGAAGCAAAGCAAAGAATCTATGTTGTTTGCTTATTGAGCAACATGATTCTCTCAACACCAACGGATATAAAAAAAAAAAATGGATACAGACAACACATGTTGTTTCTTTCTTCCCTCTTCTGTTCCGTACGCAACCAAATAATGGAGAATATGCAATTTTATTTCAAAAATTCCATTCTCATGGGTTACATATTCCATATTTTTTAATTTTAATTAGAAAATAGAGAGAGAGAGAGAGAGAAGGGTTTTCTCACCTAAAAAAGGGTGACAATAAGATCATAAATGAATAATATGTTTTGTAAATGTTAGTTTATCCAGACAAATTTAGTGTGCAATGTTATCTATCTATCTA
Organism: Camellia lanceoleosa; assembly: GCA_025200525.1. Lineage (NCBI taxonomy): Eukaryota > Viridiplantae > Streptophyta > Magnoliopsida > Ericales > Theaceae > Camellia > Camellia lanceoleosa. The sequence goes on from CM045766.1 coordinate 75,519,539, forward strand.
TCTATATATTATATAAGTAAAAGAGAATTGTTAATGAGAAATCTTGTGAGAGCTCTAAAGTCTTATTCCACTGTACGAGCCCAGAATAATCTTCTTATAATCCTATTGATTAAGTTTGCACTTCTCTAAATGTCGCTTTACGACTTGAAAACACAAACGTGAGCTAGCCGGCGGGAGTGTGCCGAAAACCTCTCCTATACCTAAGTCAGCCAATGGACAATAGACACAAAAGCTCTATGTATTTGAGAGTCAGAATTCCAATACCTGTGCAAAGGTCCTGTCATGAGCTTTTATAGATTTTGCTTGACACCATCCTAGTAGGATAACTCTCCCTAATAGAGTCCTCCTAGGAATCACACTCCCAAGGATAATGTCTATCCTCATAACACCCTATTCACTACCAACCAAGTGAGATGGCTTAAACCTTTTACCTCAGCTAGTACCACACTCAACCGAGCTTCTTTGGCTCTGCACTACTCTAGGTAGAGTCGTGGTAACCATCACTGCAAGAGGGCCTAATGCCGAGCTATACTCATCTCAGCCCTCTTTTTTGTTATCACCTCGGTTCGCCTTAGGACTTAGCTTTAGACAGTGCGGTCAAGGCTCTGGAGACATCTCTAACCGGCTTGGTGCCTGGATGGGCCAAGACCGGGCTATTGTAGCTACCACCCCAACCTATAGCTCGACCCAAATGCCTCAGAATGATGGACTTAGCTTGGCTCAATTTACTCGCATAAATTACCCTATCAATTGCCCTTTTTCTGTCTGTGCAGCATGATCGGGATTCAGCCGTGCTAAAACACTCAAACTAGCCGAACCGAAATGTGCAAGCCAACCAACCTATGACACTCTTGGTTTCCAAAAGCTGCGTCGGTCGTACAGCCTATCTTCCTATGTTTCTAACATTGTGTCCTTACTGGGACACGTGGCACGCGCTGATTACCCCTCTTCACTGGGACAGCCATCACACACTGTGCAAAAATTCGAAAAGTCTCGCCGGTTTGCCTCCATTATATACACCACTTATATACACGAATAGTCCCTACTGTTCATCTTCTTTGTTGCGAGACCTTATACTCAGAGCTTCAAGCCCTCACTCTCCACATTCAAGCCTTGATCCACGCATCCTCTGTTCTCAATCGTTATTGTTGCTATTGCTCTCTCTTTAGATTGGATTCTGATGTTAAGCCCAAATTCGTGAGTTCTTCATGCCATTATCATTCTTGTACTGATATACTTCTGTTTATTCTAAGGAATAGCATTTTAACACCAAATAAGCGTGTTGTATACACTAAAGGCTGAACCAATATTAAAAACCTCAAAACTCCATGCTCAAACCTGGAAACACATAGACTGGAACTTAAACCAGTCTAGAACTATGTTTTTGATCCAAAATCGTATTGCGACCAAAATAAGAACCTGTTTGCGACCTTAGGCTTGTTTTTTACTGGACTAGAAATCCCTTGCCCAACAATTGAGCTACAATCCTGCTCCTTCTCCTAAACCGGACTGAAATGACCTCGGTTTAGGACCAGTTTAAAACTAGCCAAAAAATCATAACTGTTCCTTAGCTAAACTAAGCATGGCACGTGTCCCCCTACTGCCGAGCTAGGCTTGGTTAGTCTTGACTATTACATAGCCTGGTTTATCACTTGGGTATAACGCCTTTTTTTTTTTTCACTTTGCAGACTTGACTAGGTTGGCCACGCACACCTTTCCCACTTTACCTAGCGGTGTTGCTCAACCGAGCTATCGACCTTGCTAGTTTAATCGAATTACGCCCTTTAAGTTATTTCTAATAGACCAAATCTCATGGCAAATACCGCTTCTTGGTGAGTTCGCCCGGTGCCATAGCCAAGTTCCGAAGGGACTATAACATCCCTGACGATGTGCAATTCAAGCTGCCCTAGGGCAAACAGGGCTTTGTCCCATTTACACTGCTATCTATTGTAGAGGGTGGAATCTGGTTCCCAATCCAACCCTTTATCTGTGAATTTCTTAGGCAAACCAAACTATGCCCCACCCAATTATCCACCAATACGTACCGAATAATAAACGGCATCGCGGAACTTAATCGCCGCCTTGGCCTCAACCTCGGTCTGGCCGAGCTATTCCACAAATATTTACTAGGCTAGAATGACGATGGCTGGGTTTATTATCTTAGAATCTGAAAAGACCAAGAGAAAATTGTCAAGAAAACACTGGACAAATACCTAAATAACGATGACTTTCTTTGGATGTCTGGAAATTTTGAAGACCAAGAAGCCCAGATACCAAGCTATAACATCAACTGGAATAAAGGAACAGCTGGTAAGGATAGTCCGATTTTCCCTTCTTTGTTAGTTCAACTCCTGCCACACTAAGCCTTGTATTTTTCCTTCTTTGGCAGATTTGAACCTACTTAAATCAATCTACGCATACGCCTATCAAAACGCCCTTCGAGCTGCACTCCACTACCGCAACCGAGATTGGACCGAGCTCCGAGCCGACCTATCGTTATAGCAGTAAAAGGAAAACCAAGGTCACAAACTTCCTCTATGAGTCATCGCTTGAGCTAGATCCAAATCTCCCCCAAATCAACCTTGTTCCACTTACTAAAGAGCAAAAAATGGCTAAAAAGCGAGTCGTTCGTGCCCTAATCATCGAACAGACCTCAACTTCCAACGCTGAGGTCCAAGCTGAGATACCACTGACGGGCCAACCTTGCGATGCGGTGGTGGCCCTTTCAATTGCCGTCTGCAAGACTCGACCAACCAAACACCCGCACTGGCGCCACGCACAAAGACCGGGATGGATGAAGAAGACACCAAGCTGCTAGAAACTGAGCTGTCCGAGACCAATCAACCCCAAAGTAGCCAACGCTTTGGCCCTTCAAATCTGCTATCCCCTCTGGTGTGGGCACCAACCATGTGCTTCAGGGGCCATGCTGTGACTACACAGGACTTCGTTAGTGTTGAGAATGATCACCTTCTGGCCTTCAATTTAGCAAAAAGTGTCTGCTTGCCAATTGACATGGAGCGACACGACAATCTAACTGAGTTGAAGGCAATTCGCTCCACGACCAAGTCCTTGATATTGGTAAAGTCTGATATCCCTTCAATTTAATAACTTTTATCGATCTTTATGCACGATTTTTCAGCTAACCATTCTGAATGTTTGCGTAGGCCATGCAGAAAAACCAAGTGGCTCACAAACGTATTCTTGAGCTATGAAAAATGGCCCGAGCGACCATTGTAGAAACAAGCGCCAGAGAGGCCGAGCTAAAGGCCCTCAAGACAACTCTGGCTGAGCCAACTGCTGACAAAGAAAGGCTGGCTAAGTTAGTCAACGCGGCCAAAGCAAACAAGCAAAAAGCTCTGGCCGAGAAGAAGAATCGTTACCTTGGCGAACTTGCCAAGATAGAAAAGAAAAAGGACGTTGAGATCCAAGAGTTGAAAAAGAAGATGGAAGACGCAGAGGACTGGGGTTTCAATGAGGGTGAAGAAACCTATGTCCAACAGTGTGAAGCGGCAAAAGACATCTTCTTTAAGTGCGGTTGGAAGGCTGTAGCTGAAAAGCTCGGTCAGGCGCACGACTCCGAAATATTCCTGAATCCTCCTCTCCATTTTATATCGAGCTATATGACGGACTATGCCAATGCTGTCCAACAGAAATTCCTTTATGAGGAAGATAAGATCCCAAATCCAATTGACGTTCCTCCTGCTAACTCTGACCTCGGTCGTTCAACGACTTTGCCAGCTCGGCTGGCAGTCCTCAGTCAAACCGAGCTAACTTTGACCGGCGAAGGAGATATCGCTGACTTGACTTAAGATGGTGAAGCTGACGAAGTGTGCGGTGACCTTGATGCCGAGTTGAAGGATCTCTTTGCATGACCGGGCTACTATTCTCTTATCTATTGTTTTGCTTTTTGCTTTTATCTGTTTTCTCTTTGTAACTGGGCTATAATCCCCACATTTTGTAAATAGCTTCTAATTAATGAAAAATTTCTATCTTTTAGCACAATCATTACGTTTCTCATAGAATATTTCATACATTTTTGAAAGTATGCTTGGCCGAACTAACCACCTCGACCATGCCTTAACCTACTAACCTTTTTTGGCCGAGATACCTATCTTGGCCAAAGACTGCCAAAAGCTGTGTTTGGTTAAACCTGCCAGCCTTTTGTGACCGAGATACTTAGGGGTTGTTTGGGGTGTCCTAAATAAGTGTACTTTTTGTCTTTTTGGACAAAAAAATTGAGGTTGAAAATATGGATGTTTGGGTTAACTTTTTAAATTTTTATGGAAAAATGTATAATAAAAAATTGTAAAATTGATTTGTAGGGAAAAATTCGAATTGGGAGTTATGCAGCCGTAATTGTTGACTTTTAGTGAATAGTGTTAACTTTTTAACTTTTTGAATAACTTTTTGGCTTTTTTACAAGTTCCCAAACTTGGCCTTATTTTGGCTAAAGAGGTCAAAACCTACCAATTGTCTTTGGCCTAAATCCTTATCTCAGCCAAAAAGTGCAAAAAGTTGTGTTGGTTAAACCTGGCAACCTTCTTTTCTCGGCCAAAAAGTGCAAAAAGTTGTGTTGGTCAAACTTGCTTATCGAGTTGTAGTTGGTTTACTACCTGATTACTACGATGCGATGCTTTGTTTTCATAAACACAAGTTTCAGTTTCAGTCACATTGTGGTGAGAAACTTTGCGATACGCTGCATAGAACATGCAAATGCAATACCTTTTGAACATATAGTTGTTTCATCTCCATCATATGTTTTGCAAAAAACACACGATTTCGAGAAATAAAACCTGCCTGAGGCAGTGCAATGTGCTTAAACTCCTAGTAAAAAGGGAAGTAAAGCAAGAAAATAACAGGGTAGCGGGGTGCTGAGTTTGACATTGGTAACCTCCTCCTTTCGGCCATTGCACCTTTTACGCCCTTGTTCGAGATAGTCATGTGATTTGGTATCTTTATCGCCAGGTACCCAAGAACCGCACCCTCGTAATATAAGCAGATTTCGAGTTGACCTCAGATTACAACTTCGGTGAGCGATGCTCGTAACGCCAAGGATGTCCTTCATATCCTTTTACGCTTCAGAATTTCAAAAGAAATTGTTTCAATTATGTCAGGTTGCAATACGTCGCATTTCAACATCATGTTTTACTATGTTCAATTTCAAGTTCCTCTCTATACACATTGCATTGTATGCGTGCTATGCTTTACTGATATGTGTTCAATTACCTTCTATACACATTGCATTGTATGCGTACTATGCTTTACTGATATGTGTTCAATTTTCTATACACATTGCATTGTATGCGTGCTTTGCTTTACTGATATGTGTTCAATTACCTTCTATACACATTGCATTGTATGCGTGCTATGCTTTACTGATATGTGTTCAATTTCCTCTATACACATTGCATTGTATGCGTACTATGCTTTACTGATATGTGTTCAATTTTCTATACACATTGCATTGTATGCGTACTATGCTTTACTGATATGTGTTCAATTTTCTATACACATTGCATTGTATGCGTGCTTTGCTTTACTGATATGTGTTCAATTACCTTCTATACACATTGCATTGTATGCGTGCTTTGCTTTACTGACATGTGTTCAATTACCTTCTATACACATTGCATTGTATGCGTTTTGCTTTTATCGACATGTGTTCAATTACCTTCTATACACATTGCATTGTATGCGTGCTTTGCTTTACTGACATGTGTTCAATTACCTTCTATACACATTGCATTGTATGCGTGCTTTGCTTTACTGACATGTGTTCAATTATTTTCTATACACATTGCATTGTATGCGTGCTATGCTTTACTAACATGTGTTCAATTACCTTCTATACACATTGCATTGTATGCGTGCTTTGCTTTACTGACATGTGTTCGATTACCTTCTATACACATTGCATTGTATGCGTGCTATGCTTTACTGACATGTGTTCAATTACCTTCTATACACATTGCATTGTATGCGTGCTTTGCTTTACTGACATGTGTTCGATTACCTTTTATACACATTGCATTGTATGCGTGCTTTGCTTACACGTGGTCAAATTATCTCACCTTACACATTGCATTGTATGCGTTTCGCTTTCATCGTGTGTGTTCAATCACACTTTTCTATATTAATCAATGCGTTGTCACGCACTGTCGATTGCATTGTCATGGATATTGCTAACAGTGTCATACCTGCTAAGTTTGTTTTCTTTTCAGGCACGATATTGTATGTACGGCTCATTTGAGGCCGGTGAAACCGGACGAACCGCACAGGTATTGTATCTCCCGAGTTGAGACGTATTGAGAATGCCATAATTCTCTTACATCCTTTCGCATTGTAATGTAGATCGATGTATGCTAGCTTGTAATCGCTTGTATGTGTGCTCCATTACGGCTTCCTTTGCATGATCATGAGTTATGCTCGGCTTCTTGCATTTTCGGGCCAGATTTTGCCTCGCCTCCAAGCGCATATCTTGTTTGTTTTGTATGCTTGTCCAAGTCTTCGCCTTGTCAAAGATGGGTCGTCTCGGCTTTGACATTCACTCCGCCATTGTTATGACTTCCGAAGTTCACAAAGAGGGCAATCAGAGACACCCCATTTTTGACCGCCTCAAGACTTGGACATCACCGCTTGAACACCCGGTGATTATCCATGTTTGTGTTCGCTTTTGAGTCCCCGAGGTCCCGATCACGCCAGGCTTCGTGATCTCTTAACCGGTTTGTTCTCAGGCTTGGTTTTCCACCAAGGCTTGTGTGTGTTTGCATTTGAGGGTAGGGGAAGGCTTGTTAGCCATCCCTAGAACCCACCGGCGCCTCACACCTCCACCGCTTCCCTAGTAGCCATCGGCACTATTTTATTAAAATCCTTGGCCGATCGGCATCAGATGATGCCGGCCGCACATTTTTGTGCCGGTGATCATGGCCGGCCGGTGACCCTTCGAATCCTTCCGAGGATGGTGCATGCCACCGTGCCACTGGATTACACCATCACTCCTCCCTGCATAACATTGCACCCTTTGCACCTTTGCACCCTTAAAGCTTCTAGAAGGGTGATTTTTTGGCCAAGCTTGGAGAAGCTTGGCCACTGCCTTGGCTTCCTTAGAAGCTAGGAACCCTTGCACCCCTTGACCCCTTTGTTTTACTTAGTCATTAAGCTTAGAGCCCTTTTGTTGCCTATTTAAGCTTGTATTCATCTCCTTTGTAGGGGTTAGCAATTTTAGGTCAAAAACCAGAGATTATACATACATTCTCCGATATACATCCATATATATCTATATTTCCTCTCTCTCTTGTGTGTGTTTTAGGCCCCAAATAGTGTGTTTTACCTCACTTTTGCACCATTACACACACTATTACACCTAGCTCCGAGATTGGGAGGCTTGGAGGTTTGTTTTGTGTGATCTTGGATTGATTTTGATCACTAGGAGAGGGCGACCAATTGTTCTTCATTGGATCTTCAAGGGTGAGCTTTTTACTTTAGTTTCCCATTCTTGCAACCTATTTCTACCCTCTTTACTTTGTGATTTTGAGTTTGTGTTTAAGATAAAAAGTCTTGTTTTTACTTGTTCTTGAACCTTCATTAAGGTCATTTTATGGTTTGAGTTAAGCCTCATCACTTTGAGCCTTGTTTGGCCATCTTTGGTGCCTTTTTCTTAGGCCTTCTTGTTTTGGTGTTCTTGTTTTTCACCACCGAAAACCAAAGGGGTTTTCGTGGTGAGGATGATATTTTCGAGCCTCATTTAGGGAGAGACACCCTCTCCCTTTGGTCCTTTGTTTGCCTTTGTTTTGGGCTCATAGCATAGCATGTGTGCATGTTTGCATTTGGCTTCATTTCAAGACTTTTTGGGCTGTTTTAGGTCATGTTTGATCTCTGTTTTTGGTTGAATTGTAGCCTCTAACATGCCTCTCATACTTCCTTTGAAATGCTCTCTTGTGCCTAAAAGAATGCCATGTTTTGAGGCCATGATTTTTGCATGTTTTGGCTTAGTTTCATGAAGATACTAGCATTGTTTTGCCATGTTAGAGGGCTGTGAGCCACGATTTTGTCATGTTTGGTATGCTTGAAGTGGTTGTCTTGCATATCGGCTTGTAGGCCTTACTTGTATGGGGTGCTAGCATGCTTAACTTGTCTTTATCTCATGATTTGGCATCATATTAGACCCTATTTCAGTCCATTAGTCATGTTTGTATGTTGGCATATGTGGCTTAGTTCATGTCTTAAAGGTGTGCTCTTGTATGCTTTAGAGTAGGCCTTTGCATGCTTACATGTTTAGTGCATTTTTGGGGATGCCATAGGGGATTTGGGCTCATTTTATGCTAGAAATCTGTTCTTGCTTGCTTGATATATACCATGCTTGGTCTTGTTAAGGGTAGCAAGGTGTGCTCCTTTTGGTGCCTTAAACTTGGCCTTATTTGGTTCGCATATTGGCATGCTCATTGGTCACTATTTTAGGCTTGTTTTGCTACTGTTTTAGGGAGTCTTGAGGCCTGCCTCGTTGAGCTTAGTCCATCTTTGCATGCTCATATCATGGTTGTTGCATGTTTAATTGATGAAACCTAGTAGACATGCTAGTTCTATGCATTAATTAGTCCATGATTGCATGACATTTTGTACCTTGCATACTTAGCTCTTTGCATGCCTAACATGATAGGTTGCATTGCATTTGAGCCATATTGCATGAGTTGCATTCCATGGTTTGGTTTGGGGTTGTCAAACCAAACATGAAGATTGAGAGGAGTTCACACTTGAGTGGTGAAACTTGTCTCTATCCTCAAGTCTCTAAGGCCCTTGATCTCCATATGATAGGGACTTAGCCCTCATTTGTTTGTGTTGCATGCATTTTCATATCAAAAGAGCAATCTTGATCCCTTAGGCTATCATGCATCAAATGCATAATTGGTGGCCCTAGAACCAAGAGTCTTGCCTCCTTGAGTCCCCAAGCATGATAGGAGGCAATGACCATGCTTACATGTCCCTAAAAATCCATGCCATGCATTGTCTGCCTTTGTCACTGCTTCATCTGCTCACGTAGGACTTTCGCCGGGTAGCTTTAATGTGCCGATCGGCACTTTATTTCGCCGATAACCACCACAAGCAACCGGTGATCAATAAGAGCAAATGGTGATCTCCTAGCCGGTGGGGCATTTCGGACCACTTGGGAGGTATTCCAGAACTTTGGGAATTTTTGGAGAGGCAGGGCAGTAAAAAACAGAAGCAGCAATGCCATGACACGGGTTTTCCGGGCAAGTCGCGACGAGCATACATCATTCACAAGATTCTCGAGGCAGGGCCGAGGCCCCATTTCATTTCACTTAGATGCTTTAATTTCAATACTTAGAAATTTGTAATAATTTATTTATTCATTTATTCTTCGGTCTGTATTATTTATTTATTCGGTCCCTCCGAGCGAGGGCGAAAATGTAATAAGTGTGTGTGAGTGGGTGTATGTCTTCCAACCCCCATTTCTTTCTCCCCTTTTATTTACCTGCTTATGATGGTAGATTAGGCACGCTTAATTTTAGCATACCTTATGCTATGCATGCGCAGCATTCATGCATTTGTTTACATGCATCGCTCATTGCATCATACAAACAAAGATCGCATTTTCAATTCCAATTTGAGTACGTGTTTTTTGTAGCATCCCTTATTCCATGTTTAGGTTAGCCGAGCCTGCCTAGATTACATCTTTGCATGTGTTGCATTAGACATTTCAGTATGCTTAGGTCCATGCATGGATTTCTAATAAGCTTCGCTTTTGGCTTGAGTACTAGGTGAGCTTTTATGCTTTAGCATATCGCATGTGTGTGAATGTTGCCATGATAGCATGCTTACCATGAGGATAAGTGCTTATGTGATATAACCGCATGAATGCCTGTGGGATGGAGGTTGAATTACCTAAATTGGGACAACACATTAAAACTGTGAGTTTTAAAGCCCACTAGATAGTGGCAAAACCGCTTTTCTAAAAGCCCGCTTGAGAGTGGCAAAACTCGCATTTTAGCCTACTTATGAGTAGTAAATCATTTTTCAAAACAAACACGTAATGTTTTGTTCCAACTTAGGCGATTTGGTCTATACTTGTTTGTGGCGATAACATAGTAAATCTAGGCTAATAACCTAATAAGAACACGTAATGTTTTCAAAATCGATATCACTTAGTAGAGGCCGGTCTTCGGACCGGGCGAGAGGGGTGCTCATAGTGACCTTCCCGATCGCACTCCAAGCTCCCCGAGCCAAGTCAACTTTGGTTATGACGGACACGTATTCTTCAAGCACCGAGTCGTGGTTTCCTAAATTTCCCATTTTAAAAAATATTTAGGTGGCGACTCAGAATCCGCAAAGCACCCATGTTTGGCACTTTTCAAAAATCGCTTTTTCAAAACGATTTGCCAGAGTTGGACTCTTTGGTTCAGATGAACCGCGGACACAAATCGAGTCCGAATCAGAGTGAAGCCCACGGGCGCTTCGCGACTGGGATTTTAGAGAGCTTGACTAACTCGTGATATCCTGCTTTTGATTTCATTTATGTGTCTCTTTGCATTGCATGTGCATTGGTGCGCCTAGGACACCGTGTTGGTCATCCGCTATTCTCGAGCGGTTTGTCGGAGGCTTGTCTTGTCAAGGCATGTCCATAAGGTTGACCGGTTATGGCTCGCCAAAGATGGGAACACAAACCCCTATCGGGCACCCTTTGGACCATTCGACCTAGTTGCATAGTCGAACTGTGAGTGACCATTCCAAACTAGGACAAAGTTGCTTACCCGATTTAGGTTGTTTGAAACCGCCAAGGCGTAGTGAAACCCTAGCTCCTCGACAAAATAGGACAGGGAAACCCTACCCCAACATAGGGGTGTTTTGGTTCTCATTTACTTGCTATGTGCTTTAGAGTGTAACTCACAGGAACATACAAATCTTTTGCAAGTTTAAGTATCGTGCCCGAGGGCATCAAGATCGTTGTTTTGGGAATCGCTTGTCGTGGATATCGATTCGTGCCTAGGGGCAATGGTTCATGATCGCTGATCGCTGGTTGAGAAACAAGCAGATCCAAAGATTCGACCGCTTATTTTAAAATACCCGACCGTGTTGTGTGTTTATTTACTTTACGCTATGTCAGTCCGATTATCTGTTTATTTATGTGTTTTATTTATCTTTTTATTAGGTAGTTGAGCACAATTGCTACCGATCCGATAGATATTCCCCAAGCACCCTGGGTCAGAGGTCGTCGACTCCTTCGATCTGAGGATCTGATAGACGGACAACCAGTGTACTACTCGCTACCCCCAGTTGCTAAACGGAGGTCAGTAAGGCAGAAAGCATCAGTACAGCAGACAGTTCAGAGAGCTTTGTCTACCCCACCTGTGTTCAGTAGGGATCCGGATTCTGTGTCACCAACAGAGAGGGAAAATATACCAGTAATTCAACCAGAACAAGATAATATGGCTAGTTTGGAGGAGATGGTGCGCCACCTTCAAGAAAGCATGAAAGCGATGCAACAGGATGCCGTCCGTCAGGCAGACTTCGCCAGGCAACAGGCCACAGTTGTAAGAGAACAGGCAGAGACAATTGCCAGATTGGAGCAGCAAACTGGAGCATCTGCTTCGCATCAAATTCCTCCCCCGCCAGGAGTTCCTAACGCCGGAGATGCCAATGTTCGACCGACACAGAGCTACCCACAGACCACCCCCACCTCCAACCCTACCCCAAATTCAACCTCAACTATCAAAACACCCACCAATCTACCAGACTCTCCTTTGAGTTTGAGATCGATCCCACCAAGACTCAAATTAAGCAAGCTTGAAAAGCTATTCAAGAGATCTCAAGGGTCAAGACTATCCCCGATATTGAAGATGGTTACACCGACGCAATTGCGACGCCCGGCTGTGTTCAAAATGCCTCATATCGATCGCTTCGATGGGTCTGAGGACCCTATGGTACATTTAAGACTATTTTCGACGCCCTAAGGCCAATGGGCCTCAAGAGGCTCCGTGGTTGTCTCTGTTTGGTCGAACTCCGCCGGGTGTGGCGCTCGCATGGTATGCTAAGCTAGATGATGACGTGAAGAAAAATTGGGACGAAATGGCCGAGGCCTTCATTGCGCAAAGATTCATACAACACAGATTGAGATCACTACCCGTGATCTCGAGACAACCGCATAAGATCCTAAAGAGAGTTTCTCCGATTTTGTAACCCTGGAGGGCGAAGGCATCGATGATGACCTTAAGGCCAACAGACAGAGACCAAATACGGATGATTGTGCGCAATCTCCAAACAAGTAATGAAGAAGATGATTGTAGTTCCTTCCCCACTTTCGCAGACCGCATGATATGGGGATGCAAATAGAGGATGCGTTGAAACAGGTCTGCTTGACCAAGATCGGATCAACCCCAAGGACCTTCAACCGCAACACTAATACAGCCCGAGTGGCACATCTCGCTACTGTAACCTCCAAGTGAGCATGGTCACCACAAACCCCCACAAAGAAATGCGGCATTCGCCATTCTCCCAAGGCGTCCGAAGCAACCCACAAACAACCAAATACCCACCCAAGAATTCTGAATCTTCGCTCATTTATATGCCCCTATCCAAAGCTCTAGGGTATTAATCAAGAAAGGGCACTGAGGCCCTCGAGCCGCGCCCCTACCGTAAAAACTTCCCTAACCATAACCCGCCAAGCATCGCGTATGCTCCACCAACAAAGACGGTCACGATTAATCGACCAAAGGTTATCGGTTACGCCATGAAATCCAGATCTCATTGATAATGGGGTGATTTTACCCCGAGAGACCCAACGTTACTACAAATCCTCCCTACATACAACCAAGCTCCACCGCCCAAAAGACTCAACTTCATCCACATCGGGGCGTGGTTTACGACCCTAGTATCTACATCACACCTACCCATCTCGCCCAAACCAGAGGTGTCTCTTCCCGATTGCACCAACTTGTGCATGATAGGCACCTCCATCACCCAACCTAAGCCAAGGTGGTGACCAAAAACAAAGGAGAGGAGATCCCAAGGAAAACGAAGTTGTTGAACCAAGGTCCGGAATTTACAAATTTTGCATTGAGAAAACGATAGTCCGAAAGTGACTACATTTTACCGATAGACCGATGTGTCAGTGAAGCTTCCACCCAGAGGAGAACTGTGTAATCCAAGGAGATAGCCTAGACAGAAATGGATAGTGTAACAACCGTGGAGAGGACTTTGCCACCTTTCGGTTTTACTACAACCAAGATCCAGAGGACTCAGCCGTCAACTCGGTTCGATTATGGGAAACAAAGAGAGGCTATTGGGTGGTTGGACGATCACCCGATGTGATAGAAGAGTTTCAAATGAAGGAGCCCAAATAGGGCAAGAACATCAAGAATAAATTAGAAGGTTGAAAACAGAGTATATTGCCGGAGAGCGCCAGCACGAAGAATTTCGCTCGGGATTGGGGCATCTTGACCACAGAATTGTTGAATACAACGGATATATTGGCACAATGTAACAGAAAGGTTTGAGGAATCTGAGAGAGCCAGGAAGGCAAAGGCCCATGTGGGGGCTGAAACCGCTGTGTGCGCAGAGACGGATAATGCTACGAGTACGAGAATGGAAAGTGCCGTAGTACGAGAACGCCCATGCCAGAGCCCGATGATGTTTGTCGCTTGTCGATGGGATGTGGTGGGAAGATGAGGATCTTTGTCTTGCCCATACGCATTTAAGGTCGGGAAATGATCAACCCGACGCAGACTGGTACTGGGGAAATCGACCACATGACTAGGATGGACAGATTTCAAGCCTCCGCACCGAGCAACCAGAGACGCCCGGAAAGGATAGGGAGGCAGAGAGACGTAAAGAAAAGCAACTTGAAGATGAGGCAGATAAGACAGCTTGAAAAGATACAAGCAGACATCTCCATCTGGGACCGCTATGGCTTCGAAAGTGCATAGGGAGGCTGTTTTATCAGCCATGGATAAGGCAAAGCTTTCAATAGAAACAACACCAGAACAGCTAGTGGGGCTAGTCTTTCCGGGAGGGGCTACCCCGATGTTGACATTTGCTGATAAGGAATTACCGCCTGAGGGCACAAATCACAACAAGCCACTCTACATCTCCGTAGAGTGTAGGAATAAATGGATACCGGTAGTCCTTGTGGATACAGGGTCTGCCATCAACGTCGCCCGCAAGGACAAATTTACGCGATTGGTTCGAAAGTCGCGGACTTTGTACCAACAAATTCCAGTCATCAGGCATATGACAATACAAGCCGAGAGGTGATGGGAACTGCTAAAATCCGCACTCAAGGTTGGCCCGGACAACAGGAGATAGATTTTCATGTCTTGGAAGTACCTGCATCTTTCAGTTTGTTGTAGGGGCGGCCGTGGCAACACCAGGTGAAGGCAGTATCATCTACTTTGCACCAAATGGTGAAATACCCTTATGGGAAGGGAGTAGCCATCGCCTTCGGGAATACATCAATTCATCCACCACCGGAAGTATCCACGCTGCTCGAGATAGAGCATGGCCCGAAGACGGTTTATATCGTTTTACCTTGGCTGAGGCTCAGTTGTACAGAACATCATGGCAGCTAGTGAGGGAGTATATGTCAGTGCGCAGGCAGTATATCTCATGAACAAGCTCCAACACATCCCCGGATGGGATTGGGAAGAAGCGGTCGGAAAGGCGTTGCAACATTGGTCAAGCGCCAAGACAACCCTCACACCTTCGCTTGGGTTACCCGCCCACCAAGGAAGATTGGGTAAGAAAAGGAAAAGAGATGGCCGAAGAGCCAAGGCAAAACAGATGGGGAAACCTTTTGAATTGATGCACCGCCCATCCGGTACCTTTTGAACGGACGTTTCCGAAGGGAAGACTTCCCATTCTACGGTTTTCCTGAGCCATGGTCAATAAAGAAGGGAAACGCACGGATTTGAGATTTTCTTCGACTTGCAATTATCCGGGATGATGTTGTCAAGAGCGCATGCATCCGACAGCTTGAGGCCAACATAGCAAGGAATTGGAGTCTCATGGACACAGAGTTTGAAATGGGGTAGCATCGCATGTCTACTTTCAGATCCTTTGATCAACCAGTGTGCTCGGGATGACTCTTCTGTCCATGATCGGAGATGAAACGGGCCAACCAAATGCTATTTTGATGCGCCATCGCACCTCCCTCATCCGGCAAGACGAGGAGGATTTTTATCAAGCAAAGACCGGTCGTAGTGAGCCTAATCTGATTCCACCGAAGTCTTGTGGGTCAATCGTGTTCCACTGCCCGAAGTCCGAGTCCCAGATTCTCGGAGTGATAGCCCGATGCCACAGCCTGCCCTGTGTCGTTTTTTTTTTCTTTGAGTCTGTTGTAACAGAGGAATCGGACGGTTTGGAACTATCTAATGAGAATGAGGTAACTGTGGTTTCCGAGTACTTTTCTGTGCCTTTTGGTTTATTGCTTAAATCAGGACTTTCAAAATTTTGATGAAAACGACGAGGACGAAATTCCTCCGGTTTTGCAACGACTAATTGAACAAGAGCAAGAGAGGGTTGTTAAACCCTTAATTGATGAAATCACCATCGGAACGCCGCAGATCGAGAAGGACCCGCGCCGGTCCAGATCGGGTCCACGTTGTCTTCGAGGAACGCGAGCGCTTAGTCGCTTATTAAAAGATTTCAAAGATGTTTTCGCGGGTCCCACGAAGACATGCCCGAATCGATCCCGAGATTGTACAAAGACCGATCCTCTTGACCCCGAGGCCCGACTCACAAACGTAAACTCAGAGGATCCGCCTGATTGGGCCATTAAGATCAAGGAAGAGGTCACTACAAATTGACGCAGTTTCCCGCCGTATTCGAATTCGACTTGGCTGGCCAACATTGTACCAAAGGTCAAGAAGGATGGTAGAATCCTATGTGTGGACTTCGTGATTTAAACAGAGCCATCCAAGGATGACTTTCCTTGCCACATATCGACGAAGTTGGTAGATTTCAAATGAGGCATGCTTTTGCTCTCATTCATGGATGGCTTCGTGCTATAATCGATAGTAATGGCACCAAGATCGGAGAAGATTGCTTTTACCACCCCGTGGGGTACATATTGCTACAGAGTGATGCCGCTTAATAAGAACGCCGGGCTACATATCAACGGGTCAAACTACAATATTACATGACATGATCCATAAAGAGGTCGAGGTGTATGTGGACTACATGATTGTCAAGTCCAAAGAAAGAGAGGGCTACTACATCGCTTTTGCAAAAGTTTTTCCAAAGGATCGTGGAATTTCTACCATGTTGAATCTTCGTAAATGTACGCTTGGTGTTACAATGGGCAAAATGTCGATTTCGACACACAAAGGCATCAAGTCGACCCTTCCAAAATCAAGGCCATCTTAGAAATGCCACCACCAATGACTGAAAAGGAGGTGCGAGGCTTTCTGGGTAAAGTGCAATTCATAAGGCGGTTTATCTCTAAACTAACCTTGATTTGTGAACCACTTTTTGGTCTCTTGAAGAAAGGAACGAAGTTCCAATGGGACGGCCGATGCCAAGCCGCATTCGAACAGATTAAAGAGTATCTACAAAATCCGCCCGTGTTGTCACCACCAAAGCCAGGAAAACCGTTGATACTGCACTGCCAAGAATCGAAACCACAATGGGTCAGATGCTCGCCAAGAAGAGTCGGAAGACAAAGTAGAAAGGGCCATCTACTATCCGAAAGCAAGAAGATGTTGGATTACGAGACCCGCTACACCCCGCTAGAGAAGGCTTGTTTGGCCTTAGTATGGGCTACCCAAGTCGCGCACTACCGTTAGCTCACTCAGAATGTTGGTTTCACGACTTGATCCCATCAAATATCTTTTCGAGAAACCAAATACGGTAGGCTAGCTCGTTGGTTGTCAAGGTTTCGTAATTTGACCTCAAATATGTGACGCAAGTTCAGAAAGGGAGGGCGGTGGCAGAGTTCCTGCGACCACCCGTTGAAGGATGAAGCGGTTGAGTACCTATTCCCAGATGAAGCTATTCTACACGTCAAGATGAAACTCGATTTATGTACTTTGACGGAGGCCAAATCAATATGGGTACGGATAGAGTGTCCGATAGCGCCGACGACTTCAGTGATCCCTTAGCATTCAAACTCCTTCAAAGTCTCGAACAATGAGGCAGAGTACGAGGCATGTATTGTCGTTTAGAAGTCGCCCTAGAACTAGGGCAAGGCGGTTGATGTCATTGGAGACTCGAACCTAGTTGTGTCTCAAGCAAAAGGAGATTGGAAAGTGAAGGAGGAAAAGATGATAATATACCACTGCACCTTGGATTTGTTAATCCTCGGTTTGAAAAGCTAAATTTCACTCACCTATTGAGAGAGAACAACAGTTTGCAGATTCGCTAGCAACTCTATCCTCCATGATAGACATCCCATCTGGGGTCCCAAAGCCCAAATCATTGATCAAAAGTTTGCACCAAAGATATGAGTCAATCTCTGCCATAGATGAAGTACAGGATAACAACCCTAGGTATCACGACATATGGAATTTCTTGTAAGAGGAGGCATATCCACTAGGGGCAAACGCCAAAGACAAAACGGCAATCAAGAATGGCTGTCACTTTATCATCCGCGGGGTAAATTGTACAAGAGAGGTCATCCGGGAATGCACAAGCTATGTGTGGAAGTCAAGAATCGGTTACCGATGGAGGCCATCCATGGAGGAGAATGTGGGGCACATATGGACGGGGTGATGCTGCCACGAAAAATTCTCAGACAAGGCTACTACTGGTCTTCCATGGAGGAAGATTGTATCGGTTTTGTTCGGCGATGCCACAAATGCCAGATTCACGCGAACCGTATGAACATCCCGCCAACAAAGTTATACAACATGACATCACCATGGCCATTCTCACCTGGGGAATCGATGTGATCGAGTCATACTCAAGGGGTCGAATGGGCATGAGTATATCTTGGTAGCAATAGACTATTTCACAAAGTGGGTCGAGGCCCAATCTACGCCAGGTTGAAGGCTTCGCAAGTCGCAAAGTTTATCGTAAACAACATTATTCCGCCGTTATGGAGTCCCAATGAGATCATTTCGACAATGGTTCTCACTTCAAGAAAGAGGTGATTAATTTGTCGGAGAAGTATAATGTGGCTTTTCATAAGTCATCCACATATCGCCGCAGAATCAACGGAGCGCTTGAGGCCGCCAACAAGAACATCAAACACATATCGCAGAAGATGGTAGAAACCTATCGGATCGCTGCATAAGTTGCTATTCGCCTGGGGCTACCGGACTTCAATTAGAACTTCAACCGAGCAACTCCTTATTCGGGTCTATGGGATGGAAGCCGTTTCTACCGATTGAGATTGAGGTTCCGCTGCTATGAGTGCCGGCCGAAAGTGTCGATAACTGAGGCGGATTGGCAGCAGAGTAGGTTCGAGGAACTTATGCTCTTTGATGAAAGAAGGCTGAAAGCACTGTACCATGTCCAAGGTTATCAGCGCAGAATCGCCCGGGCTTTCAACAAGAAGGTTAAGTCCAGAAATTTGAAGGAAGGAGATTTGGTGCTCAAGGACAACCGAGCTCCCATCCACGACCCAAGGGGCAAGTTCAGACCTAATTGGACGGGTCCCTAAATCATCAAGTCTATATGGTCAGGTGGAGTTGTGGTTCTGATGGACCTAGATGGCCTAGAGTTCTCCCAACCGATCAACATGGATAAGCTGAAGAAATATCACCCCTGAGAGGCTCGCTAGGCCGAAAACCCGGAAGGGCGACCTAGGCAAAATTCAGAGCACGAAAAATTAGAAAATATAAAAACCGAGCTCGCAAGGTTGAAAACCCGCAAAGGGCGGCCTTGGCAAAAGTTAGAGCGCAAAAGGAGAGTGAAAATACTCGAGTGAACCCAAGCCTGAACTACGTAAGGCTTGATTCCCATCCTTGGGATACGTAGGCAGCTTCATCCTGAAGTTCAGCCATAAACATTTTCCCGATCGCCTTTTGTCTATTTGATCGCCTTGGTCATCTGTGTCCATCAAGATTCATCGCAATCTCCTGCAAAGGTTATTCAGACTAGGGGCAACTTTCCGTTGCTATACATACCGCCAAGCACCATTCAAACTAGGGGCAATTTTCCAATTGCAGGAATCTGAGGTTGTACATCTCAGTGACAAATTTCAGGCGTGTCCAGTTCTGATCCATATCGAAAATGGTTTTGAAAAAGTTTTAATGAAGATGACTTTGTTCAAATAAATCTTTTTACAACTAAGACCATTTCGACCAAAACGGAAAATTTTCAAGATCACAACCTTCAATTTCATTGATTTCAAATAGAGTTCTCTTGTTTGCATGCAATCGGTTGCTTTTTATTACATTCATAAAGAAAACTTGAAAAGTACTAATAAAGCAATAACCGGCATGGTCAAGTCAAATGTCCTCGCGCCTCCCAGAGCCGGTCAAGCCTCGATGCCAAAGTGGGTCCCTCCTGCCTCTTCATTAAGCCAATCCAAGCACTCATCGACAAAGTACAACCGAAAGTGGAGCGGGGCCAGAGTTCTTCGCCCTCCATGTTGTGGCATACCGCCAACAGTGGTGCCTCGGTTAGAATGCGTCGGCATTTCTATCCTTCCGGGCAAGTCCGATCATGACCAAACCGGCGCAGGATACGGAATGGGAAGTAGAAACACAAAGGAGTCAAGCTAATCAATCGGATCCCCTACCGACGGGTCATACTATAACTCATCATTGGGAGATTGAGCCACGGGCACCGCCAAGCAATGCGATCCGCGGACAAACTACACATCCACTCAAACCACCAACTCCCATCAAGAGCGTCAACTAGGCGTTGCCTGAAGAAATAGCCGCGCGCTGAATATGCTGGGCAAGAATCCACAACCTTCAATTTATCCATTAACCACACCTGGGGAGGGATAAAAAATGAGAGAATAAAGAATAGAGAGAAGTACGATGAGAGAAAAAGTAAGAAAGGGGGTTGTGAGAAAAACGAGCCCGAGAGCCGAGTGATGTGAGCAAACATAAAAAGTGAGATAGGGTGGGAAACATTACCGCAGAATAGTGGACTCTCGCTAACTGATCGCCTCCCGACGATAAAGGCGTTTAAGCTCAAAGAAGTTGTCTCACCAGACCATGGCAATGCAATTTTTGCCCTCCTTCAAGCCTTTGGCAACTTCAATCAATCGGACAATCGGATCCTCCTAACCAGAGACTAACGTAAAATGAGATAGCATACATAGACAGAGGGCGTGTCCGAAAGCCTTGCCAATGATGGTCGCCACGATCACCGCCTCGTAAAAACGATGCATCAAACTCTAATGTCTAGAGTCCCGTCACAAATCAGAGAACGAGCATCGGGTATTGAGAGCCCACACATTTGTCCTAAGGCTTGAGCATGGCCAAAACGAAATTGGGGTAGGATTTCATTGCGCCAGATTCCATTAGAGCTTGGAAATCTTCGAAAGTGGGACACACTTGCCCGCTAAAGCTAAAGACATGCTATCGGTTCCGTAACCTTGCCGCATGGAGGAACGGAAAATGCAGCGGGTGCGGCAAAGTGAATAGTGCGTTTATGCCGAAAAGTCTGAAACTCAAATTTTTCCGAGCCGCCCAAGTTGTTAATCCAAGTTGTAGATTTTGAGCAAGAAATTCCTCCATTTGGAGTCAATCGGTGGAAATGAAGAAGACCACGAGGCTAAGATCTTTTGTAGAAGATAAGGTTGAGTGGAGGACACATGTCAACATTCTCCGGTGCAGACAGCCCACACCGACCGGGTAAGAAAAAGTGCCGATCGCCACAATTTTGTGCCTACGACCAAGTATTATGCCGATGACAATTATATTCGCCGACGACCTTGGTGTCCAAATTGATGGTCTTCCTTCTATGATTTCTAAGCTTATGTCAATATTTGGGAATTCCACCTCTCAAAGACTCTCCTGATTGATTCCCGCTGAGTCACGCCAGATTTGTTTATCGAGTTGTTGTATATTTGCTTATCGAGTTGTATGCCACTCACTTTAAGTCTTTGATGTGTCTATCAAATTGTGCTTGCACTTGGCTAGTCTGTCGAGTCTTTGATTTGCTTATCGAGTTGTAGTTGGTTTACTACCTGATTATTACGATGCGATGCTTTGTTTTCATAAACACAAGTTTCAGTTTCAGTCACATTGTGGTGTGAAACTTTGCGATACGCTGCATAGAACATGCAAATGCAATACCTTTTGAACATATAGTTGTTTCATCTCCATCATATGTTTTGCAAAAAAAACACACGATTTCGAGAAATAAAACCTGCCTGAGGCAGTGCAATGTGCTTAAACTCCTAGTAAAAAGGGAAGTAAAGCAAGAAAATAACAGGGTAGCGGGGTGCTGAGTTTGACATTGGTAACCTCCTTTCGCCATTGCACCTTTTACGCCTCTTGTTCGAGATAGTCATGTGATTTGGTATCTTTATCGCCAGGCGCCCAAGAACCGCACCCTCGTAATATAAGCAGACTTTCGAGTTGACCTCAGATTACAACTTCGTGAGCGATGTTCGTAACGCCAAGGATGTCCTTCTCGTATCCTTTTACGTTTCGTAAATTTCAAAAGAAATTGTTTCAATTATGCTGTGTTGCAGTACGTCGCATTTCAACATCATGTTTTACTATGTTCAATTTCAAGTTCCTCTCTATACACATTGCATTGTATGCGTGCTATGTTTTACTGATATGTGTTCAATTACCTTCTATACACATTGCATTGTATGCGTACTATGCTTTACTGATATGTGTTCAATTTTCTATACACATTGCATTGTATGCGTGCTTTGCTTTACTGATATGTGTTCAATTACCTTCTATACACATTGCATTGTATGCGCTATGCTTTATCGATATGTGTTCAATTTCCTCTATACACATTGCATTGTATGCGTTTGCTTTTATCGACATGTGTTCAATTACCTTCTATACACATTGCATTGTATGCGTGTTTTGCTTTAACATATGTGTTCAATTATCTTCTATACACATTGCATTGTATGCGTTTTGCTTTAATCGACATGTGTTCAATTATTTTCTATACACATTGCATTGTATGCGCTATGCTTTACTAACATGTGTTCAATTACCTTCTATACACATTGCATTGTATGCGTTTTGCTTTTATCGACATGTGTTCAATTACCTTCTATACACATTGCATTGTATGCGTTATGCTTTTATCGACATGTGTTCAATTACCTTCTATACACATTGCATTGTATGCGTGTTTTGCTTTAATCGACATGTGTTCGACATCCTTTTTATACACATTGCATTGTATGCGTGCTTTGCTTACACGTGGTCAAATTATCTCACCTTACACATTGCATTGTATGCGTGTTTCGCTTATCGGTGTGTTCAATCACACTTTTCTATATTAATCGAATGCGTTGTCACGACCGTCGATTGCATTGTCATGGATATTGCTAATAAGGTCATACCGCTAAGTTTGTTTTCTTTTCAGCACGATATTGTATGTACGGCTCATTTGAGGTCGGTGAAACCGACGAACCGCACAGTATTGTATCTCCGAGTTGAGACGTATTGAGAATGCCATAATTCTCTTACACCCTTTCTCGCATTGTAATGTAGATCGATGTATGCTAGCTTGTAATCGCTGCATGTGTGCTCCATTACGGCTTCCTTTGCATGATCATGAGTTATGCTCGGCTTCTTGCATTTTCGCCAGTATTTTGCCCCCGCCTCGGGCGATATCTTGTTTGTTTTGTATGCTTGTCCAAGTCTTCTACTTGTCAAAGATGGGTCGCTCGGCTTTGACATTCACTCCCGCCATTGTTATGACTTCCGAAGTTCATCAAAGAGGGGCAATCAGAGACACCCCATTTTTGACCGCCTCAAGACTTGACATCACCGCTTGAACACCCGGTGATTATCCATGTTTGTGTTCTTTTGAGTCCCTGAGGTCCCGATCGCACGCCAGGCTTCGTGATCTCTTAACCGGTTTGTTCTGCGGCTTGGTTTTCCACCAAGGCTTGTGTGTGTTTGCATTTGAGGGTAGGGAAGGCTTGTTAGCCATCCCTAGAACCCACCGGCCGCCTCACACCTCCACCGCTCTCCCTAGTAGCCATCGGCACTATTTTATTAAAATCCTTGGCCGATCGGCATCAGATGATGCCCCGGCACATTTTTGTGCCGTGATCGCTTTTGGCCGCCGGTGACCCTTCGAACCCTTCGAGGATGGTGCATGCCACCGTGCCACTGGATTACACCATCACCTCCCTGCATAACATTGCACCCTTTGCACCTTTGCACCCTTAAAGCTTCTAGAAGGGTGATTTTTGGCCAAGCTTGGAGAAGCTTGGCCACTGCCTTGGCTTCCTTAGAAGCTAGGAACCCTTGCACCCCTTGACCCCTTTGCTCTTACTTAGTCATTAAGCTTAGAGCCCTTTTGTTGCCTATTTAAGCTTGTATTCATCTCCTTTGTAGGGGTTAGCAATTTTAGGTCAAAAACCGAGATTATACATACATTCTCCGATATACATCCATATATATCTATATTTCCTCTCTCTCTTGTGTGTGTGTTTAGGCCCCAAATAGTGTGTTTTACCTCACTTTTGCACCATTACACACACTATTACACCTAGCTCTGAGATTGGGAGGCTTGGAGGTTTGTTTTGTGTGATCTTGGATTGATTTTGATCACTAGGAGAGGGTGGACCAATTGTTCTTCATTGGATCTTCAAGGGTGAGCTTTTTACTTTAGTTTCCCATTCTTGCAACCTATTTCTACCCTCTTTACTTTGTGATTTTGAGTTTGTGTTTAAGATAAAAAGTCTTGTTTTTACTTGTTCTTGAACCTTCATTAAGGTCATTTTATGGTTTGAGTTAAGCCTCATCACTTTGAGCCTTGTTTGGCCATTTTGGTGCCTTTTTCTTAGGCCTTCTTGTTTTGGTGTTCTTGTTTTTCACCACGAAACCAGTGGGTTTTCAGTGGTGAGGATGATATTTTCGAGCCTCATTTAGGGAGAGACACCCCTCTCCCTTTGGTCCTTTGTTTGCCTTTTGTTTTGGGCTCATAGCATAGCATGTGTGCATGTTTGCATTTGGCTTCATTTCAAGACTTTTTGGGCTGTTTTAGGTCATGTTTGATCTCTGTTTTGGTTGGAATTGTAGCCTCTAACATGCCTCTCATACTTCCTTTGAAATGCTCTCTTGTGCCTAAAAGAATGCCATGTTTTGAGGCCATGATTTTTGCATGTTTTGGCTTAGTTTCATGAAGATACTAGCATTGTATTGCCATGTTAGTGGGCTGTGAGCCAACGATTTTGTCATGTGTGGTATGCTTGAAGTGGTTGTCTTGCATATCGGCTTGTAGGCCTTTCTTGTATGGGGTGCTAGCATGCTTAACTTGTCTTTATCTCATGATTTGGCATCATATTAGACCCTATTTCAGTCCATTAGTCATGTTTGTATGTTGGCATATGTGTCTTAGTTCATGTCTTAAAGGTGTTCTCTTGTATGCTTTTAGAGTAGGCCTTTGCATGCTTACATGTTTAGTGCATTTTTGGGGATGCCATAGGGGATTTGGGCTCATTTTATGCTAGAAATCTGTTCTTGCTTGCTTGATATATACCATGCTTGGTCTTGTTAAGGGTAGCAAGGTGTGCTCCTTTTGGTGCCTTAAACTTGGCCTTATTTGGTTCAAGATATTGGCATGCTCATTGGTCACTATTTTAGGCTTGTTTTACATGCTTTTAGGGAGTCTTGAGGCCTGCCTCGTTGAGCTTAGTCCATCTTTGCATGCTCATATCATGGTTGTTGCATGTTTAATTGATGAAACCTAGTAGACATGCTAGTTCTATGCATTAATTAGTCCATGATTGCATGACATTTTGTACCTAGCATACTTAGCTCTGTGCATGCCTAACATGATAGGTTGCATTGCATTTGAGCCATATTGCATGGGTTGCATTCCATGGTTTGGTTTGTGGTTGTCAAACCAAACATGGAGATTGAGAGGGCTTCACACTTGAGTGGTCAAACTTGTGTCTATCCTCAAGTCTCTAAGGCCCTTGATCTCCATATGATAGGACTTAGCCCTCATTTGTTTGTGTTGCATGCATTTTCATATCAAAAGAGCAATCTTGATCCCTTAGGCTATCATGCATCAAATGCATAATTGGTGGCCCTAGAACCAAGAGTCTTGCCTCCTTGAATCCCCAAGCATGATAGGAGGCAATGACCATGCTTACATGTCCCCTAAAATCCATGCCATGCATTGCAGTCTTGCTTCTTGTCATTGCTCATCGTCAGTAGGACTTTTCACGGGCCGGTAGCTTAATGTGCCGATCGGCACTATATTTCTGCCGATAACCACCACAAGCACCGGTGATCAATAAGAGCAATGGTGATCTCCCCAGCCGGTGGGGGAATTTCTGCATCACTTGGGAGGTATTCGAACTTTGGGAATTTTTGGAGAGAGGCAAGAAAAAATGTATAAAGAATGCCATGACACGTTTTCCGCAAGTCATGACGAGCATACATCATTCACAAGATTCTCGAGGCAGGCCGAGGCCCCATTTCATTTCACTTAGATGCTTTAATTTCAATACTTTGAAATTTGTTATAATTTATTTATTCATTTATTCTTCTCTCAGATATTTATTTATTCGATCCTCCGAGCAGGGCTTAAAATGTAATAAGTGTGTGAGTGGGTGTATGTCTTCCAATCCCCATTTCTTTCTTCCCTTTTATTTACCCGCTTATGATGGTAGATTAGGGCACGCTTAATTTTAGCATACCTTATGCTATGCATGCGCAGCATTCATGCATTTGTTTACATGCATCGCCTTGCATCATACAAACAAAGATCGCATTTTCAATTCCAAATTGAATACGTGTTATTTGTAGCATTCCATATTCCATGTTTAGGATAGCCGAGCCCCGCTTAGATTACATCTTTGCATTTGCATTAGACATTTCAAGATGCTTAGGTCCATGCATGGATTTCTAATAAGCTTCGCTTTTGGCTTGAGTACTAGGTGAGCTTTTATGCTTTAGCATATCGCATGTGTGTGAATGTTGCCATGATAGCATGCTTACCATGAGGATAAGTGCTTATGTGATATAACCGCATGAATGCTCGTGGATGGAGGTTGAATTACCTAAATTGGGACAACACATTAAACTGTGAGTTTTAAAGCCCACTAGATAGTGGCAAAACCGCTTTTCTAAAAGCCCGCTGAGAGTGGCAAAACTCGATTTTAGCCTACTTATGAGTAGTAAATCATTTTTCAAAACAAACACGTAATGTTTTGTTCCAACTTAGGCGATTTGGTCTATACTTGTTTGTCAGGCGCATAACATAGTAAATCTAGGCTAATAACCTAATAAGAACACGTAATGTTTTCAAAATCGGATATCACGGTTAGTAGAGGCTCTTCGGACCGGGCGAGAGGGGTGCTCATAGTGACCTTCCCGATCGCATCCAAGCTCCCGAGCCAAGTCAACTTTGGTTATGACGGACACGTATTTCTAAGACCGAGTCGTGGTTTCCTAAATTTCCCATTTTAAAAAATATTTAGGTGGCGACTCAGAATCCGCAAAGCAGTCCATGTTTGGCACTTCTTTTCAAAAATCAGTTTTTCTCAAAACGATTTGCCAGAGTTGGACTCTTTGGTTCAGATTTAGAACCGTGACACAAATCGAGTCCGAACTGTAGAGTGAAGCCCACGGGCGCGTCTACATCGTCAAACCTGCCAATCTTCTTTAGCCTAGATCCTTATTTCAGTCAAAGAGTGCAAAAAGTTGTGTTGGTCAAACCTGCCAACCATCTTTAGCCTAGAACCTTATCTTAGCTAAATAGTGCAAAAATGTATTAGTCAAACCTGCCAACCGTCTTTGGCTTAGATCCTTATCTCGGCCAAAGAGTGTAAAAAGTCGTGTTGGTCAAACCTACCAACATTCTTTAGCCTAGATCCTTATCTCAGCCAAAGAGTGCAAAAAGTGTTGGTCAAACCTGCCAACCGTATTTAGCCTAGATCTTTATCTCAGCTAAAAAGTGAAAAAATATGTTGGTCAAACCTGCCAACCTTCTTTAGCCTTAGCCTAGATCCTTATCTTGGCTAAAGAGTGCCAAAAGTTTACATTGGTTCAATAATTCTTTGAACCTACCGTAGACACCCTATTTTTGACCGCCCTTACGACTTGGGCGCCACCTCTTATGCACCCAATAATGAATTTGTATATGTTTGTCAAGTGCTCGAAGTCTTCAGTAGAATACCACAGCTTTGAGTCTTCAAACCTTACACACCTTGTGACTTGTTTTGGACCAAGACCACAGTTTTTCAAGCCTAAAAACCCTATGGGCTGCCGGCCACCAATGTGGGTTGCCGGCCAACATTAGTGGCCTACTGGCCACTTGTGTGTTTTTGTAGATAGTTTGGTCAGCTGTGCCAACTGTTTCCACAGATGCATGCACTTGCCTACACGTGTATGTATGGATATTTCTGAGGGAGTTTCATGTTTTTTTTATATATAGAAGACTTCTCTTTCCATTTTTAAGGGTTGAAAATTTTGGAGCAAAATTATCTCTCTCTCTTTACAGTTTCCTTTCTCTCTTGCAAATTCTTAAGCCTTTGCATATACACTCCGTAAGGGGAGATTTCAGATTACTTTTTTAGTTCTCTCTCTCTCTCTCTCTAAAACTCTCCAAAATTTCCAGATCTAGAGCTTCTCTCTCTAGAAGTCATCTTCTCTCTTTGAGTCCTCCAAATCCGTTGGGAGTTAGATCGAAGTTCTTCATCAAAGTTGTGTAACTTCTTGAGGGCTTCGTTGTGTGCAGTGGAGATCGAGTTTTGACACCACAAATTTTGGGGTTTCATCTCATTTCTTCTTCAAAACTTGCGGTAGGGATTTTCTTAGAGTTATATATAAATTTTTGCAAGATCTATATGATTTTCGAAATCATCTTTCGATTGTTTTGAAAATTGATTGTTAATTCAAAAAGTTGAGCGATTTTGAAAGTGGGTTTGTCTCTTGTTCTTTTAAAATGATCTTATGAGTTTTGATTTTCATTGATTGAAGAAAAGATGATTTTGAAAAGCTTTCTTTCAAAAGATTTGAGTTGTATAGTTTTGGTGAGAAAACCTAAAATAAATGGATGATTGGAAAATTTCTTATTTATATTTATATAAATGATGAATTTCAGGGAATATGAGAATTATTGTTCATTTTGAAAATTATTGTTCAAAACGTTGAAATAGTCTTGAAATGACTAATTATTGAAGATACTTGAGAAGAGAGAATTGTGTTATTCCTTGGATGATGAATTGGAATAACAGTATTTATATTCATCTTGTGTTATTGGCATATTAATTCATTTGATTACATTAAACTTTGAAAGTTGATTTGAAAACTTACATTGAGAAAAGAATGTTGAGAAACAAGTTTTCATGGAATGGTTTTGGGGTAAATACGTTGGTAAGTCTTGATAGGTGGTGTAGATGATATTGAATAAGTTGGCCTGAGAGCCCGGGGTGAAAGACTGAAAACCCGCGCGGATTGGTGTCGAGCCTTCCGGTTAATACCGGTAAAAATGACAAATTGGTAGTACTTATATAGTCTACTTGCAGACACCGACCTAGGGATTACCAGAGTCGTATTTACCGCTCTTGAAATGAATTGTTAAGTTTTGAAGAATTGAAATTGTATGACATCATTAAGCATGATGGTTTTCAAAGATGAAGATATGATTTTCTTTCAAAAGGGCATAGCATGGCATGTGCATTTCATCTCTTGAGACTTGTATAAAATGTATATACTTTGTTAAAGATTTCCTATTGGGCTTTATGCTCAACCTATGGGATTTTTGTGCAGGAAAAGATGTGTTGATGCCGCCTAACTAAAGGCAAAGAAATGTGTATTGAGAGTATGAAACTCTCATTTTGCTGTGACTATGTGTGTAAGCCAAGGGTTGTATGTGTATAAGTTTGAATAACCGTTTTGTGTAACCAGGCTCAAGCCTTGGAAATTTGTAAACCATTGGGGCTATTTATTTGTTTATTTACTTGTTGTTGAATTAATGTATTGTTGCATGAAGAACTATTGTATCATGTAATGTAAGTTTTGAGATTTATATTCGGTTTTCCTTGAAAGAGCCATAATTGTTGCATTATCATTTGGGCTAGAAATTTGGGGCGTTACAGTGCAAGTGTTGGTTTGTCACTTAGAAAGGGTTCTTCTCTTTAAGAGGTATAAGTCTTGGTTTGTTTCTTTGATTTCTTTGCTATTTTTCTTACTTTTTTTGGACTATTTTTGGGCTTTTTATACTCTGTATTTTTTGGTTGAAACTTATGGTTTAAGGCCATTAGGGGTGGATGGGTGGATCACCCCTCTTTGCACCTTACTTATCAAGCATTTGCCCTTGTGTTTCCTACCTTTTTGTCAACTTTTTTTGAGCTTTTTAATACTGAATCTTAGAGGTTTTTCCGAGTTTAAAACTATGTTTTGAAGTCCCAAAAATAGAGGGGGTAGCCTTCCCTCCTTATGCTTGTTTACTAGCTTAACTTGCTCCATGTTTTAGCTTATTGTTCTAGCTATTGTTAGCTTAATTCAAACATGTTTTAGGACTATTTTAGGACTGTTTTTAGTTGTTCATTACATTTGAACTTTGTATAGCATGTTTGTAGTGTAATAGTCTTCATAGGTTTGGTGGTTTAGGCTTTAGCCACCAACCTATTTGAGTTGAAAGTATTTATTTCTTGTTTTTCCATATTTGTATTCATATTTAATCACCTCTGCAACCTCCCTCTTTTCTTGGTTTTTTCTTTTCTTTGAAAATTGTTTCAAACTAGTTGTTTGTTGAAGTTTAAGATTGAGGTATTGTGCTTAATGGTTTAATACCTTTGGGGGTTCATTATCAATGGCATAACACTTCTCTCATGCTTAAAACAACTCTTGGTTTGGTACTCCTTTCTATTAGAGGACTTAAAGCTCACTTTTGGACTCAATTGATTAAGGAATGGTTGGTAATTAAAATGAAGTAATAAAATTGGGACTAAAAGTGATGCAAGATAATAAGCAATTTGATGTTCAATCGGACGTTAATTGAACACATGGAAACTTGAGGCATTTCATACTTGCTAATGATAAAATGGTTCAAGTTTCCAAGGTTAACCACTTCCCTTGATCCATCTATGATAGGAAGGAGGTTTTGGGAGTCTTTATTTGTACATTTATTAAAATTGTACACCTTGGTTCATAGGCCACCATGCAATGAAATTGCATCGATTGATGGCTTGTGAATTGAACTTGCCACTCATTTGATGCTATTTGATGATAAGGAGGGATAAGGTGTACAAACATGCCTTGCAAATATCCTGTTTGTGCTCTGTGTGCTTTCTGTTGCAGCAGGAATAACCAGGGCCACTACTTCTGGACAACAAGCTACCATTTGTGGCCGACCGGCCACCACTTTTGGCCTGTCAGCCACTTTTGTTAAATTGAGCAGCAACTAGCAGAGGCTAAGGCGAAAAGATGTTGTAACTGTGCAACAGAGACATTCTGGTAGCATAACAATGGGCTTTTCAAGTGGAAATTCGCGCATGCATGAGCATTCCTCGCTTCTAGGGGCTGATTAGTTAGCTTAGTTACTTTATTTCATGTTGTATTCATGTTGTAATTAATTAGTTAATTCTGATTTGTAATTAATTGATTAGTGTAATTAATTAGTTAATTCCATAGAATAATTAATTAATTAATTGGTTTTGTAATAACTAGCTAGCATACTTAGTTTATTTTGTTTGTAATAATTAGTTAATTCGCTTTGTTATAGATAGTTAATTAGCTTAGCTAGTTAGTTTATTCGGACCCTCCTGTGTGAGGGCCAAGTATGTAGTAATGTATATGTCTTCCAACCCTAGTCTTTCTCCCTTTTATTTACCTGCTTATGATGGTTAGTTTAGGGCATCATGTTTCGTTTAGCATCTCTCATGCCTTGCATCCATTGTCTTGCATGCATTGAGTTCAGCGAATCATTCTAACTTGTATTGTAGTTAAACACTTCTTTGAATACGTGTTTAGACCGCATGCTATCAAATTGATTCATACGCCATATTAGTAGTCGAGCCTAGTAATTGCATATTGTATGCGTTGCATTAGTCATATTGCATAGTTAGGATCATGCATTTTTTTTTTCTAACTCTTTTATTTCTTTTGGCTTGGAGTACTAGGTGAGATTTTATTTGTTTTAGCATATCGTATGAGTGTGGTTGTTACCATGTCAAAGCATATTCACCATGAGACTAAGTGCTTAAGTGATCAACTGTTTGAATGTCTGTGGATGAAGGCTAGTTGCTTGAATTGGGATAGTTTGATTAATCTACATTTGAGCCCACTTTTTCAAGTGGAACATTCACAAATTATTTTAAAAAACAAACATGAAATCAAATGTTTCAATTTTTTCAAATTAGTCTATACTTGTGTGCGCATCACATAGTAAGTTAGCCTAATAAATCAGAACAAGAGCATATGATGTAAATAAGATTCACATCATGATTAGTAGAGGCCGAACTTTGATCGGGCGAACGAGGGTGCTCAATTCATGACCTTCCCATCCGTACCTAAGTTCCCGAGCCGAGACAATCTTGGTGATGACGGACATGTGTTCTTTGGCACGAGTCATGGGTTTCTTGAATTTCCCAAAAATATTTAGGTGGCAACTTTGTATCGGGAAAGCAGTCCATTTTTGACATTTTGATTCAAAATTGATTTTCCAAAAGATTGTCAGACTTGGACTTTTTGGTGTTTATCTATTTTACATTGCACTTGTGAGATTAGATTCAGAACTGCGGGAGTCCGATATTGTAGGGCTTATTGTCTTCCGAAAGGAGCACGAAAAGTCGATTTACAGTTTCTGGCGACTCTGTTGGGGAATTTAGAGAACTTGACTTGAAATTCATGAGGTGAAAATTTTATCTACACTTATATGTTCTTTGCATTGCATTTGCATTGGTTCTTTAAGTCACTGTATTTTCCATCTGCTAATCTTGGACGGTTTGCCGGAGGCTTGCCCAAAAGCTTGCCAAAAGGCTGACTAGTTATGGGCTTTGCCATGATAGGAACACAATCCTTGGATCTGGACTACCGCTGTACTGTTTGATCCTCCTTTCACTTCTCGGTGTTATGTGGGAGAGGTATATTAGGTAGTCTTGCTGAGATACCCTCTTTGACCATTCGGTGTAACGGTAGGAAAAATGCTGGGCTTTCTGATCACACAGAGGGGCATTGAAGTAGATCCTTCCAAAATCAAGACCATTCTAGAAATGCCACTACCAAAGACTGAAAAGGAGATACGAGGCTTTCTGGGTAAAATGCAATTCATAAGATAGTTTATTTCCAAATTAATCTTGACTTGTGAACCACTATTTGGTCTCCTGAAGAAAAGGAAGAAATTCTGATGGGATGATCGATGTCAATTTGCCTTTGAACAGGTTAAACAGTACCTCTAGAATCCTTTTGTGTTGTCGCCACCAGAGCCGAGAAAGCCTTTGATTTTGTACTTGTCAATAACAAACATGACCATGGGATGTATGCTCGCTCAGAAATATGAAGATAGAGTGGAGAAAGCCATCTACTACTTGAGCAAGAAAATTCTAGATTACGAGACCCGCTATACTCCGCTGGAGAAAGCTTGCCTCGCCTTGGTATGGGCCACTAGGAAGTTGAGGCACTACTTGTTAGCTCACTTTGTAATCCTGGTTTTGAGATTAGATCCCATCAAATATCTCTTTGAGAAACTAGCGTATACGGGTAGGTTGGCCCGTTGTTGGTTGCTTCTTCTCTTTGAATTTGATCTCAAATATGTTACCCACAAGTCGGTTAAGGGAAGAGCTATAGCGGAGTTCCTGGCAAACCACTTGGTAGAAGGGGATGAGGCAATGGAATACTTGTTCCTAGATGAAGACATTCTGCAAGTTGAAGAGGAAACTTGGACGATGTACTTTGACGGAGCGTCCAATCAGTACAGTAATGGGATAGGTGTGTTGCTAGTAATACTCGACGACTCCCATATACCCTTGGCCTTCAAACTATGGTTCAAGGTGTCCAACAATGAAGCAAAATATGAAGCGTGTATTGTTGGTTTAAAAGCCACCCTGAAACTAGGGGTAATAAGGTTGGATGTCATTGGGGACTCGAACTTAGTTGTTTTTCAAGCAAACGGAGACTAGAAAGTCAAAGAAGAGAAAATGAAGGTTTACCATCAGACCCTGGATGTTTTGATTCCTAGGTTTGAAAAACTGACATTCATGCATCTACTGAGAGAGAACAACAGGTTTGCTGATACTTTAACAACTCTATCTTCTATGGTAAACATCCCATTTGGAGTCTAGATGTATCCAATTATTATCGAACAGAAATACATGCTGGCTTATGAAACTATTGCCGCAATAGATGAAGTGTAAGACAAAAACCCTGGTACTATGATATTTGGAACTTTCTGGAAAAAAAAAAAGACGTATCCACCAGGGGCGAATGCCAAGGGCAAACGAGAAATATGGCGAATAGCCGTCCAATTTATCATCTGCGGAGGTAAGCTGCATAAAAGAGGTCATCTAGGAATGCATAAACTATGTGTGGAGGAAGAAGAATCAAAGTGCCTTATGGAGGCTATCTATGGCAGAGAATGAGGAGCGCATATGAATGGTGTGATGCTAGCCCGGAAGATTCTCAGGCAAGGTTACTACTGGTCCACCATAGAAGAGGATTGTATTGGTTTTGTACGGCGATGCCACAAATGTCAAATTCATGTCAATCGTATGAATATTTTGCCGTCAAAACTTTACAACATAATTTTGCCATGGCCTTTCTCAGTTTGGGGAATCGACATTATCGGTGCAGTCACGCCAAAAGGGTCGAATGGGCATGAATATATATTGGTGGCGATTGATTATTTTATAAAGTGGGTGGAAGCTCAGTCTTATGCAGTGTTGAAGGCATTGCATGTGGCCAAATTTATCATAAATAATATCATCTGCCGGTATGGAGTTTCGAACGAGATCATATCAGATAACGACTCTCACTTTAAGAAAGAGGTGATAGACTTGCTGGAGAAATACAAAGTGGCTTTTCATAAGTCATCCACATACAGGCGACAAACCAATGGAGTTGTTGAAGTCGCCGATAAGAATATCAAGAACATCTTACAAAAGATGGTTGACTGGCCAGATAATTTGCCATTCACACTCTGGGGCTACAGAACCTCGATCTGGACGTCTATAGGGTTAACTCTTTATTCTCTCATCTATGGGATGGAAGCCATTTTGCCAATTAAAATTGAAGTCCCATCGCTGTGAGTTATGGCTGAGTGTCAGATAGCGGAGGCGGACTAGTAACAAAGCAGATTTGAGGAGTTAATGCTGTTTGATAAGAGAGGGCTAAAAGTATTGTATCATGTTCAGGGCTACTAGTGCAGAATTGCTAGGGCTTTTAACAAGAAGGTTAAATCCCGAAATCTTAAGGAGAGAGACATGGCGTTGAAAGATAACCGAGTTCCCATTCATGACCCTAGGGACAAGTTTAAACCCAATTGAACTGGTCCTTACATCATCAAAGCAATATGGTCAGGTGGAGCGGTTATTCTCATAGACTTAGATGGCTTGGAATTTTCACAACTGATCAATATGGACAAATTGAAAAAATACTACCCCTGAGAAGCTTGTTAGACTGAAAACCCAAAAGGGTGACCTAGGCAAAAGTTAGAGCACGAAAAATTAGAAATAAAGAAAAATTGAGCTCGCAAGGTTAAAAACCTTAAAGGGTGACTTTGGCAAAATTTAGAGTGCAAAAGGAGAGAGTTAATACTTGAGTGAATCTGAACCGAACTACGAAAGGCCTAATTCCCATCTTTGGGATACGTAGGCAACTTCATCCTGAAGTTTAGCCATAATCATCTCCAACTCAACTGTCCTGTCCGTTTTTCTGATCAGGTCATTTCTATTCATCATCTGTTAGTTCGGTTGTGATCTTCATTTGGAGAGTTTATCATTATTGCTAATTGTTTATCTGTTTAGAAATATCTGTTTTGGGCTATCAGTGGAGTATAGTCATGATTGTTGTAGAAATTATATGAAAATTAGGAGAATTGAAACTATTTTCTCATTCAATTGCATTGAGCATTATCTTACACGTTTACATTGGAAATGTTTATTGTTTTAAGAAAAATAGGTGAATCTAGGAAGTATGTATTGTCTCGTTGAAATAAGTTGGCTTGAGTGTTCATAGTAAAGGTTCTAAAAACCGCACGTATACATGGGTGCCGATCCCGTGGATGAAATTTCCGTAAAATGGCAATAATAGTGCTTGTATAGCCTACGTTTACATGTGCGTTGGTTTACGATTTCCTGTAGATGAAATTTTCATAAAAGGTTGTGTTTGTTTTGAGGTTCCCAAAGTATGACTCACTACCTTCTTTTCTATTGTAAAGGAAATGATTTATGATATATGATATTAGCCTGGCATGACATGGTTTTGGAAAGAGATATAAAATGTTTTGGCACAAGCATTGCATATTCATTCACCTTATAACTTTGTTAAGATTCATACACTGTGTTGGATTATTTCTATTGGGTTTTGGCTCACCCTATGTGGGAAAAACATTTTAGGTGCATATGATATGTCTTCGCCAAAGCAATAGCTTGGGAGGACTTAGAGCGAGGGCTTTATTTTGTTGATTTTTTGTATATGTTTTGTACAGGCCAAGGGCCTTTAACTGTATTGCACTTAATCTACTTTTGTTGTAACCAAGCATTGTCTTAGAAAGTTGTAAGCCTTTAGAGCATTTTTTTTTTCTTTTTTTGTTTAACTTACATCATATTTCCTTATTATGTAACATATGCTATAGATTTAGGATTAGGCTTATGAATGTATACTAGCATATGTTACCCTTTTGTAAAACTTATTTGTAAACTAATAGAAGACAATTACTTTATCATTGTTGTCACTTATTGATGTGGTGGAAAGATTATTGTATTTATTTTGGGGCGTTACATAACAATTTATCAAGCATAAATTTCACAATATCTCAACTTTTTCCAAAAATCCCCAAATTTTAGAGTTTTCACAAAAACTAGGTTTTTGTTCCATTTTTTTTGAAAAGATTTTTTTCCAAAATAACACCCACACTTTAGAACATAGCTCATAATTCTCAAAAGCTTTGGGAAAAATAGAGAAAATCTACTTCTAATGTCATCTAGGGTTCATCAACTCAAAATTATGATCCAAACATCTAAGAAATACTCCAAACAAGCATAGACTTGCAAAAACATATATATATATATATATATCTAAGAACATCCATATCTCAAGCTTGGGAGAGGAAGGAGATGAAAACCCTAAAGCTCAATGTTGGTGGAAACTCGATTCAATCTGTGTAAACGTAGCTCTCATCGCCTCTTCAATTTGGTGTAAAAAGCCCTCTCAAATTCTTGATGATTTTTGCTAAATCTTAGAGAGAAGTTTGGATTTGGATGTGTTTGTAGAGAGAATGAAGAGAAGAGATAAGTATAAAGAGAGAAATAGATAGAGAGAGAGAGAGAGAGAGAAAGAGAAAGAAGTGAAAAAGTGTGTCAAACACGTTTTAGCATCAGTTTTGAGGAAAAGTGCACAAAATTCGAGACAAACGCACCGAAATTTGCACGAGTGGTTCAAATTCCACACGAGTAGAATTCCAAATCCGTACGAGCGGATTTTGATGCTCTACAAGCAGTTTGCTCCAGAAAAGAACCCAGAAAGTTTTACAAAATTTGCTCGAGTGGAATACAGAATCCATATGAGCAGTTTTCTGCCCATAAAACCTAGAAATCCCTATGTGAATCTGCTCGAGCGATTGCCAAATCCGTAAGAGCGATTTTGCCCAGAAAACTCAAAAATTGATTTTGTACTCCAAAACAAGTTCCAATGCCCAAATATCAAAAAATTTAACCCGAAAATGTTAAGAGAGGTTAAGTAAGAGCAGAAAAGAATTCTCGACGACCCAATGCGATAAACAAAATGTCGAAAGTAAAGCACACTATCTTACTACTCAACACCAGTCAAGTCCAAGACCTAAGACATCACAATGCTTATTTACGGATATGGAAAATAAATAAATAAATGAAAAGGGATAGAAAGAAGCGGTATTGGAGAATTATTACGACACTAAATAATTACAATACCGAATATAAGACCTGGGGCTTGGGAATTATTACAATAAACAACTATCTAACTCAAACATAAGTTGGTATTTCCAAAAACATGTGGCTTGCTATGTGTTATCTCAAAATCATATCGCTTGCCATGTGGTATGAGAGCCAATTTTTTCAAAACTACTAAATTTCTTAGACAAGAAAAAATTTAAAAAATAATTTTTAAAGTCTAAAATAATTTGGCCAAAATGGGTGTAAGGTTGGAATTAAAGTTTAAACCTGATTTTTTGTTGAGAAGTTCATAAAATAGCACATTTCAATTTTTATCATCGAATGTTTGGAAAAAAGCATCCAAGTTTTAAGGTCGGTCAAAATGGGATGTCTACAATATGTCATCCAAATCACCTTGAATTCTCTTATTTTCAATACAATCTTGTCTTCCTACGCTTGCATACAAATGATCCCTCATTATAATAAGTGCTTCAACCATTTCGGTGCAAGTTTGGTGCGGTAATCAATCAACACTCGTCTACCTACACTAAAAGCTGATTCAAACGCCGCTGTAAAAACATGAATGGTTAATATGTCATGAGCTATCTGTGCAAGCACACACCACGTATTTTCATTTTATTTTCACCAATTCAAAATATCGAAATCATCTTCATCATTAATAGGTGGGTATCCAAATAACGTTGTAATTTAGAACTATTTACGCTCGTATTTTGAGATATTCTTCTAGTTTTTATTGTTGAAAAAATATTTAATTTTCAACCTCGAGATGAGGTTGTTGTAGTGTGTGTAGGTGGTCTATTTACAACTACAACATCTTTATATTCTTGACATAATTTATGCAATGTTTCAATAATAGGATCAAATTGTTTTTCATCACTGAAAATAAGTTGTAAAAAAATTTGTAAACCAGTCTCTTTACACTTAGGATCAACTATGATGGCTAAACCTAAAAGATGAGGTAATAGATAAAAATATTTATCAAAATTTTCCTTCATTACATGTATGATGGTGGTATAATATTTAATAGACATATAATTTACTAAAACTACTTGTATATTTGCTAACATATGTAAAATAAATGATGAATAGGTATATATATATATGTATATATAAGAAAATAATTTTGTTGTTCAATCAAATTGTTTTAGAAAATCTTTATATAAGCAAATGTGGAGCCAGTCCTCTTTTGTGAGTTTCATTACTCCTGTTATTATATTTATTTCAAAAAATAAATCTATTATTTTTCTTTGTTTTAAAGTTGCCTTTAACATATTATACATTAAATTCCACCAGGAATCTATGTCTAAAGTCAATTTTCTAGATTTCATACTTTCTTGTTGACATAATTTTCTATATTTTGAAATTTGATGAGCAACACTATTAATAGTAAGAACTGCTTATTTTATTATCATCACAAAATCCTCATATGCATTTATAACTTCCTTAACAATCAAATTTAAATATGAGTACAATAATGAGCATGAAATAAATCGAATCCGGATCCTTATTGCGGATTACAGAAAAAAAAAAACGCAGAAGAGGGAGGGGGGAGGAAGGAGAGGGAGAGGGAGAGGGGAGGGAAGGAGGGAGGAGGGCGAGCTCGCCGTCCGTCGTCCATCGCCATCGTCGCCGCTCGTCCTCGCCGTCGCTGCCGTCGTCAGCCCATGGTCATGAGCTCCACCTCTCCGCCTCCTCCTCCTCCTCCTCCCCCCCAATATTTATGGCCCTCCGCCTCAGTCCGCCCTCCTCCTCCTCCCTCCTCCTCTCCTTCTCCTTCCTCCTCCTCCTCTTGAATACGCCCAAAACGACGCTGCTTTTGGGGGCTACAGGTGGTGTGCTATAGGAAAGGGCAATGCATTTAATTCGTTTCTAAATAAATCACCACTTAGAGGTAATTGTAAAATTGATTTAAGATACGCTATAGTCTGATTGTAATATGTTGCATTATCTAAATTAATCATAAATATTTTATTTTGCAAAACTCACTTAGATAATAAATTCCTTGTTTCTATCCCAAGTTGTTTACGAGTATATAGAAGTTCAACCAATTCAAATGAAATTATTCTTTTATTTAATTTTCAAGTATTATCAATATAATGTGCAGTGATGTATTGATATTTTAAACCTTAATTTGACTTTCACATATTAGATATTAAGCAAACTCTTCAATTCAGATATTTAAAAATGTTAAATAATTCAAATTTAATATCTTATTTTTAGTAGTATTTCTTGAAAAATTTTGAAATTGAGATATAAAACCTCCTTGAATCATTTCAACAAAATCGAAACCCTCAATAGTAATAAAAGGTTATTCTTTTTTAACAATATAATTGACTACCATATCTTGTGCAAGTACATGATTATATGAAAATGTAGTTAAATTACTAGTTGATGAACTCCCTTATATTGCATTTGAGTTATTAGGTTGTTGACTCCATAAATGCCTTTGAGTATGCCTTTTTAGATGACTAGTATCACCTGTAAATGTAACACTAAGTAAATTTTCCATTAGGATTAGTTAGGAGTGGTCATTCACCGGGCCGAGCCAAGCTAGCACTATTTGATAAGGGATTTTGTGTCTACTTAAGCCTGTCCGGCCCGAATATCGGGCTTATATAATCAACCCAAGCTCAACCCTAAATAAATTATGATTCCTAAGCCCATCGGGCCATATACATAAGCTATAAAAAAAATTAACCATCATAGTATCTGATATTTTTTCATAAATAGACAAACTATAAAGCAACTAATCATTAAAATTTAATATTGTATTAATTAAAACATTACAAAAAACTTTAAACCAAACACCCATAATTCCAAAAATTTAAAGTTTTTTCAACCAAACTGTTAGTAATGTATCAAACTAAAAAAAAAAAAAATCATAATTTAGACTTCAAATTTCTTAAAACATTTTTTTTGTGAATGTCTTGAGTACAACACCACTTGTACATGTTACAAATCACATGGCCAATAATAAAAGGGTATATATATTTTCAATATATTATATAAATTAATTAATTAATTTAATTAAATATGTAATAGGCCGGGCTAGGCTTGATTAAAAATATCAACCCAACGCAGCCCTATGGGTAAAAATAATATTGCCAAGCCTTAAAAAAAAAAAGACTAGGTTGGGCGGACTGGGCTAGGCCAGTGGGCCAATACCTACCCTTGGGATTAATTCTAGATACTCTTTTAAAATCTCCCAAACACTAGATTGATCCCTAAAATGATGTTGTTGCTATTACAGTAGTGTTAGGAGGATTAGTGGGAGAATCAACTGATTCATATTATGTAAATTCATCAATATCAACAAAACATCATTATGATCAATATTAATACAAGTAAAAATAATATATATTAACTAAACTAACAATTAATTAAAATAATGATTAACCAATAAATATCAAGGGCAAATTACAAAAAGAACCTAGAGTTTCGCATATTTTTTAAATTGAACCCCAAGGTTTCAATTGCATCAATTTAAATCCTGAACTTTTTATTTCGTATCAATGTTAACGATCTGTCCATCTCTATTAACTTGTTTGACAGAATAGAAAATTTTAATCCACATATGGCACATTTTCATTCACTTATTCACTTAATATTAATCTTATATTTGAACATGATCACACCAAATCAATACCACTGTATATTTATCATCCATTATATCAGAGCCATTCATTATGTACTTACCATGAACTTCAAGACATTGTATCAAAACCAACTGCAATTTCTCTCTTCCTCGTACCCATTTACTGATCTTTCTCATTTCTCTGTTTTACCAGCGACTACCACCTTTTCCTTTTTTCTTTTTTTCTTCTTTTGCTATCAGCAACCGCCATGACCTTTCTTTCTTCCATCTTCACGTTTCTCTCTCATCGTTCCATCTCCACGACATCCTACTCTTGCCTCCTCCTCACATCCACCATCGCTTCTAATAAACCCCACCAAACTCGCCACTACCATCCTCCTAACCTTAACCACTAGTTCTAGAACACCCGTAATCCCACTACAGCCTCAATTCAGTCCGATTCGATCGCCACCACTGCTAATCAATTTCAGAGATGTTTTGCCTTAGATCTAATCCAATCGATTCAGTCTAATTCGAGGAAGATGAAGGTTCAGAGATAAACATTAGGAAAGACAAGTGGTAAGACGATGAATGTATAATTTCGATTTTTCCAGTTTGAACTTTTCCGACATTGATAGAATGGTGTCACAAGGGTAAATGGTCATCAAAACAACAATAATAGTGGTATCTATGAAAGCAAAATCATTATGTTGTCTGATTGTTCTGTTTATTGTTGGGTTTGTGTTGTTGGGTTTTGGTTTATATTATAGATTATAATGATTATGGCTGTTATGTTTATGAAAGTACGTTGTACGGAAGCGAAATATCCTCTGCTTTCCGTACTCCTTGTACTCCAAGCTTCACTTGACGGCGTCTAACCTGGCAACACAAAAACGGTGAGCTGCCTGGTGGCGATGTACCGGATAGACCCTCCGACGATCAAGTCAGACCACTTGAGAAAGAAGAAGAAGACTGTTAGAGAGAGAGTATTTCAGATGGCGAGAATGGTTTCAAGTTGCATACCTCTAACGTTCGTCTTCCTCCCTATTTCTAGGCTGGCCATGCAGCCTCAAGATTGTGCGCGCACTACCTCTGTTGTCCTTCCCTGGACAGGTGGCAGTTAGGGATGTAAGAAAAACCGAAAAAACCGACTAAACCGATCGAACTGGATTGAACCGGTCATATTTGGTCGGTGTTTTAATATGAATCGGTCTGTTCGGTTTTGAAAATTAATTTTTTTTAGTTTTCGGTTCGGTGCCGGTTTTGGTATACTATATACCGATTTGTACCGAAACCGACCGAATATATTTACATATAATATATATTAAATATATAATGAATATTTTGACTCTATTTGATAGACTTGTGGTTTAGACTTATGGGATGATTGTTTTAAGTTTTGGTTTTGTTTTGATGTCAAGACTTTGATTCTGAAATTATATTTTGTTTCTAATTCTAATTCACTAAAAGCTTCAAGCCTTAGTATTTATTAATTTTTTATTTGTATTTTTGTGAATGGTTAGATTAGATATGATTAAAATTGTGTACAAATGGCTAATTTAATATTTTTATATAAATTATTTATTATACTATAAATTTAAGAAATGACTTAATTTTGAAAGCATTTAAACCGATTAAACCGCATGGAACCGAACCGATTGAATCGGTGCGGTTTGGTGCGGTTTGATAAAAAATTTGGTCTGTATTGGTTTTCAATATAATAAAACCGACATTATCGGTTCGGTGCAAAATTTCACCTAAACACCGACTGTCCCGAACCGATTACATCCCTAGTGGCAGTGTTCGCCTCTCACCACCTTACGCGTGTAAAGGCTTTGTCCTCCAACCAGTACATGTAGAACTGCCAAACGGTATTGACGCGTGCCTGGAGCAGATTTCCTCTTCCTCACGCCATTAGC
Source organism: Camellia lanceoleosa (assembly GCA_025200525.1). NCBI lineage: Eukaryota > Viridiplantae > Streptophyta > Magnoliopsida > Ericales > Theaceae > Camellia > Camellia lanceoleosa. The sequence goes on from CM045766.1 coordinate 75,562,200, forward strand.
CCAGGTGGCACACTTAACTGGAGTTCCACGACTGGCCTATTCCTTGTGGAGAATGGCCACCACAAGTACACAACCGAGCTACGTTCTGCCGTCCTGTCCCTTGGCAAATGGGCAAATATCTGATTCTCACGGCCGAGATATTCTTGACCGGTCCACTCTGGTTAGCCGGCTGCAAGGCATGCCGGACTCACCCCGTTCTATCTTCGTTCTCGGTTACACGAAGTCCATCTATCTCGGCTGACCGGTTGAAGGCATGCCGACCGTCATCGCGTCCTCAGCCTAGCCCGGATCATTCTTTAGCTCAGTTGTCGCACACCACTGCATGCTCTGCCTAATGCGTACAAATCACACCCGGCAGCGCTTAGTTCGCACTGACGACGGCCAACCTCTCTCGCTGCAAGTCACCCGCTTAGGCCGCAAGTCGTGCCACTGGCCGTTGTCAAGGAGGATTTTGCTTCGGCTATGCGGTCCGTCACGATCGGCGTCATCGTAGCTCGGCCGTGCTAACGGTGCAAATCTCCCCTCTCATATGTTATGGAATATATATGGGTATTGTTAGATTTTAGTGCTTATTTTATTGGTTGCAGTTGTGCTTGTATCTTTCTTGCTGGTGATATGTTTGATATATATATACACGTATATGTAGGCTTTGTTTTATGGTTATAGTTATAGAGGTAGAGTTACTGTGGGAGGGGAAATGGAAAGGGAAAGGGAAAGGGAAAAGAAAAGGAAAATGGAAGGAGGTTTGGGAAAGAATGGAAAGGGAAAGGAAAATGGAGGAGGCTTGGAAAGAATAAAAAGGGAAAGACGTGGCCTGCCAAAAAGGAAGGGAAGCGATTGACCGGAAAATGAGGACAATTCATGTCTGTGAAAAGCTGAAGGAGAGAGATAAGAGATTGAGGTTTTTCCCATGTAATGAAGCTGATTGGAATTCATAATAAGTGACTTAGATTTATGCCACGTGTGCTTCAAAGAAATATTCTATTTGTTTTTTAAAAATTTTAACAGAGTTGGATATATTGATAAGAAAAAGTTTGGGGTTTAATTTGAAAAATACGCATAATTTTGGTTTTTTTTTTTTGCTCTAATATCAATAAAACGAGTAATATATACTAACTAACAATTAACGTAAAAAAAATGAGTAACTAATAATATTAATTAATATTCATTTAAACAATTAATATTATCAACTAGCGAATACGATATAAAAATTAACTTCTTCTAGTAAAAGTTTCTTTTTACACAATTGTAATTGTCACTTAAGAATGAGACTTGAAAGTTGATTAAGATGAGAGAGTTGAGAGAGAATGAGAGATTTGTTTATGAAGGAAAATAAAATAGTAATGGGGGTATTTATAGTAAAGGAAAATTATTGATAAATCTCATTTAGAAGTGTTTTAACCCAAGAAGTCCATGAAAGAATTTTTTAACCCATTTAGTCTCATATATGTATAGTTTTATTCCATGAAGTCCTTTTTCTTGATTTACACTATTTTCTTGGACACTTATGCCCTTATATTTAATTTTGATACCCTTATAAATATTTTTTGAACGGTTAGTAATTTTATGATGTGAACATTCATATTTTAAAATTCACATTGGTAGGAATGTAAAATTAGCCCGTGGACGGCCCGAAACCTGCCCGCGAGCCGGGGCGAGCCCGGCCCGTTGACAATGTGAATATTCACATTGACATGTTAACATTCACATTCATATTAATAGGAGTGTAAAATTGGCCCGCGTCCCGTGGCGGCGCGAAACTCGCCCGCAGCCCATGGGCGGCCCGGGGTGGGCTCGGTCTGGCCCGTTGACAATGTAAATATTTACATTAACATGTTAACATTCACATTGATAAGAATATAAAATTGGCCCACGGCCCATGGGCGGCTAAAAGCCCGCGCCGCGGCCGGAAAAAGGCCCGGCCCGGGCCGTTGACAATGTGAATACTCACATTGACATATTAACATTCACATTGATAGGAATGTAAAATTAGTCCGCACCGTGGTCGCTCAAACCCGCCCACGCCCGCGGGTTTCGGCAGTTCCCGGCCAGTAACAATGTGAATATTCACATTGACATGTTAACATTCACATTGATAGGAGTGTAAAATTAGCTACCGTGGTCGCCCAAAACCCACCCACGGCTGGCGGCCCGGCCTGTTGACAATGTGAATATTCACATTGACATGTTAACATTCACATTGATAAAAGTATAAAATTGGCCAACGACCCAGGGTGGGCCCGACCCGACCCGTTGACAATGTGAATATTCAAATTGATATGTTAACATTCACATTGATAAGAGTGTAAAATTGGCCTACAACCCGTGGGCGGCCCAAAGCCCGACCGCAGCCCGAGATGGGCTTGGCCCGACCCGTGACAATGTGAATATTCACATTGACATGTTAACATTAACATTGGTAGGAGTATAAAATTTGTCAACTGCCCGAAGCTTGCCCGCGGCCCGGGGTAGGCCCGGCTCGGCCCGTTGACAATGTGAATATTCACATTGACATGTTAAAATGCACATTGGCCCTGTTTGTTAGAGCTTTTTTTTAGCTTTCAGCTTAATTTAAGCTGTTTTGATATGTTTGGTTTAGCTTATACTTATAGCTTATAGCTTTGTGGAAGTCAGAAATCAGCTTATTCTTTAAGTGGGGCAGGAGATGCTTTGAGAATAAGCTGGAAATCAGCTTAAGCTGAAAGTTATAAGCTATAAGCTGTTTGGGCATAAGCTATAAGCAGTTTCACACAGCTCTACCAAACAGGGCCATTGATAGGAATGTAGAATTGGCATACGGCCCTTGGCCCGCCCACAGCCCGGGGGCAGGCTCGTTTTGGTCCGGACCCGAGCATGTCTGAGACCCTAGGTTAGGGCCTAGGTCATCACTTTGAAGCCCAACCCGGCCCATCAGCCCACTTAAGGCCCATTCAAGGCCCGATCCGAGGCCCAGCCCGCCCGAGGCGCAATGTATTTTTTTGTGAAAAATAATAAAATTTTAGTAGAAAAATTTATAAAGAATTAAAAAAAATGGCCAGGCTCGCCCAAGCCCGACCTAAGCTCGAGGCTAGGCCCAGGCCCACCAGCCCGACCCGAGGCTCAATCCATCGGCCCATCCAAAACCCGAATACCCTTGTGCTAGGGCTAGGGCCTGGGCCTAATTTTTTGGCCCGTGGGCCGGCCCAACCCGGCTCAAGAAAAGCACGTTTGGACCCAGGCTCGAGCCTAGTCCAAGACCCTAGGCTAGGGCCTGGGCCTGGGCCATCACTTTGAAGCCCGGCTACCAAATTTATTGGTCCCGATTAAGGCCCATTCAAGGTCGGTCAGAGAGGCAGCCGCCGAGGCCTAATGTCTTTTTTTGTGGAAAATAATAAAATTTTGGTAGAAAAAATTAAAAAGAATTAAAAAAAATGGCCAGGCTCGCCTCGGGCCGTCCACGGGCCGTGAGCGGGTTTCGGGCAGTCACGAAACACGAGCTAATTTTACACTCCTATCAATGTGAATGTTAACATGTCAATGTGAATATTCACATTGTCAACGGGCTAGGCCGGGCCAGCCCTAGGCCGCTGACCAATTTTATACTCTTATCAATGTGAATGTTAACATGTCAATGTGAATATTCACATTGTCAACAAAGCTGGCCGGGCCCCGCGTCCGCCCACTCGCCGTGGGCGGGATAATTTTACACTCCTATCAATGTGAATGTTAACATGTCAATGTGAATATTCACATTGTCAACGGACCGGGCCGCGATCGGGCTTTTGGCCGCCCATGGACCGCGGGCCAATTTTATACTCTTATCAATGTGAATGTTAACATGTTAATATGAATATTCACATTATCAACAGGCCGGACCGGGCCCGCCCTGGGCCACCCATGGGCTGCGGGCGGGTTTCGCGTCGCCACGGGATGCGAGCCAATTTTACACTCCTATTAATGTGAATGTTAACATGTCAATGTGAATATTCACATTGTCAATAGGCCGGGCCCGCCCCGACTCAACTCGAATTTTTTCAGGCACCTACGAGAATCGACATGGACAGGCCCCTACACATTGACAATATGAACATTCACATTGACGGTGTGAACATTTACATTAGGGGTATTTTGGTAATTATATCACCCATAGGACTTATTGAAACATAAGAAAATAATGTGAACTAAATGAAACATAAGTAGATGAAAAGGGTATTTTGGTCTTCTTATCTCAAATAAGACCTAATAGAATAGTTAAAAAGAATATGGGTTGGATGAAATAAAACTCTTAGAAAGTGAATTTATCAAAAAAGCTCCCTTATAGTAAAGGGTTGGAGTGGAGGGTTGAAAAAAAAAATAAATTGACCTTTTGAAAGAAATATATATATATATTTTAAATTTTGGACCGTTGTTGCTTGGGGGCATAGGTTTGGCCCAGCCGTCCCAAGTCGAGTTATAGAGTTTAGTTTTGAACCGGTCGGCTGGGTCGTTGGGCTGGGTTTAGGCCAGGCTTGAGCTAGAGACACATGGGTTATGCCCTAATCAGGGGTATCGAGTTGTTACACTTCTAAAATGAAAGAGAGAAAAAGAAATTTTATTATGATAAAAGTAGTGAGTGGGTGTAAAGAGAAGTGAGGATATGTTTAACATGTTAGAGGTGTATTGAGTTTTTTTATATTATTACTTATTTTTAAAATGAGTTTGTAAAGAAAGTATGCATAGATAGGTAAAAAATTAGGGATTGGCCTGTGGTGTAGATTGATAGAAGCTAATAGCTGATAATAAAAAAAGAAAATAGAAATTAAAAGTACCTCTCATATAACTTTAATAAGCTATAATCACATTTTTTTTAAAAAAAATTGTAACAAACATCCCTATTGTTGTGCCTGTGCAATTTTCAGTATAAGTTCATTTTGGCCTATCGAGATGATTTGAATCAATTTGCTGATAAAATTATAGATATAGATGGTGAAATTGATTCAACATTAATAATTATATGATGGGGGTATATTTATTATAGAAAAATATAGGAAAAATTATAAAAAAGTATCAAAGTTTGATCCTTATAATAAAATAAATAAAAAATTTTAAGGAAAAATTATTGATAAGTCTTATTTGGAAGACTTATTTTATATGAAATCCTATGAATATTCTTTTAGAGTTTGAAATCCTATTTAAATAAGAATGTGTTCCATAAGGTCCTATGAGTTGTAAATGAATGATATTAGTGTATTATTATACCCATAATTTGTTTCCATATTATACTTTATTTTCTCATTCATCATATCACGTTTGGGAAGACTTTTAGGAAAGACAAGTCTAAAGGCAACGACCGTGCGAATTTTTTTTCGCCTTGGTCATAGGATTCCAGTGCTTTTTCAAAATGTTGCTTAATGGTATATGGAAATGGTCAGTGATATGATGAAGTTTAAGGGTTGTGTTAATTCTTTTGACAGATTTCGACTCCAACCGGTTGAGGAGAAGAGATATTTTATTTTTTGGTTAAAGTGTGGTGTTGTTTGTTGAAGTGTGGATTGTTCATCTTTAATAGGGTATTGACAATCTATTACACTTATTGGTAGGCATATTTTGGCCAATGCTCTGATTGAATGCATATATTTGACATTGTGATGTGTTTGGATATGTTCGATGTGTGGGGTGGTGTGTATGGGTTCAAGGGTTAGGTTGAGGATATTTGATTTTGGTTGTTAGTTGGATGTCGAATGCAAACCACGTCATAGGATGACAATTGTATATTGGGACCTGGATGATCATGTTATGATGTATGGTACATTTAGTGTGTAACGTTAATCTATATACACCATGTAGTAGATGACATTTGTGTGTCTGTTCGGTTGTATATGTGTTTGAATGTGTATCATATCTTTATCATAATCAGTGTTTACATACATGTCATAGTACATTGCACAAAATTATTGGGGATTTGGGTTTGTAATTGAATGTGGATTGAATCCCATCGCTCGATGTTGAAGTTATATTGGGTTGGAGGTGATGGTGGTTCAATACATAGATTGAGTTGGGATGTTACATGTTACATTTAGGAGGTGACATTATTCATAATTCAACGGTGGAGTATTATAATGTCACATTGGGTTTCAGATTAAAAGCATATGGGAATGTCACGGTAGCTTTGGGATGTTACATGTTACATTTACGTTGGGTTTTGGATGAGACGCATATGAGAATGTCATGTTGGGTTTAGGAATGTCACGTTGGGTTTGAGATGTTACATGTTATATTTATGTTTTGAATTTCAAATTTCCAACCATATAGATATGTTTACAATTTATGGTAATATTGGATTTTCCATATATGGTATTGCCATTAATCAAGTTATTTTGAATTTCAATATCACGTTGGGTTTGGGAATATCACATTGAGTTTGGAATGTTACACGTTACATTTAGGTATTGAATTTCAAATTTCCAAATAGGGGTGTTCAGCGGATATTCTAATCCGTCCAAACTGACCGAACCGAATCGATCCGTCGTATTTTAGACGGATGTATGATGACGAGCGGACGGTTGCAGATTTATTTTTTCCAATCCACCTAGTTTGGATGGATGACGGTGGTTCAATACATAGATTAAGTTAGGATGTTACATGTTACATTTAGGAGGTTACATTATTCATAATTCAACGGTGGAGTATTATAATGTCACATTGGGTTTCGGATTAAAAGCATATGGGAATGTCACGGTAGCTTTGGGATGTTACATGTTACATTTACGTTGGGTTTTGGATGAGACGCATGTGAGAATGTCACGTTGGGTTTGGGAATATAACGCCCCGAAATAATTCAACATGAACTATCCACATAACTGTTACATCAACTTACTTCCAAAATAGGATATTAACCATAACCCTTTACATAAGATCAATTGTTTTACAAAAAAAATAATCTCACGTGCAGCTATACATTCATTGATAAACTAGTACATGAGCCTATGTCATGTAAATCATCAAATCAAAACGAATAAGGCCCTCAAGAGCTTACAAGTCCCAAGGCAATTGCCTAGTTACACAAAATGGTCTCTCGGACCCATACACATTAGCCCTTGGCTTTACAAAAATTTACACAAAATATAAGAGCAAAATACTCTTCACAATCACGTCCACGCCATCAACTAGATGGGATCACCACCTTTCTTACCTGCACCAAATCCCATAGGGGTGAGCATAAAGCCCAGTAGAGAATTCTCACAAAGTATATACATTTATGCATTATTCTCAACATAAAATAAACGTGAGTGCAATGCCATGCCAAAGTTGATAAATGAGGAAAATATTCATTTTCAATGCACTTTCTCAAAATCACCATGTTCTCAATATTAGCTTGTAGTCTCATCAATTTCAACCTTCCAATATTAATTTAATAGGGGCGGTAAATACGACACTGGTAATCCCTAGGCTGGTGTCTGCAAGTAGGCTCTACAAGTACTACCAAATTGTCATTTTTACCGGGATTAACCGGAAGGCTCGACACCTATCCGCGCGGCTTTCGGGTCTTTTATCCTGGACACTCAGGCCAACTTATCAAATTCATCTACACCCCCTATCCGGACTTACCAACGTATTTACCCCATACACATTTCCATTAGTTATCATGGTAATATAATCTTTCTCAAGTAAACATGATGAGAATACAACATTGGTAATAATCTACTTCATGCACATTGATAATATAGACTCAAAAGGAAATGAGATGCAATAATTAATATCTCATAACATTTCTGTATTTCCAAAATGTCTTAACAACAATAATAGACAAATACCTTTCCACTTTTACGAATACATTTCTCATTGCACAAATAATCATGTGTCTTCAACACATCATCACAAGTTCTCAACACCAACCCATCATGACCAACCCTTTCAACATGGCCAACATGTCATATTTCATTTCATTTCCCCATTACATTATAATTAAGCATTTCACATCATCAATGGCACTCAAAAACTCACCATCTTACAACATTACAAGATTATATGAAATTTTCAAACATCATCCTTCAAGATTTCAATTTCACTACCATGGTGCTCAACAATTATTATCTTACCTCATTACAAGTTCAAGTGTTAGTAACAATGTTAAAATACCATCTCATATCCCATGTGTCAAGTATGTTGTTATTATGATAACATTTGGTAGAACTTACTCTAATACATCCTCTTAACACAAGAAAATAAATACTTTCAAAGACATTTTCATTATTTTGTAAAATCTCCAATTTCTAGGGTTTTTGTCAAAAACTGAACACTTCTTCACTTCATGATAGAAGCCTCATCAAAATCATCCCTTTTAAACAATAAATAAGAAGTCACAAGGATCAACTTAGAAACATTTCAACATTTAAACCCTCATTTGAGAAATCTCATCATCTTTGAACCAAAACCAAAACTCTCAAAATAAATTCAATAGAAACACAAAATCAACATTTAACTTGCAAAACATGTATATATAACTCAAGAATATCCCTACCTCAAGCTTGGGATAGAAGATAAGCAAAAGGTTGAAACTCCAAAGTTGTTGAAACCAACTTCTACTTGGATCAAAACGAAGCTCTTGATGAGATCAACAATCTTTCTCAAAGGAGCATGGCAAGAAGATGCTTCCAAGAGAGTAGATTTAAAGATTTTGAGTGAAAAGTGCTTTTTGAGGAAGAGAGAGGGGTTCTCACGGTTTTAGAGGGAGAAAAGAGAAAAGAAATAAAGAAAAGTGGTGAGTGGGTGCCTATTTATAGTACTAAGTCAAAGTAAAATAAAGCCCCAAAGTCAACCCAAAAGATCAAGTCAAAACCCCCAAAAAGTAGACTCAAAACCGGACTAAAAATTTGGAAAAATAGCCACAGTGTCGAATTCTTGCCGCATGTGTCGACCCTTATGAAGAAAATCTGGAACTTTTGTTTGACAGCAACACAGGTGTTGACACATCCCCAAGTCTGGTGTCGACACCAAAAAGTAGAAGGGAAAAATCTGGACAAGGGTCGACCCTTACAACAGAGGTGTCGACCCTTCAGGCAGCAAAAGCAAAGAGTGCACAGGCTGGTGTCGACACCAAAAAGCAGAATGCAATTTCAGAACAAGGGTCGACCCTTCCTAGATTGGTGCCGACCCTTGTGGCCAACCAAAAGAGAAGGTGTCGACACCACTAAGACCGGTGTCGACCCCAGAACAAGGTTTTCAAAGTTCTAAACCACTTTTCGACGCGAACAAGCGTGAACGGACAATCCTAACAAGTTTAAATCAATTTTCACTCATCCAAAACCAAGATACAACAACACTAAAGACTCTCAAAACATAATAAACGATTCAAATACATTTCCCAAAAGTTATTAAAAAGGGTACAAGTGCTACAGGGAATGTCACATTGGGTTTGAAATGTTACATGTTACATTTATGTTTTGAATTTCAAATTTCCAACCATATAGATATGATCACAATTTATGGTAATATTGAATTTTCCATATGTGGTATTGCCATTAATCAAGTAATTTTGAATTTCAATATTACGTTGGGTTTGGGAATGTCACATTGAGTTTGGAATGTTACATGTTACATTTACATTTACGTTTTGAATTTCAAATTTCCAACTAGGGGTGTTCAGCAGTTATTCTGATTCGTCCAAACTGATCAAACCGAATCGGTCCGTTGCATTTTAGACGGATGCATGATGATAAGCGGACGGTTGCGGATTGATTTTTTCTAATCTACCTAGTTTTGGATGGATGACGGATTTGAGGTTCCTTTGGCCGCAATCGAACCGCTAAACCACAAGCACCCCTAGTAATTTATAAGACTTTGTGTTTTTAATTTGTTTAGATATTCTGTTTGTGTTTTTAATTGAAAAAAACTTTAAATATTCTGTTATGTTTTCAATTTATTTTCAATTTAGAAATCATTTTATCAAATGACAAGTGTTAATATTTTATATTTTTGGGTGAAAAATATAAGGCTTAATTTTGTTATTTTTTTAAAAATCAAATTAAATAATTTTTGAATAAAAAAAAGTAATGAAATAGTTTTGATAATGTATGATTTTCTTATATGTATTTATTATTGGTATTTGACAATTTACTTGATAATATTTTGATTATGTTGAGTTGGATTATTATTTAGAAAAAAATGTTGACAAGTTGTTGTATTATGTTCAAAATTTGTAAAAGTTTAAACCGCCAAACTGATTCGTATCCATCCGCCAATCCGACGGACATAGGCGGATTGATTTTTTCCAATTTGCCAATCCGATGGACAGATGGCAGATTGGAGGTTCCTCGGCCGCAACCCAACCGTAAACACCCTTATTTCCAACCATATAGATATGATCACAATTTATGGTAATATTGGATTTTTCATATATGGTATTATTAATCAAGTTGTTTTGAATTTCAATGTTACATTGGGTTTGGAAATGTTACATTGGATATGAGATGTTACATGTTATATTTACGTTTTGAATTTCAAATTTTCAACCATATAGATGTGATTACAATCTATGGTAACATTGGATTTCTCATATATGGTACTAGCCTATCACCCTATGCACGAGATAATTATAGATATTTATATTTGTTTAAATTTTTTTTAATATATAAATTATGTTTTTAAAGATTTTTTATGAAAATAATTTAACAATCTTATCACTAATCATGGTGTATAGGAGAAATTGAAAAGGCTACTGCAGTAATTATGAACGGGTTGTATCTATAATTATTTGTATGAGGTGATTTTAAATACTGATCAGGAATTTTGACAAAATTAATAAATGCAGGCATGTAAAAAGACATGTGGATTGGAAAAAGTTAATAAATACTGATTAGGGTTTTGACCAAATCAATAAAAGCTGAGATTTTTTTTTTAAATAAAAAATTTAGAAAATTGAGATTGAGAGATTTGAGCTCCCACAAGATTTGGGGGTTAGAAACCCCTTTTCCGTAATGATAGAGACCCCCTCCAATCACCACCCCCACAACCCCCACACATACGTGGCGGGTGGTGATTGGAGGAGCAGGAAAAAAAGAAAAAAGAAAAAGAAAATGTAACCAATGAGAGAGAAAGGGGGTCAAAGGAGGTGAGGGGAAAAGGGGGCATGAAACATTTTTGTCCGTAATATATACTTAGCCTATCATCCGTGCTATGCACGGGATAATTATAAATATTTACATTTATTTTAGATTTTTTTAATATATAAATTATGTTTTTTTAACATTTTTTTATAAAATAATTTAACAATCTTATCACTAACAATAATGTATGAGAGAAGTTAAAAATGGTACTACAGTAACTATACACAGATTGTATCTATAATTATTTGTTTGAGAGGATTTTAAATGTTGATTAAGGGATTTTGTCCAGATCAATAAATGCAGGCATGTGGAAAAACATGTGGATTGAAAAAAGTTGATAAATGCTGATAAGGGGATTTTGACCAAATCAATAAATGCTGAGTTTTTTTTTTTTTTTTTTAAATAAAAAATTTAGAAAATTCAGATTGGGATATTGAAACTCCTACAGGCTTTGGGGGTTAAAAACCCTCTTTTGCTTAATATATAGTATAGATAGATATATAGATATAGATATTTATATATGTTTTAGATATGTGTTGGGACTTTTCAAGGAATTTATATGTGTTGAATTTCAAATTTTTTTTTTATATACTTGTTCTTAATGCATTAAAGTGTTATTATGAGGATAAGACTTGGAGGTTAGGAGAAGTTAATAAATGCTAAGTTTTTTTTTTTTTTTTTTTTAAAATCAAAAAATCAGGAAACTTAGATTGGGAGATTGGAGCTCCTACAAGTCTTGGAGTTAAAAACCCCCTTTTGCTTAATATATAGTATAGATATTGATATAGATATATAGATTGTCATTAATTAGATTATTTTGAATTTCAAATTTCTAACCATATAGATATAATCACAATCTATAGTAATATTAGATTTTTCATATGTGATATTATCATTAATCAGATTATTAATTAATTAAGATTGGGGATAGATGTGTCCACAATAAAATCACATGACCTATTGGATTATAAGTTTTTTCATAAGAACATATCTTGTATAAAGCTTCCAAATAGGAATTATAAATAATTTATCCAAATTATAATTTCATCAATTTAAATTAAAATATTTTGATTTATTTTCAATCTAAACCATTTGCGTATTTCTATCAAGTAAAACCAACTAAAAAACATATATACTATTTTAGTTATTATACTCAATTTAAATATATATAAAATGTCTAAAGTATCTTTTTTTTCCTGAATTTAATGACTAAAATATTATTTTTCCATCGATTTTTCTTAACGAAAATAGGTAAATAGTTTAAATTAAAAATAAATCAAAAAAATTAAGATTTAAATTGATAAAATTAAAAAATTAATGATTTATTTTAGGATAAATTACAAACACACTCCTAAAATTTGATAAAAATATGGATTTTGTTTTGTGATTATGAAAATTACTTCCTACTCCTTGAAATTTATAATTCATAATAAATGATCTATTTCATTAATAAATCATTAAGTCAATTAACAGTATTCACTGATATCATAAATATATTTCAATTAATAATTTATGTAATTTTATTATTGTATATGAGAGTAGTTAAGAATTTTATTTTTTTAATTAATTTTGTTAAATAAAAAATTCTGAAAATGAAGTATTTATAATTTTCCAAATCATAGGAACAATTCATATTTTAAGAAAATTTCAAAAAATATATTTGTAATTTACTCTTTATTTTATTATAAGGATCAAATCTTAATTTTTTTTGTTGACAAAAAAATCTATTATAAAAATGGAAATGATTTGTCTCTAGTTAAAATTTCAATTGAATCATACAGTTAAAATCTCTTAAAGACAATTGAAATCTCTGATAAGTAAGGGTTATTAAATAAAAGACTTAATAAGAATTATTAAACAAATTTTTTTTATTAATCACAATCTTTAAAAAAATTTAATTAAATTTTATTTTTACAAACTCTTATCGATAATAATTTTTCATTTAATGCCTCTTGCCAATGAAAGACCTGCTTTCAACCGCACGTAAGGCAAATCCTATAAAAATCAGGAAATTTGGCTATAAATCCTTTTTACCTTCCTTTTATTGTTAGAAGGACTAAGAAAAAAATTATACTTTCTAAACTCCCTCATAATTATAAAGTCTTGCATAAATGACAAAATTTATTATTTAAATATTTTATCAGACTATTATACCCTCACATATACACAATTCAGATACAAAATTTATCTTCTCTCTCGTCTCTCACTTCTAACCCTAGCTTCCTCCATGGCCAGAGCTGTGTCATTCTTAAGCTCCGACGATCTCTTTCCGCATCTTCTCAACTCTCATCCTTCAACTCTTCTTCAACTGTTCATCTTCTCTCTCGCCTCTCTCTTCTAACCCTAGCTTCCTCTATGGCCGGAGCTGTGGAGAACTTGCAAATCGCGTTGATACATATATATATATATATATATATCTATATATATGTGTGTGTTTGTGTGTTTTGAGATTTGAATTCGAATATATATATATCTACATATTTCGATCTGTAATATATATATATATATATATGTGTGTGTGTTTTTAGTCTTTAAGATAGGAGATTTGAATGATTGCATAGATCGGTCTCAGCGATCATTTGATTCGAACTCAAAAGCTCAAAGATTTAAAGTAAAATCTGAAAAATCTGTGTGTATAAAAAATCTCAAGATTTTTGAAAGCTCAAAGTTTCAAAAATCTGAAAAATCTGAAGAACCGGGATATGAAAAATTGAGATTTCTCTGAAATTTTCAGATTATAGGCTTGATTCAATGTTTTTCAAAGTAAACATCGATTGATTCAAGGATTATAGGCCTGATTCAAAACTCAAAGCTCAAAGTTCCATCGATTTTTCAGAGTAAACATCAAATTTCATTTGACAGAATCAAAGTTCTATTGCTCTGTTTTTTTCATTTGACAGAATCAGAGTAAATTTTTACTTTTATACAGAGTAAAATTTTACTTTTAGCTTCAGAATCTCACAAATTACTTATTTTTCAGAGTAAAATTTTACTTTTATATAGAGTAATATTTTACTGTAGTTTCAGAGTATAAAATTTTACTCTCATTCAGAGTAAAATTTTACTTTTATACAGAGTAAAATTTTTACTTTTATATAGAGTAATATTTTACTTTAGTTTTCGAGTGTAAAATTTTACTTTCATACAGAGTAAAATTTTACTTTAAAATACATACTGAAGATGTCTTAATAGGAAAGCTGATAGATATGAGGATAATATAGTAAAAGAAATAAGTTTTAAAATATCAAAAAATTTTAAAAATACTTATATAATTATTATCTTTTTTAGAGAGAAATTAAATAGTGAGGGGATATGACCAAATCCCCCGTAAAAATCACACTTCCCATTTGGTGAACAAAACACAAGCTGCACAAGCGCACATGAGTCTTGACCACGGTTTTGTGTTTCTAAAGCCTGATGCCAAAGTCACCGCTGCACGTAACGGTTACGTAAAACCCTACAACCCCAACACCGAGGGTTTATCGCTCCGAACTTTCCCTGATAAACACTACTGCTCTCTGACCCATGAATCGATTCAACCTCGCTTTTCATTGCTCTGATTCTTCAAAGCTTTGTCGCTGTCGCGTCCCACGCCACTGTTCTATTCTTTTATAACCAACAATTTGCTTCAAATGGGCAGATTCAATCCCTTAGGGTTTGCCCCCAAATCTTTTTTGCGTAATCGGCTGGTAATTCAATCAAAACTCATTTAAATTTTCAATTTTTATTACTATTCTAGCTACATTTTTTTAGTAATTCATGTCTTTATTGCAGTTTCGCTGGCATTTCCTTTCGCCGGTGAGTATAAAATCACCATTTGATCAAGGAGACTTGAATGGGATTGTCTCAACTTTTCAACGAGCATTGCTTCACGGTCGCAGTAAGAATTTGTACACAAATGTATTTGAATATTAACATTGTGGGATAAATTCTCTAATATGTAGAAAATATAAAACCATGCCCAAAAAGCCAAAAGTGGTGTGCTTTGTATTTCAAAGTAGTTTGGCAGTAGTACCCATGTTTATTTTAATGAAAATTTGTGAAATAATTGTTTGATGATTTGTAATTGAGTAGTTACTAATGAAATGTATGTGCATTGGCAGATTTCTATAATTGCAGTTTTTCTGAAAAGCATGCTGATTTTACAACCTTGAGAATGCTGCAAATGAAGCGTTTTATTCATGCCACAGGTTTCCTCCTCCCCCCCAAAAAACAATTGCGTTTGGCATTTTGATTCGGTGATGATTTTCTTTTAATTTTTTTTTTTTGGGGTACTCTGTCTACCATTGCTACTTACTTTTCCAATATATATTTTCCCCATAATAGTTTTCTTTCTTTCTCCAGGATGTTGTTACTACCCAGAACGAGATTATTATGAAATTCTTGGTGTTTCCAAAGATGCAAGTCGAGATGAGATTAAGAAGGCTTTTCATGCAGTGAGTACATTTTAGGATTCATATATAGTCCAGGGATGGGGTTCTAAGTTCACTATCTTGCATTTTGGGTACACTTTATTTTGCTTTGTTTCTTCTTTTAAAAAAGAAAAGACAAGAAAAGAAATTTCCTTTGCCCCCATTTTGGGTCAACTTTATTTTGGTGCTACAGTTTAATTATATCTTATAAGAAGCTTTTGCATTTTCCTAAATTTTCACCATTTGGTGTCCGTGTTGCATTCATGAAATAGACAAATTAACTGTGATCTTAATACCAAATTTTGGCACTATTGAATCTTACCCTGTACAGAGAGCTTTCCTTGTAAATCTTCTAGGGATGCAAATTTATTGATTGACCATTGAGATACATTGAGGTTTTCTGAGGGGGAACTCTCTCATTCTTCGGTATTGGGATTTTGGTGGAAGGGAGAAAACGTCCTTACTTTTGTGAAAAGGCGGGTATATTATTGTAGGGGTAGGACTGCTGTACTATAATTTACCACTGATAATTCTTATTTAAAGGATAGTGAGTTTTGTAATCTAATTTTTCAATGGACTCTCTATGGTTGTGTTTTGGGAAGAGAGTTGTGGTTCAGTTGATGAAATGGGATATGATGGGCCTTTTTAAAGTTCAAGGAGGTTTAGTCATTGGGCATTGAGTAAGGAGATATTAGAAGCTTCAAAACTGGTTTAGCCAAGATTTGATCTGCGTGTATGTGCGTGTGTCTTTTTTATTTTTATTTTATTTTTCAATGCTTGGAGATATCCACCACTATGTACATGTTGCTGGACTCATTGAATATTGGAGACTAGTGTTTTGATTTCTCTTTATCTTGTATGGGCAGTTGGGTTTATAAATTCACTAGGCTGTTCTTTTGTCCTTTGCAATTAAATCAATGTAGCAGAATATTGACTCCTTATTGCTTGAGGAGATCCTAATTTATGTATTGCACTTAATTTAAATAGAGTTTTATTTTGTTTTTGTTTTAAACTTCTTTACCCTCTTGTTAAGAATGGAGCTCATTTGTTGGAGGAAAAAAGAAAAAAAATGCTACAAGGGGAAATCGGGCAATGAAACCTAATGGCCTATGTGGTTGTCCCAAAAATACGAATTGGGCTATCTTGGAATTAGTCTATTCACAAGTTAACAATTTAATGCGTTTGGATGTAAAAATGAAACAAGTCAAAAATCTATATATTTTAGTTTTACAATGAAACTAATGATTTGGTTATTTTGTTAGAAACATAGAATATATCTGCTCTAAATGTGACAATTTAAAAATTGTTTTGTTAGTCTTTTGCACAAATTTGAATTAGAACATTTAGGTTTTTATAAAATTTAAATTAGCTAATTTAAGATGGATCAAGCAATTCATGACATAAAGCAATTTGCGCCACTAAAGAGGCACAACTAACATAAAAAGCAAGTAGTTTCCAACAACGTTTTCTCATCCTTGAGAATCCTTTAAGCTTGAGTTTTTTGTTTTCTATGAGCAGTTTAGTTGCAAACACCCTTTATTATGTGCTATAGGTGGGTGACCCATTTGTTCCTGTTATATTTTTCCACAAGTATGAAGATAACCTTTCAATTTTTTTTTTTATAATAAATTTCCCATTAGGAAGAAGTGAAATTAGAAGTAAACTTTCTGTTTTTGTGGGAACTTTGCTTTTTCAATAATACCAGATGTAAAGGTTGGCTGCTTCTAGATTTTGGATGAGACAAATACTACGTTGAGAGAATGGCCATCTTTTTCTTGAGTTCTGCTTTGAAGCTATACTAATTTCAGCATATTATATTGATCTGTCGAATTTCTGATTTTGATAACATTGTGCAGCTTGCTAAGAAGTACCACCCGGATGCAAATAAGAACAATCCTTCTGCAAAGAGGAAATTTCAAGAGATAAGAAATGCTTATGAGGTTTGTATTTGTGTCTGTGTGGCGGATTACCTACTGCATGTTTATGTGATGCCTCAGCTTATCCTCTATTGATTGCCTGCTCACCAAAATAATAATAATAAATAATAACGTTAATAATAAATAATATTATATGATTATCAGGAAAACTCATTACATTTGTGAATAGCTATGGACTTGAATAATTCTCCCTTTATGACAACATTTTGCTTCCCTCTGTTGTGGAAGGTGAATTACAGACTTTGCAAGATTCCGAAAAGAGAGTGCAATATGATAGGGTAACAACTCTTTTCTCATTTTAACTTTTCTAGTTATAGTTTTATTAGCTTTTTTTGTTTCTATTTTGTTTTTTTTGTTTTTTTTCTTTTCTATTGCCGCTTTTCTCTGTCTGCACGTGCTCTCAGTGTAGATGAGATGCTGCACCTCAATGTCTTGTATTCCACTCAAAATTTCTAGAACTAGCTGAGTTCTCTTTTTGTTTATGTCCGTTGAAGGAGCGCTATAGGAGTTCAGAGGATGTAAAATATTCAGCTAATGATGCAGAGGGGTTTAGATATGCTTATAGAACTCATTTCTCTGATTCATTCCACAAAATTTTCTCTGAGGTATTTTTTCTTTCATCCTTGGTGTAAGCTTTGAATACACAATTATCATTATACTGAAGTTATTTGATATGTCACAGATTTTTGAAAATGAGGCTGAGAATTTTGCGGCTGATATTCAGGTTGATTTGTACCTATGGTTAATAAATGTCCTGTGAGATTGATTTTATGAGTTTCTGAGCTAAGATGCTTGTACCATATTCTATTTCAAATGTTATAGGTGGAGCTGTCACTCTCATTTGCTGAAGCTGCTAAGGGATGCACAAAGCACCTGTCTTTTGATGCTAGTGTTCCTTGTGATTCTTGCAGTGAGTAAACTTTGATTTTGTCTTGGAGTTGCACACCTTTTGGAACATCTTCCCAGCTTGAAAATTTGAGTCGTTTATTAAAAAACATTTGATTGATTCTTTATGTGAAGGTTTTTTAAACCAGGAGTTTGCTTTTAGGTTACTAATCGTCATAAAAAGAGTAGTTTCTTTTTCCTCCTCTCCCCCAGCCACCTTTAATAATTTGTTAGAGCATTGGATGGTTTTTGTATGGAATAGAAGGCATTAGAGTAAACACATGGTTAATTTGTAGTGTGTTCATTCTTTTTTCCATGATAAAACTATTGTTTATTATGGTAAATGTAAACTTATCTAATTGAGGATGTGGCTTCTTGATTGCGCTCTTTATTTGGGACTTGCTGAAATGGGAATTGGAGAGTTTTATGCATCCTTTCTCTAGGCATGCAGCTCAGTGGAAAGGTGGACGAGGGGGTTTCTTGATAAACTGCAAACGGGGTGCTCTTAGGAAAATCCTATATGAGTTGTTGACTTACATTTTAGTACGTTCTTGGTGTCCATATCGTACTCAAAGATAGCTTTTTTTTTCTTGCATGGAACCGAGGGAAAATGTTTGATGGGGGTTAAGGCTGCGTCCATCTTGCCCTTCTCATCTTCTGCTTTAGCGGGAGTGTCATGCATTGGGTTTCCCTTTAGTGGAAGCTTGATTAATAGAAAAATGATGGTTTTAAATCTTTGCGTCGTTGGTAAGGTGCTGAGGGGGAGTTGATTTTTCTTTCTCGTAATGTAAAGTGGTAATGGATTTGTGTGTTTCATTCTCTCTTATTTTATTCACCCTTCATCTATTCTTTTTGTTCACTATTCCATCCCAAAATGGTTGTCCACATTGAGAAGTCAAGGTTAGTGTTATGATTCTACATTATCATCCCCTCTTAATTGAGTTTGAATGCTTTAAATAGTGCAGGATAGACTAGAGGGTTAGTTTTGAAAACTTATAATATATTTAGTCAGATGTGACCATAATTAGTTCTCGTCCCCTTAAAAAGTTAGATTTTTCCAATGGTGGATAAACAAAATGGGACAGACTGAGTAGTTAGGTTGGTTTTTCCCCTTACTATGGGCTTAGTTTTTACTGGTACGTGGGTATTATTTAGAATCACTTTGGGCTGTTAGGAGAGTGCTTTACATGCTCTTCTATTTTGGTGTATTAGGAAAGAGAGCTATACTATAGGCGAATCTTTGATGTTGTGGAGATTTCTAATCTAAAGTTGAAGTATGTCTAAGTGAGGAAGCTTGTTTTTTTAGGGTTACGAGTTTGGATCATTCTTTGTAGATTTTATGAATTCTCTTGGTCAGGTACTGTTTGATGTATATAACTTGTAGTTTCTGTTTTCAGTTCTTAGAAATATTGATTTCTGTTGCCACAAGGATAATTTGAAGATAATTTCTGTGGTGTCTTGGATGGTCCAAAAGAAATATATTATTACAGTTATATCAAATCATTCAGAATCTTCTACCGTGATAATATAATTTCCCTCATTCTCAATTGTTGAACACAATCAAACAATTAAAAGGAGATTTATTCATGTTCTCTTATTTATTTTTCGATTATTCGCCACGTAATTGACACTGAACAAGAAATGATCCATGTATTTCCTCTATCAATGCTGATGAAATGTAATGTATGACTTGTGATTGTGTTAAACAACTACCTTTGGTTGCAATGGAAAACATTTATCATTATGACCTACTTTTATTGAGGAAATTTTGGGCTGCGTTTGGTTTGAGTGTGGAATCATGATTCCACACTCAAAATTTTTAAAACAGTTTTCAAAATTCATAACCAAACACACAACTCAAAATTTAATTCGAAACTATTTTCAAAACTCAAAACCAAAACTCTTTTCAAAACTCTATTTAAAAAAAAAAAAAAAAACAGTTAAAAAAATATTTTTTTATTTTTTATTTTTTAAATTATTTTTAGAATCTTGATTTGAGTGTTGTCTTTTAAAACTTTTTGTATTTATTTTTTTTAAATATTTAAAAATTTTCTTACTTCTATTTTTTTAGGATAAATATTTATTTATTTATTTTAATGTGCACTATATTTCATACATTTTTGTGCTGTATTTTTTTAAATATTAAAAAATTGAAAAAAATTTATTTTTTATTTTAAATATAATTTTTAATTTTTTATTTTAAATATTTTGTTTTATTTTATAAAATATTTAAATTTTTTTGTTATGTGTTTGGTTGCATTTTGAGTGTAGAGTTTTGAAAGTAATGTGGAGTTTCGAGTTATGTGTTTGGTTATGAGTTTTGAAAATAATTTTTAAATTGAGTTTTAAGTTATATGTTTGGTTACAATTTGAGTGTGTAGTTGTGTTTTGAGCTTAAAATATTAAAATTAAAAATTAAAATATTTACAAAATAAAATAAAATATTAAAATAAAAATTATATATTAAAAATAAAAAAAATAAAATTTTCTTAAACATTTCTTAATATTTAAAAAAAAAATACAAAAAATTCAAAATACAACTCAAAATTCAAAATACAACTCAAAACCCTTTTCAAAACTCAAAACTCCTTTCAAAACTCATAACCAAACAAACTTTCTCTTTTCAAAACTCACAATTCCACATTCAAATTACAACTTCAAAAAGAGAATCACAATTCAAAAACTAAACCAAATGCTACTTTGAACTTTCTTGTCAACTTTTATTGAATATCTGAATCCTGATACCATGTCGGGTTGAGATGTTTCAAGTATACCTGTGCTTTGGTCACATTGATGCCAATTGTTATCTTCTAACGGCAAGTTGCATTGCTGCTTTTATAATTGAGTTTACCTTTGTTGATTGTGTGATGCAGATGGTCTTGGTCATCCACTTAACGCCAAGGCAAAGATTTGTCCAACTTGTGAAGGCTTTGGGAGAGTAAGTGCTTCATTTAATAAACTAATGTCAACAATTGACTTCCTTTTGAGAAAGTGTGCTTTGTTTAGGTGACTAAATCTTTTATTTTGGAAGTGTGATGATTCATTTCTTCAAGTATATTTTCATATTCAATCCTATCCATCTCTTCTATTAGGTTACAATTCCTCCATTCTCGGCAACATGTGGTACTTGTAAAGGCTCAGGCCGAGTCATCAAGGTCTGATAGCTAAACTGCTGGATTACTCTGTTGAGTTTGATGTGTGGTTCCAAATAATATCCCATTACCTTGTTGATTTTTATGTGGATGCAAATAATACCCATAATGTTCAATCTATTTGATTGTATATGGTGCAGGAAAACTGCAGGGCATGCAGCGGATCAGGCATGGTTGAAGGAGTCAAGGAGGTTAAAGTTACAATACCGGCAGGTTGGTTCATTTTTGCAACTTTTCAGTAACCTAACTCCTGGCTCCTTTTTGTCATATGTCAATTATCAGGCCATATATTTATATCTATAGGCTTGCTAAGTTCGGTTGTATCGATCACTTTGTTGGAAAACTGTATCTGCAAGCTTAAATAATACTTGCTTCACACATCTTGGGTGATTCATGTTGAGATTGTATTCCAGTTGTTTCTGTGTTCAAGATGGATGAAGGGTGTCTAAAATAGGGAATTCCAAATATCTGAAAAACATAGGCATAATGAACACAAATGGGTTTGTAGTACTAGATTTCTATATGATACAAGTGCCTAAATACTGAAGAATATTGAAATTTGTATGTGTTTCTGCAACTTCTGTTTCTATATCTTTTTCTAGGCAAGTATTTGCTAATACTTTCTGTGTCCATTACTTAGCACTGAGAGATCCATATGTTTAATTAAGAGTTTACCTTAACAGTTGGTTTATTTCTTTCTCCTCCTTTTGAATTTATTAGGTGTGGATTCTGGGGATACAATCCGTGTTCCAAAAGCTGGTAATGCTGGAAGACAAGGAACTCAACCTGGCAGCCTACACATAAAACTAAAGGCACAGTATTACTTCTTGTATTGAAAGTATTTTAGTACTCGAAAAAAATTTGGCTTATATGTGAGGCTCTTGACGGTTGTACGTAGTTTTGATTTTTTTCATAGAGAAAATTTACAGTTGAAAGTTAGTTGATATCTGCTTTTAGAGTCTAGGGTGTGCTATATTGTTGAGAAAATTGATGGTGTCATTTCTACTCGTGTTTCTTCTGCAAGATTTGTAAATCGACAAGTAAATCAAACCAAAAGATGGCTATTTGTTAGAGTTACAAAGTTAAAGGAATAATGCTGTATAGACAGAATTTTAAATCCTAAACTAGCAATAAAACAGCTGGTGAGTAAGAGGCTTATTTTTTGAAACAAAAGGCTGTCCATTGTAATTTTTAAAAATGGCACTGCTATGTCATTCTTGATGGAAGTTCTTGTGTAAAATTTTGGTCTTAACTTACCTACAAAAGAAAGTAAAAGAATACTGTTTTAATCTAAGTCATTTTTCATGGTGAATTACTTTGTTCTGTGTGTGTGTGCACTCTTGTTTGTGCTTGTGTGTTTGTCTGTCTTTTGTGTGTGCTCTAAGTACTAGCTCCACTACATCACAAATTATGTAGAATGAAAAATGAAAAATGAAAAATTAATTGAGAACTTGATAATTTGTTATGTTCCATTAAATGTATTAGATCATAAGATAACGGGTTTAATAATAGATAATTTTTTATTATAAATCTAATGAATAATAGCTCATATTTTATAATAATAGATAATTCTATCTTTTTTTTGGGGATAAGTAAGTCATATTATAACCAAAAAAGAAAGATATACAATGAAGTTCAATACACACCTTTTGTAGGGAAAATAAACATAAACAAAAAACAAACTACTCCCTCAAAAGAAACAAACTAAGCCTATAGACGACAAACACAACATACACAACAAAGGATTCAAAATTTTCCTCTAGCACTCTTCAAGTAATGAAGTTTCGCTTTGAGTTTTCTTCTGTTATCCTCCTTTGTAGTCTCTCCATTAATAGGATCACTTGGAGATGGACTCCCTTTACTTTTTAGGCTCTTCGTTTGACACAACAACTCTTGATTTAATTCTCCATTCCCCAACTCTCCCATATCACGTGATTCAAGGACATCAAAAGCATTAGATGTTGATGGGGTGAAACGCTGCATCTCTTTCTCTTTGTTTATCACTGTTGTTGAACCTTGCCCACTATCTCTCCCTTTTTTCTTCACCACTTCCCACTTAGTTGGAACTTGTATGTTAGTCTCCTTGACTCTCCACTCTTGTTTGGAAGATGGGGGGTTCAAGGTCTTTGGCTTCTGAGGGCACAAATTAGTGGTATGACAAAAAATCTTACAAACATCACACCTTTGAGGCTTCCAGGAGTGAGCATGGTTCGGATTGGACCGGATTGGGGTAAAATCAAGACCAATCCGTTATCTACGGTTCCTGAAAAATTGAAACCAATCCAATCCGTTTAAATCATGGAACCAATCTGAACCAATCTATTTAAATATGGATTGGATCGGTTTAGGATCACGGATTCACATAATTAAATAACAAAAATATATATATATATAATACTTTAATTTCATAAAAATATGCACATAGCGCTATATTAGTTCCACAATAGCAACATGTTTTTCTATAATAGCGACATACTGTTCTAGAATTTAAAGAACCATAAAAAAACTGGTTTTACCATAAGTATTTAGACCATTACAAATTAAAACTAAAAACTAACAAACAAATGTAATAAAAGAAGATATTATACGGTTTTAGGTTTGAGTTTAGATTTTATATAGAATAAGAGAAGATACTATGGAGGAGGATGTATAATAAAAATATAGACTATTTATATACGGTCCGGATCGGTTCCAATCCGGAACCCATCCGTGGATTACGGATTTTTAATTCTTCAATCCGGAACCGAACCGCGGATTCAAAAAACCAATCCAAACCTATCGGATTGGACTGGACTGGATCGGATTACGGATTTCACGGATTCCTTGCTCAGCCCTATGGAACCTCAACTTGAATCTCACTTGGGTCACTATAACCAAGATTTATTTTGAAAGACTCAGGGATCTCTTTATTTGCTGGCACTTCAATACATATTCTCGCAAATGTAAGTCTGTTTCTCTTGAACGTAGGCTCATCCAAATAAGGAGGAGTTCCTATGATGCTAGCAATGTAACCCAAACCTTCTTCAGTCCATAGCTCCAAAGGAACATTATACAACTTCACCCACAACGGCACACTCGAAAATTCACACTTTGTTAGTTTTACTCCAGGTTGTCATTTTTTAACAACAATCAATATAGCCCTAATGTAATGGGGGCCATCTTCCAAAATTTTGTCTATAGCCTCTTCACTTTTTACTTTAAAAATAAAAATCCCATTATCAATGGAGACAATATCTTCAAGCAAATTTTCCCAAAGTTTCTCTGCCCAACTTTTCATATAATGGAAAGAGAATCTTTTATCAATGAAGTATCCAACTAAGGCATTTTCCCAATGAGAAAAGTCTTTTTTTGAGATCTCTATAGGGACATTGTACATGCCATCTACTAGGTTCTCAATCTTATGGGCACCTATTTTATACTTCATTTTTGACACCTTGTTAATCTCTTCTTTAAGTAAAGAGCTCCAAGCTTGTAGAGGCTTACCTGATATAGTAGTTGTATCACCATCAAGACATTCACCCTTGCCAAATTGTGTGTCTTCCATATGTAGTTCAACCAAATCCTCATTTTTACAAGCTCGCACATTGTCAACACTCTTCTGTTGCTTGGTTCCAATTACTTCTCTCCTTTGATCAGCACTGGGTGGGCCAAGCTTATTTGACATTATCATTTCATTTGCCGCCAGTGGGGAAACAATTGCCAATTTTGGCCACTGCTCAAGATCAGTTAGCACTCTAGTTGGTGTGTTCCATGGATTAGGTGTTTGATGCTGCTTTGATGATTGCTTAGTTGAGGCTTGCAATTCCACATTCAAATGCAACCGTGGTGTACCAAGATTTCCACACAAACATAGATCGACACAATCACACTCGATTGAGCTACCCTCCGATTCCACATCCCTTAAACCCCTTTTGTTTTCATTCGAGGGCCCTCGCCATGGTCCCACAAAATCTCCAGATATGAGAAATTTGGGGGCTCCTCGGATGCATGTAGACCTGAGGGGAAGTACAACAGGCATCTCATCGGTTGATATTTGAGCATCCACCTGATTATCAAACTCCTGCAAGGAGACTTTGGTTGATTTGCACTTAGCAGATTTACATTTTGATTTCCTCTTCGCTAATTTGCTCTTAGCTAGTTTGCCCTTCTTCATTGACAGCTTGCTGCCCTCTTTGTCTCTGTCTGTCCCTTTGTCTCTCTCTCTCTTTATCCTTAATCATCTTATGACTTTTCAGTAGTAGAGTTCACTGAGGCATTTTGTCGAACAGGTGGAGGGCAAGACCTCTGGTTGCATAGGAAACTCTCCACCTTGTAAGTCAGCTTGGCCACTTTCAGCAACAACTAGGCTTAGCTCCGTAATCAAACCCAATAATCAGAGAGAGAGAGAGAGTATGTATAAGCAGTTCAATTTAGATAATTGGAAGCAAAGCAACCCATCATCAGTAAAAGTTAATAGTAGAGTTTAGGAATCTAGAAGAGACGTAGGAACCTGGTTCGTTTTCTTGACAGAATCAATCCGAGTCTTGGATGTGCTTTCGATTCTGAAGACAAGCCTATCCAACTCTACAGCCTCGGCTCCGCGTCATCGTAGCATTACCCGGTAAAGTAAGCCCCATCTCTTGTTTAAACTAATAATTCTATTTTATAATTCTACCTTTTTTTCCAGGTTGTACCTTGATCTAGTTTATGGTGCTTTGTTCTATGAATGGTTCAATCTGCTTCTGTAATGATTTCAAAGCTATTGATGGTGGTTGATGTGAATTTTGTTGCTTTGAATTTCTTTGGATTTATGGTTGTTTGTGCAGTGCAATCAGTTTAGTTCTTGTGAGCTCCATGTTGAAGTGTGGGCTTTTCAGATTTCCTTGCAGGCTTATAATTATGAGTTAACCTGGTCTGAAGAACATACTAAGATTTTGTTAAAATTTCTTAATTTCATTCTTAATCAACAAAGAGGTCCATATTGTTAGATCACCACTAGTCCTAGAAACTCAAGTTGTTAAGGAAGTGGTCTAACAATCTATATCAAACTCTCCAACACCTTCTCTCACATGTAAACCCATCTTGCATGTGGAGATGCAAACATCCAAACATGAAGAAAAATAGAATGGAAACCGGGAAACAATCAAACAGAATGCAAGCAGAGAGATTTGAACCCAAGACCTGTCATAATATGTGCTTTGATACCGTGCTAGATCACCACTAGTCTCAACAGCTTAAGTTGTTAGGAAAGGGCCTAACAATATATATCAAGCTGTTCAACATGTATTAAGACCAATAGTTATAAACCTAGCCAATTTTTTAGCTTGTTTTATATCCTACCCATTTGGATTGAAATTCACCCATTCTTGTTCAGCAACATCACATTAGCTATTTGGGAATGAACCAAACACTGTATATCAAGTTGTTCCATCCTTCCTTTGGGATGATTTTCTCTTAGATGTGGAGACAAACAATTGAAATAAGCTGTAAACACAACTGAGTAGTGTGCATGCAAACAAAAATAGTGGGGGTCTGTGAATAAACGAGCCCATGATTTGCTAAAATCAAATCTTTGATATTGTGTTAGCTGACATTTCTAGAACCATGTTTGTGTTGGACATGTGGCGAATGCCCACACTTTTGGGAAAATTACCAATATATGCAAAGAATAAGACATAAAGGGGGTCGGGGGTGGGACGAGTACAGTGGTAGAAGTAAAAGAATATTAGTGTATGTGATTTGTGCCTTGTTCCCATCTTTCGCAATATGCAATTGTTGATACAAAACTAAAACAACTAACTTATTTATTTGTAATATAAATTTATGTGTACTTGTATATTTACTAACAATAAATTGATAATATATGAAGAAAATAAAATGTCTGTTTTCCTGTGCCCTTGCTAGTGTGTGGAACCTACTTTCCTAGAATTTGTCATGTCAATGTTTGTTATTTGCATTATGTTTGTGTCTCATGGTTGTGCTTGTGCTAGTTAGCATGTTAGGCAATCACTTTCCGCAAAACTCAAGTTTTTAGGAGATTGGTATCAAAAAAAAAAAAAACTCTACAATTCTGCTTGGATTTAAAAAAATTATCCTAATAACAAATAAATACAGTGCAATTAACTATTGTTGGTACCACATAGATTGGGTACAAGAAACATAGCATTTGGCATTATTTGAACAAGGTGGCTGTTCCCAGATTTAACTTCTTTGCGCACACTTGGCAGTTGAGCTTTGGCACCAAATATTGCTCCATTCTTACTAACATTTTACATATTAGTTATCTTATTTTCATCTTTAGAAGTTTCATATCTAATTGAAGAGTCCAATATGCTTAAATTGATATCATCATCTAGCATGATCAGAATTTCCAGCTGTCTTTGTCCAGAATTATCTCATCCATCAAATGAGAAGATAGTACTCTTCCTTAATCATGACCCATTGTTCATCAAATGACAAATAGTCAATTTACCCTTACTAAAATTTAGGTGAGATATTTTCAGTGCATTTCCTTTTGCTTGGGTTGGTTTTTAGATTTGGTGAAGGAAAGGAAAGGAAAGAGAAGTGTAGAGAAAAGCATTTTTCTCTGTTTGGTTACTGCAGAAAACAAGAAAGATAAATATCATGCTGAATGGGTGAAATTTTTGCCTTTAGATGCCATTTCTCCTTTTATTATATTCACTTTTAACATTTTTTCTTAGAAATTTATTACCATTTTAGCACCAAGCCTTTGTTTCCTGTGCATCTCACGGGCAATCTCTAGTATGAAATATTTAGGTAAAGGGCATTAAGTATGCATTGAAGCATATTTGAGGTCAAATTGTCTGAAGAAGATTTAGCTTATGTTTTTCTTTAAGTATGTCATTTGCTGTTATGCTTTAAGCTTAAGTTTTTTGTGATAAGCTAGGATTTATCTTTAGTACCAATCTGAGCTCTAGCTCTGCTCTTTCAAGATATATAGTAATAACTTATTCTTCCCACAGTTTAAACTGTTAATCTCTTCCTATTCTTTTTTTTTCTCACTGATCCTATATCTATATCATTTTAATACATGGAGGTTTCAGTCCAAAAAAAGAAGAGAAATGTACCATTTTAGTTTGAGTAAATTTCGCTGACAGTAACATGCTATTTATGTAATGTACAGACTCTTGTTAGAGTCAGATTTTTCCTCTTTGATTGAGCTGCCTTTGTAATTTAGGACTGATATACATGAGTTGACCGGTGGTTTCAAGTTTTCGCTGCCTATTTTTGGGATTTGGTTTCCTTTTTTTGCCTTAAGAGTTTCAATCTCTGTTGGTTTGCAATGCTTACTCCCATTTGTTTTCAGAATTTTCTTTTATGTTGGAATTCAGGTGGCTGAAGATCCTATTTTTGCTAGGGATGGTGCAGATGTGTATGTGGATTCTAATATTAGCTTTACGCAAGTGAGAACTACTCTTCTCCTTTTCCTTGTACTTGTTTCTTATTTTCCAGCTTGCCATTTGGCGTCTATGTTTGGCAGCTTTAGATTCTCACTTGATATGAACAATTTTGTATCTTTCTTGTGTATTTTTGATTTTTTGATGACGTCAACACCTGTAAGCATGCATTATTGACTCACTGATATTAGTGATAACGGGACAGCAGGAAACAATTTTGTTTAGTTAATAGAATTGTCGGATATTAGGATTTCTCTTTGATTTTCTTTGTAATGACCTAAAGAGGCACGAACACTGACAAAGACATGGGTACAGACACGGGATACAACTATTTAAAAAAAATTAGGATTAGGATATGAACACGACATAGATGTGGCAATTTTTTTTTCTTCTAATATATTTTTATTTGCTATGTATATGAATATAAATTTAGGGCACAAAGATACAAAAGACATCAATGTGCATGTGAAGGTATTTTAGTTTTTTCCCCAATTTTCCCCCTCTTTGTTTTCGTATATTTTATTGACCCCAAACCAGCTTTCTATAATTATTAAAAAACTTATAAACGTGCCTTGAGGCGTGTCCAGATATAAGACATGCTTGGTGGTGAAGTGTCCCCACCTTGTCCTACAAAAAAAATAAAAATAAAAATAGAATTTGACATGCAACATGGCGTGGCTGACATGTGGACATGGTGTCTTCTCTGAGGCCCATGTCTGTGTTTGACACGTGTCAGAGAGACGCGACACTTTTTTGGAGTGTCCGTGTGCTTCCTACCTATTAACCTTCGTTGCAGTTCACAAATTATTGCCTAGGATAGAACTTTGTGTAGAACTTTACATTTTAGGTGCCAAAAACGCAGTATGTCTGCTTTACGGAGTATATATGTCACTTACTAAGATATAGAGAGACGGATTAAGGGAGACACCTTCCACTGTTATGTGAATAAGCCAGATTGTGTTCCATGTGTTGACTTAATTTGCATTGAAACCTTCACAATGGACCAAGTAACTAACATATTCTTAAGGTTTACAATATAGTTATAGCTTGAATATGAAGGAGGAAGCAAGAGAGAAGCCTCCAACTGGTCCTATGAATAAGAGAGAATGGGCTGCTTGTGTTACCTTGATTTGCATTGCATTCTCAATGAGCTAACAAATTCTTAACGTTTACAATATAGTTTTTTACCTTGAACATGCTGGGAAATTTCTTCTTAGATCATATTCTTGAATTTTTCTGTTCTTGCCTCCTCCCTTTTTTCCCTGGGATAAATGGTGGGGGCTATGCATTTTTCAAAGAGGGTTCACAACCTAGTTAAGGAAAGAAGGAAGGTGGAAGGAACCTTGGGTTTGATAATGTGCACATGAGTAAAACTATATGCATTAGGAGATAGGCTATGAAGCATGGGTACTTCGAAAAACATGCCGTACCCGTACTGAATACTTACCGGCATATGGTACCTCGTATGGTACTTCTGCATATGTATTGGGTACGCGAAACACGTACTGAGTACACGCAACGCGTACCAAAAATTTTTCTTCTTAATTTTTGGTGTACCCAGATGTATCTAGTAGGTGTTTGGGTAAATCTAAAAAGACAAAAAGCTAAAAAGTTATTAAAAAAGCTAATAAGTTATCACTATTCACCAAAAAAATACAAAAAAAAAAAAAGAGTACATAAGCCAAGTACAACAATGAACTTGTACTATACACAAGCCAAGAGTGCACTATGGATGAGGCTTCCCTCCAGTTCTTCATCAGATTGGAGGGTACTGTTGGGCCCGTGAAGGCCCACCACGGGTCCCGTTTACCGTTCAATATGTAGAACTCGTTGAGTACTATATGCCTGTAAAAAATCACGTTGATCGGATATTGATAGCTATGTGATCAAATCAGATTTTTTTCAGCAGTTTATTTTTCACCGTCCATTTTTTTTTTTTTTCAGCAGCTTATTTTTCACCGTCCATTTTTTTTTATACAAAATTGATTTGATCACATAGCTATCGATATCCGATCAACGTGATTTTTTATAATCATATAGTACTTGACGAGTTCTATGCATTGATGAGTTCGAATTATCGAAACGGGACTTACTCGTGGTAGGCCTCTCCAGTCCGATGAAGACTAGAGGGAAGCCTTATCCTATACATATATAATCTGAAGCATGTCTGCCCCCACTACACAATTCAAAGCCATCCATACTATTCTTTCAACAGTCACTGTCACTACGCATAGGGCATAGGGGCAATACAGTAATTTTGCTATTTTATACAATATTTTAATTCACATTTTTTCGTAAAAGGTCAAAAAGTTATCCTAAACAATCATCTGTTTTTCCTCTCTTTTTTTATCCAAAAAGTCAAAAAGTGTACTTATATAGTTTATCCCAAACAACCCCCTAGTATATCCCCAAGTCATACCGTACCGTACCTCAATTGAAACAAGATTTTCTTCTACTGTAGAGATAAAACCCCTTTCACTAGATTTTTTTTTATTTTATTTTTTGTTTTATATTTAGCATGATTTTAAAATTAAACTATGGTTTGTAAGTTATTTAATATATTGACCTTTAATTTTGATTCATACTTTTACTTTTGACATAAATGTTAATTATAGGTTGGACCTTAACAAATTAAATCATTTAATTAATTTTTGCATTACTCTAATTCAAAAGAAATATTTTTTACAAGCATACCAAAACGTACCCGTATCCTTTTTTTTTTTTGAATTTTACTGTATTGATGTACCTGTACCAATACTCGTATCCGTATCAGTGCTCGTACCCGTGCTTCATAGGAGACAGGTAAGTGAGATAGGAAGAGAAACGAATTAAGAAGAAAGAAAAGGAGATGTGGAGATAGGTAACCATCAAAATCCTTGCACCTTTTGAGGGTATTCTAAATTTTTTCATCAGTCCTCCTGATAAAAAGATTATTTTCAGTCCTGTAACTAATGTCCTGTGAGGTGGCTTGCCTGTAAAAGAAGTGGGAAGAAGAAATGATATATTTATTTATTGAAGTCTCAAAGAGTTTGTCATTTATTCTCAAAGAGTTTTGGATCTCTGATCTCTTCAAATTGAAGTCTCACAGCTACTCATACACTTGACTAATAGGTTATTGGTAATCATGAACAAGATTTAATTGGGAGTAAAATTTCCAAATGTTTTGGTTATTTCTTATTTCTCAATGTAAAGAAAATTTCCCTCTTGGATCTATAATATTTTTGGACATCAAAATTTTGTTGTACAGTATTTTTTTGATCGGCATATACCTTTGTACAAATTGCCTCAAAATAACGTAATTACTCTTGCAGTGAGACCTAAAGTTTGCTTCCTGTTAGTCCCTCTTTAAGCCTGGTTCTGAATGATTTGATTGTGTGCTTCATCTTAATAGTACTGTTCATCCCTGCGGCTCGGGGCTTGAACAAATTGATTTGTTTGTGTTCCTAGCATGATTACCTACTTGTATGAATTTTTTTGGTTTTACAATTCATTATATACATCCCAGTTGTGAATCTGTTTTTATCAATTGAAAGGTTGTTATTATGCCTTTGTTGCTAACCTAACATAACATATTTGGGCACAAAATGCAAAAAGTGATTTGTTAATTGAGCAGCTTTAATTTTCTTAACAGGCTATTCTTGGTGGTAAGGTGGAGGTACCAACATTGTTCGGTAAAATGCGAGTGAAAGTATGATACCTATCTCTACTTTCTACTGACTTATTCTTTGAAATAATGCCATCTCTTGTTTTTTTATTTTTTATTTTTTATTCTTTTTTATTTTAATTTTTTAAAATTTTATTTTGGAGTTTCTTCTTGTGGCTTTTCTTTTGAAGATCATACCTGGTTAGTTTGAGCAATTTCAACCTCTAATTGTTACCACTTGTCTGTGCATTGTGGTTCTCTTAGATACCGAAGGGGGTTCAACATGGTCATCTTACAGTGCTGAGAGGCAAAGGTGGACTGAAATCGCAAATTTTGTACTGCTGAAATTTACTTAATATTAACTCTCCCTCTCTCCCTCCCTCCCTCCCCATCTCTCGAAAGCACTTATTGTGGAAGTTGTGGCAGGCTTGCCCAAGCATGGGATTCTTGTAGACCACGGAGATCAGTATGTGCGCTTCCGCGTCAACTTTCCTACGTAAGCTTTTCTCTTGTTACAATTATTGTTTGCATTTTGAGTTTGCTTCCACCTCCAATTATACTGTTAACTACAACCTATTCCTGAGCTATGCAATTTCGTGTTGCATTGTTCAATTAGCTTGGGCTTTGGGCTCTTTATATATATATATTATCTGTCCCTTTTGGGTTGCCTGACCCAGGTTGATGGTGCTTTGAATGGTGTTTTTGTCTGGGGTCCACTGGAAGGTGTTGATCTCGTTACAGATTTTATTGGAAGTAATTTTTCTTTTGGCTTCCTTCCCTCATCTATGAAGCTGTTGTAATTGAAAAGATTAACTCAAAAAATGTGAACTTCTTGTTTGCATTACTGTTTCAATGAATTTGGTCATTTGTTGTCATGGTGTGTAGGAATAAAGAAAAAAATTATCTTCTGATGGTTACTGGAGTTCAATATCCGTTTTGCTTAGTATTTGTGGACCATTATATACAGTTATGCTTGGAAACTGCAAGAAAACTGGCTCCTAGACAAGTGATGATTCAAGCTGCTCTTTTTTTATTTTATTTTTTTGTTTTAGATGCTGAAGTCCGATTACAAAAGTGTGCTTTTTTTTTTTTTTTGGCCAGAAAACATGAGAAAATCAAGGTGATTGTCTCAAAACTTTCTCACTCTACTAAAATTTTTTTATTCAGACCAAATGTTATAATAATGCAGAATTGTTCATTTGTACCTCGAAAAATTTCTAGGATCGTTTCCCATACAGGTGTTTAGAAATTGTTATAATGGTAATGGGTTTTGGTTAATAACTTTAGTTTTTATTTACGGATCGGGTGTAATGGGTGACATGACAAGTTCAGTCAGTTTTGAAATTCTGATTAAGGAATGAATAATCTGATAACAAAATTGAATGGGGGATGCAGAATTGTCAATATTGAAGGCTACAGCCAGTTATTAGGGCAGCAATAAGTATTGCTTGTCAGATTTCCTGATGATTCAGTACATATTATGTGTTAAAAAATGTGAACAGCTGACTACAAACATTTAATTTTCAGATTGGTTATTTGTCTAGAAACCAAGGTTCTAAATATCGGCCGGTACGTTCCGTACCGGCCGGTTCGTACAGGAATATGCCACCACCGAGTCGGATACTCACCGGTATACCGGTGAGAATGAATTTCGCGTCCGTTATGGCCGATTCCCACTACGTATCGGCCTGAATCCGATACGTGAGCGCTATATTTCCGATACAGCCGGTACCAAGCAAAAAATAATCGACCAAAGCAAAGCAAAGCAGCTGTAAAAGTGGAGAAAAGCACCTGCAAAAGTCATGCTCTGTTTATATATAGAGAAGGCATGCTCTGTTTATATATAGAGCAAAGCACCTGCAAAATATATAAACAGTTCGGTTTATATATATATGTTTTGCCTCTGTTTGCTTTGTATAAAGCATGCTCTGTTTTTTTTTCTTTGATGAAATTCACGTGTTTTTCTTCTGCAACTTCGGGTCAATATTTTGAGTGAGAGAGAGGGAGGGAGAGAGAGAGAGAGGTGGTTGTATTATGGTATAAAAGCCTGAGATTGAAGTGGATATATATGAGGTGCATTGGGAGTCTCAGATTGAGATGGAGAGGCACTTGGCTACATGGAGGTGCATAGGTTTATGATGAATTTGTAGATTCAAATGTTTAAGGTTTTATTTATTTATTTATTTATTTTATTTTGTTTATACACCTATACCTCTATTTATATTAATATATATATATATATTTTTTTCTCAATACAAGAAAAAATAAATATTCAAATCAATTTTTTTATTAAAAGTTTAACATATGCCAAAAATAAATACATATCATTTAGTTAAAAATTAGTCAAAAATGTTCCTACATAACAAAATTTTGATTAAAATATAACAAATTAAAGTTAAAAGAGTCAAAAAAAAAAATGCATAAAATTTAGTTTTAGAGGGATTGTTAATGATTTTTAAAATTTCACAGTCGCGATGTCACGACCCCAACCTGCCCCTAGTAGGCTGGGTGCCGAGATGGCCAGTAATCCGTAATTACCAAAGGCCGGCTTACAAAATTTCACACACATCAGAGTAATCATAGGGGCTCACATATGCGGAAGCGAATAAACTAAATACAAATGGTCCTTGAGAGCTGTGCATAGATCAAATGTAAATGCATACATATGAATCGCACCTCGGCAGATAACAAAACAAATACAAGTTACATCTCGATCAAAAGGCTTCTCGGCGACATATACAAATCTGATTACGAGCAAAGAAGCATGATTTTCAAGAATCGCAAGTAACACATATGCCGAGGTAATCACAAAACACCGATGTAAGCAAGTCAAGTCGGCATAACAAAAATCCCAAAACAAGTCAGACAAATACTTCTAGGCGTCGCCGCGTCACCGCTCATCACCTACATATATATAGAGAGGGGTGAGCTTGGAAACTCGATGAATGGTACTAGAAATAAAGGTTTGCATGAATAATAGCCTGAGTCCGCCAAAACAAAGCATATCAAAACCATTCAAACAATAGCCGAGGTTCCCGCCAAGCAAAGAATATCAAGTTGCATGCGAACAAGAGATGAACCGTATTCATCTCACAAATCCTACCGCATAAAGCAATACAAAGATTAAACAAGTAGTAGCCGAGGTTCCTTCCAAAGCAAAACACATCAAGTTGTATCGAATCAAGTGATGAACCGTATTCATCCAACAAGTCTTACAAGCCAAAACATTTGCCGAGATAGCACAAGTAGTAGCCGAGGTAATCTTCAAGACAACACATATCAAGCTTATTAGACTTAGGCCCGACCCTTTTTCACCGAAGTTTGTGACTTAGGCGTAGCCCTTTTTCACCAAGTGGTGCTACAAAAGTTTAAAGTCCTCTAGCACAAGGGACTTGTGTTACTTAGGCGTGAGTCCGCTTTAACATTTATCTTAGCAAGATAGGACCGTATCCTTTTAACAAGATGTCTCGCGAAAGTTTAGAGTCCTCCAAAGACAAGGGACTTTCCAAAGAAAGGACCGTATCCTTTTAACAAGATGTATTGCGAAAGTTTAGAGTCCTCCAAAGACAAGGACTTTCCAAAGAAAGGACCGTATCCTTTTAACAAGATGTCTGCGAAAGTTTAGAGTCCTCCAAAGACAAGGGACTTTCCAAAGAAAACCAAACAAAGCTCAACTCATTACAAGGACATCATCAAGACGAAGTTCATACTTACCTTTTCATCTAGTCTTTGCTAAAGTTTAGAGTCCTCCAAGACAGGACTTTCAAGAATACCATCAAAACAAGCTCATATACAAAACATCAAAATAGGCTAATCATTCATGCTTAGCAATTACTTTTACCAAAGCGAAACAAGCAAGATTTATCAAAAGCTTTATAACATAGCTTTATTAAAAGCACCACTCACCTCGGTCTTCAGGTGTTGGGTCAAGCAAAGATCAAAGTCCTCAAAATCGAATCCAACGGTTCGATCTTCCACGATCAAGCTCCTGAGCTCAACTCTCACACTAAAATTCTAACTCTAAGTTCTAGAGCTTCTTTCTCTAACCAAGACAAAGATTTGAGACCAAATCATAATCAAAAGATACACAATGATGCATTATAGGCCTGTCGGCGGTCAAAGCCTCCAGCTCGGACACGTGGCACCACCGGATTGGTGCAGTTAGAAAGGTGACTGCTAGACAAGACAAGTCTCTGACAAAGCGTGCATACACAACACGCTTGGCGCCTAAGCACGTCGGCGAGAATGACCTCGCCAAAGACAAGACTTCGCAACAGTCAACAAAGACAAAGGCTAGGGAGGACGACACTTGACTAAGCCGTGCCACACCTTGGCTGGTGTACCACATCTCGGCCTAGGCCATACCACCAAGAACAAAGATTACAAGCACAAAACATCTCGGCCTCGGCGTCGCGCACTTCGCCCAAAGGTAACATCTCGGCAAACATGCCGGTGAAGATGGAGGTCGGCTAAGGTTCCAAAAGCTGCCAAAACGCAAAGGCTCAAAGGCAAACTATGCCGAGTTG
This sequence comes from Camellia lanceoleosa, assembly GCA_025200525.1. Classification (NCBI taxonomy): domain Eukaryota; kingdom Viridiplantae; phylum Streptophyta; class Magnoliopsida; order Ericales; family Theaceae; genus Camellia; species Camellia lanceoleosa. The sequence goes on from CM045766.1 coordinate 75,599,215, forward strand.
ACCTCGCTACACTCCAAACAAAACACAATTCCAACAACTTACAATAAGACAAAGCAAAACAAGGCAAGTATCAAGATTTCAAACTTGACAATTCAAGATCATACAAAATACATGCAAGCAAGATCGATTCAAAGTGAGGGTTGTTACATCCTACCCCTTAAGGAAGTTTGGACCCCAAACTTACTATACCTTGGTCCAAGAATAACTCGATGTCGAATTCTCATTTCTCTTCCATTTCCCATGTGGCGTCCTTGCCATAGTGCTCTTTCCATTCCACCTTTACCATTGGTATCGACTTGTTTCTCAATTGCTTAACTTGTCCGTCCACAATAGACGCCGGCTTCTCTTCATAGCCCAAATTCCCATTAACTTCGATTCCGTAATGCTTAATTACATGCAAGGATCGAATATATTTCCTTAACATCGAAACATGAAACACGTTATGGACTTGGCTCACTCGTGGCAAAGCAAGTCTCAGAGGGCAACGGAGTTAACCTTGTCAAGGACTTCAAATGGGCCAATATAACGGGTGCTAACTTACCTCTCTTCCCAACTGAAACTCCTTTCATTGGTGAAACCTTTAGGAATACGTGATCCCCAACTTCAATTCTAGCTCATTTCTTCTCTGGTCGGCATAACTCTTTTTTCGGCTCGCGCTTTAATTCTCTCTTGAATAAGTTTAATCTTCTCTGTTACTTGAATGAGTTCGACCAAGCGAGCCTTATCTCCGACTTCGTCCAACATATCGGCGATCTGCATTTTCTTCCATATAGAGCATCATACGGTGCCATACCAATACTCGCGTGATAACTGTTGTTGTGTTTAATTCCACTAATGGCAAATGCATTCCCGCTTTCCTTGGAAATCCAATACACGTCTAAGCATATCTTCAAGTGTCTCAATCGTTCTTTCGCTTTGCCCATCCGTCTGGGATGAAAAGTCGCTATAAATCTCGCCGGCTCCAAAGGCTCTCAGAGACTCGCCAAAACTGAAACAAATTTAGGATCTCGTCCGACACTATTGACATCGACTCCATGAAGTCTAACAATCTCATTCACATAAAGTAGGGCAAGTTGATCGGCGTTGAAAGTAGTCTTAACAGCAAAAGTGTCTTGACTTGGTTAGTCTATCTACCACAACCCAAATCGAATCCATACCTTCGTGTTCTCGGCAAATTCACCACAAAATCCATAGAGATGTGTTCCCACTTCCACTGTGGATCGGCAAAGGTTGTAGAAGTCCTTTGGTCTCTCGATGTTCTCGCTTTTACTTGCCGGGCAATGCAAACACTGGGACACAAATTCGCTATCTCTCTCTTCATGTTCGCCACCAAAACATCTGCTTTTACATCATGGTACATCTTGGTATTTCTGGATGAACAAAGAACTTGGAATTATGGGCTTCAAAGAAAATCTTCCTTTTCACTCCTAACATCGGCCACACACATTTCCTTCAAACTTAAGCACTTGGTTTTCAAAGGTGTACCCGATCTCGCTTGGTAACAATCTCATCGGCTACTTTTTCAAGAATTCATCCTCCATTTGTCTTGCCTTTACTTCTTCAACAATGGTTGGTTCTCCGAAATCAAGGTTAGGCATGCCAAATTTCCAACCGATTTTCGTCAGAGCGTCGGCCACGCTGTTGGCTTTCCCCGGGTGATATTGAATCGCATATCGTAGTCCTTCAATAACTCGAGCCATCTTCTTTGTCTCAAATTCAATTCCTTCGAGTGAATAGATACTTCAAGCTCGATGATCCAGAAAACCGACAAGAAGCTCCATACAAGTAATGACGCCAAATCTTCAAAGCAAATACCACTACCGCTAGCTCCAAGTCATGGGTAGGATAGTTCTTCTCATGTGGCTTCAATTGACGAGATGCATATGCTATAACCTTACCTCCTTGCATTAATACACAACCCAAAACCCTTATGCGACGATCATCTGTAAACATGAAACTCCTCATTACCCGATGGAAGTACCAAGATCTTGTCAGAACCAACCTCGTCTTTTAGTTCTGAAAAGTCGACTCGATCTTGATCCATTTATACGGTGCTCCTTCCTAGTCAATTGTGTCAATGGAGTTGCAATCGGAGAAATCTTTCACGAACTTCCTCAGAGTAACTCGCCAAACCCGTAAAACTTGAACCCGGACACATTGGTCGGCCTCGCCAATTTACCACGCTTCTATTTTGCTCGGATCAACTGAAATACCTTCTTCATTTATTACATGACCCGTAAATGAAATAGTAGAAAGCCAAAACTCACACTTGTTAAATTTAGCATACGCTTCCGGTCTCAATATCTGCAAAGAAATTCTCGATGGTTTTCATGTTCAACTTCACTCTTGGAATAAATCAATATATCATCGATGAAGACGACCACAAACTCATCTAAGTGGGGCTTGAAGACTCTGCTCATTAAATCCATAAATGCAGAGGCATTGGTCAATCCGAAAGGCATCACTAAAAATTGTAGTGGCCATATCTAGTCCGAAAGGCGATCTTCTCAACATCCTCCGCCTTTAACCTTAAGTCGATGGTAGCCCGACCTAAGGTCAATCTTGGAAAAGACTCGTGCTCTTGTAACCGATCAAGTAAATCATCAATCCTAGGTAGTGGGTACTTATTCTTAATGGTGACCTTATTGAGTTCTCTATAATCAATACAAAGGCGAAGTGTGCCATCCTTCTTCTTAACAAATAACACAGTGTGCTCCCCATGGTGATGTGCTCGGCCTAATAAATCCCTTTGTCCAACAACTCTTGCAATTGTAGTTTCAATTCTCTAAGTTCGGCCGGGCCATTCTATATGGTGTTTTGGAGATCGGTTGTGTTCCCGATATAACATCAACAAGAACTCTATTTCTCTATCGACCAAATGGCCGTAAATCATTAGGAAAGACGTCGCGAACTCATTAACAATCGGGATGTCGGCTAAACTAACATTTCCATCCCGATCTTTCAATATACTACACAAATAACCCTTACCTTTTTTGGATCAACTTACGTGCCTTCATGGATGAGATTAAGTAAGGTGGGGAATTACCTTTACCGAAAAATAACTTCTAGGTTTGGGGGTTTCAATGTGACACTCTTCAAACACAATCAATGAGTGCGTGGTTTGCTACTAACCAATCCATTCCCAATATAACATCGAATTGATCTATATTCAAGGGCATTAAATCACTAGCGCTTCAACATGCTCAATGACAACAACACATGCTCTATAAATGGATGCAACAATCATGGATCTCCCAGACGGAGTAGACACAGATAGCACATAATCAAGAGATTCTAATTTCCTATTAATCTTCTCAAACTTAATAGAAACAAACGAGTGCTTAGAGCCCGAATCAACTAACACATAAGCATTTCGGGAGCAAATTAAAAGTATACCTGACACTACTGCCTCAAAGATTCGAGTATCCCCCGCACTAGTGCAAATACTCGCGCCTCATCTGTCCTTTCCCAGCATTATTCTTTTGAACCGTACCTGAGGTATTCTCACCTTTCTTGCTGGTTTCAGCCTTTGTCTTAGGACAATCTCTCACAAAATGACCCACTTCTCCACATTCATAGCAAGCACCAGATGTCCGACGACAAACCCCAAAATGTTGCTTCCCACAATCTGAACATGTCGGCTTAGTATTACCTTCCTGCTTCGGATAACCAGCACTGCCCTTGTTCATCTTCTTATTGGTGTTCAACTGTGTTCGGTGATTGTCATAGTTCTGTCTCTTCCGCTGATTCTCTCCCGAGTTCTGGTACCTGTTCAAGTTGGTTTCGGCCAAAACGGCTTTGTTCAGCACTTCGGCATAGGTCGGCATATCGAGCAGGCTAACCCGGTCTTGAATCGGTCCGCGAAGCCCACTTTCAAACTTCCTAGCCTTCATGTATTCATCATTGATCATGTGAGGTACAAACCTTACCAATTCAGTAAAAGCGCGATCATATTCCGCCATCGCTCATACTTTGCGTCAAAGTCTGAAATTCGGTAGCCTTGCGATTCCGAACGCTGAGGGGAAAATGCTTCTTGTAAAATAGTTCCAAAAACCTTGCCCAGGTTAAACCAGGGTTAGTTTCTGGTCATCATCCACCATCTCCGAGCATCGTCGTCCGTGGTGAATGCAACTAAAGTCACCTTCAACATCGGTCTTTGGGGAAAATCTCAAACAGTTTCTCCATTTCCAAAACCCATGCCTCGCCTTCATTGGCTCAATACCTCCGTAAAAACCTTGGTGGTCTCATCTTCTTGAACTCCCCGATCAAAGCTATTGTGCCATCTCCATATAAAATTTGGTTGTAGAGAACTGTGGCGTTGGGGAGGTGGAGGAGGGACTACATTTCGCATTAAATGCTTCGCTTTGGTCGATGTAGTACTAGCGCATCGCTGTCTTATTTGCCTTAACTCACGGGTCAATCCTTCCATTAATCTTTCCATTTTGTCTAATCTGTCTTGGTGATCTCGGGCAAGTGGAGGTCTACCTCTCCTCATGATACTATGAGTATACAAAGTGTGACTTTAAAGCAAGTAAACAAATAACTCCGCAGGCAAGTAACAATTAAGCAAGTCAAGACAATGCACACCTTGTTCAAATAGCAAGCAATATGATGCAACCCTAGCATCTTTCTAAATGGAATCCTATGCTCTTTAGGACTCGAGTGTGTGAATCAACGTACTATGAGGAACTTGTGCTCGATACCACTGTCACGACCCCAACTTTGCCCCTAGTAGGTGGGTGTGCCGAGATGGCCAAGAATCCGTAATTACCAAAGGCCGCTTACAAAATTTCACACACATCGAGTAATCATAGGGGCTCACATATGCGAAGTTTAATAAACTAAATACAAATGGTCCTTGAGAGCTGTGCATAGATCAAATGTAAATGCATACATAATGTAATCGCACCTCGGCAGATAACAAAACAAATACAAGTTACATCCGATCAAAAGGCTTCTCAAATTACATATACAAATACAATGTGTTACGAGCAAAGAAGCATGATTTTCAAGAATCACCAAGTAACACATATGCCGAGGTAATCACAAAATGTACCGATGTAAGCAAGTCAAGTCGGCATAACAAAAATCCCAAAACAAGTTTGTACAAATACTTCTAGGCGCCGCCGCCCGCTCATCACCTACATATATAGAGAGGGGTGAGCTTGGAAACTCAGTGAATGGTACTAGAAATAAAGGTTTGCATGAATAATAGCCGGAGTCTGCCAAAACAAAGCATATCAAAACCATTCAAACAATAGCCGAGGTTCCTGCCAAGCAAAGAATATCAAGCTGTACCAGAACAAGAGATGAACCGTATTCATCTGTCAAATCCTACCAGACAAAGCAATACAAAGATTAAACAAGTAGTAGCCGAGGTTCCTTCCAAAGCAAAACACATCAAGTTGTATCGAATCAAGTGATGAACCGTATTCATCCAACAAGTCTTACAAGCCAAAACATTTGCCGAGATAGCACAAGTAGTAGCCGAGGTAATCTTCAAGACAAAACATATCAAGCTTATATGACTTAGGCCCGCAGCCCTTTTTCACCGAAGTTTGTGACTTAGGCCCGTAGCCCTTTTTCACCAAGTGGTGCTACAAAAGTTTAAAGTCCTCTAGCACAAGGGACTTGTGTTACTTAGGCCCGTAGTCTGCTTTTAACATTTATCTTAGCAAGATAGGACCGTATCCTTTTAACAAGATGTCATGAAGTTTAGAGTCCTCCAAAGACAAGGGACTTTCCAAAGAAAGGACCGTATCCTTTTAACAAGATGTCCGCGAAGTTTAGAGTCCTCCAAAGACAAGGGACTTTCCAAAGAAAGGACCGTATCCTTTTAACAAGATGTATCATGCGAAAAGTTTAGAGTCCTCCAAAGACAAGGGACTTTCCAAAGAAAACCAAACAAAGCTCAACTCATTACAAGGACATCATCAAGACGAAGTTCATACTTACCTTTTCATCTAGTCTTTGCTAAAGTTTAGAGTCCTCCAAAGACAGGGACTTTCAAGAATACCATCAAAACAAGCTCATATACAAAACATCAAAATAGGCTAATCATTCATGCTTAGCAATTACTTTTACCAAAGCGAAACAAGCAAGATTTATCAAAAGCTTTATAACATAGCTTTATTAAAAGCACCACTCACCTCGGTCTTCAGGTGTAGGCTCAAGCAAAGATCAAAGTCCTCAAAACTGAAATCCAACGGTTCGATCTTCCACGATCAAGCTCGGAGCTCAACTCTCACACTAAAATTCTAACTCTAAGTTCTAGAGCTTCTCTCTCTAAACAAGACAAAGATTTGAGACCAAATCATAATCAAAAGATACACAATGATGCATTATAGGCCTGTCGGCGGTCAAAGCCTCCAGCTCGGACACGTGGCACCACCGGATTGGTGCAGTTAGAAAGGTGACTGCTAGACAAGACAAGTCTCTGACAAAGCGTACACAACACGCTTGGCGGCTAAGCACGTCGGCGAGAAATGACCTCGGCCAAAGACAAGACTTCGGCAACAGGTCAACAAAGACAAAGGCTAGGGAGGACGACACTTGACTAAGCTGTGCCACACCTTGGCCTGGGTGTACCACATCTCGGCCTAGGCCATACCTGCCCAAGAACAAAGATTACAAGCACAAAACATCTCGGCCTCGGCGATACGCACTTCGGCCCAAAGGTAACATCTCGGCAAACATGCCGGGGTGAAGATGGAGGTCGGCTAAGGTTCCAAAACTGCTCAAAACGCAAAGGCTCAAAGGCAAACTATGCTGAGTTGACCTCGGCTACACTCCAAACAAAACACGAATTCCAACAACTTACAATAAGACAAAGCAAAACAAGGCAAGTATCAAGATTTCAAACTTGACAATTCAAGATCATACAAAATACATGCAAGCAAGACTGATTCAAAGTGAGGGTTGTTACACGCGACGTCCGATTCCCGATACGTACCGGCCGATACTACCGATACCGATACTCCGCGATCGATACCGTTACGTCAGCCGATACCGCGATTTAGAACTATGCTAGAAACTGATTTTGAGCTTGATTTCCATGCTTTTCTGCTAAGAATATGACTACAAGCCCCTGCAGGTTTCGTTAAAGATGATACTTCACAAAAGATAGGCCACGAATGATAGGATCATTGTCAGTGTAATCCATACTGCCCGCATATTATTAGTCAATTTTTATTTGTATTTTACTCTTTAAACTGTTATATGAGTGGTTTTTTAGAGTGCGTAAAAGTTAGAAATTTGAAGATCAAGTTCTGGCAGATCTTCCAAATTACCTTTTATAGGATACTGATACTGCTAAATCACCACATGTTTCTGGTAGTATGATTAGCCTTCCTCTTTATACTGGTGCAAGAATCTTTGAATGACCATGACCAAGTTGTGTAGTCAAGCCAGAGAGCTTGCTTCTATTCTGGAGCCGAATTTGAATAACATGGACGGAAACGAAGGGGTGCTTGAACATGACCAATGTTCTTTAACCTAAGCTGAGGGCCTGATACAGGCTTTGCCTTCTCTTTTTATGCTCCAACATTTTCCTTTTCTCTTTTTCCTCTTATTCGTTTTCCTGTGGCAAGTATGAGATTTTTTGTTTTCCCCAATTTGTTACCAAAAAACAATTTATTGAAGGTTCATATTCTCTTCCCTTGGCATCTTTGTTCATTATTTGGATGCTGATCACATGATTTTAGAAAGAGAATCCTTTTTACCGTTTCACTAGCATAATGGCTATTGCCAAACCCAGCATTGTGTCATCAGTAATAGTGCTGCAAAATTTATCTTCATTATTTTACTTGCAACAGGTTTAAAGCTCTAAAGCAGTGTGCTTCAAGTGAACTAGGAAAATGCAATCTCATTTGTGTTCCATCTTTTATTCTGACAGTGCGGTAAATGAACGTCAACGTGCTATATTAGAAGAATTGGCGAAGGAGGAAATTATTCATGAAAATAGCACATCTGAGGGAAATTGGTAAGTGTTTTAATGTATTTGTTTCAGTTATGCATTTATGGTTACTTTTTGTGGCTTATGGGCATAAAAATATAGTATTTGTTTTGATGGGTAGATTTATACTATGAACTACTTCCTTGTTATTCAATTCACAAACATGATATGAAATTAATTTAGTTTCTTTCCTATTCGAATTTTTCTTTTTGAACATTGTTCTTCCTCCATCTTGTGCACAAAATACAAAACTAAGCATTCAAGACTTTCATCATTTCGTAGTGATCTATGCATGTGTAGGGCCTTCTCCCTCTGCCCTATGGATGCCTTTTTGGGCTAATCCATGCCTCCTAAGTCCTAACTATTACTTATTGGCTTCAAATATTTGGTGTCTTTTGGCTTGTAGGAATGATCTTCCGCTTAGGTTTCCTGTTACAGGACTTGTATATATTGTATTTTTTTGCTCCTTGAAATTACCTAATGTGAAGGGACGGAAAACCTGACAATGTTAAGAGTTTGAGGTTTTTGTTTCTTATAATGCATTAATGTTACATAGTTCTTTTAGCCTGGTAGTTGATTTTTCTAGCAGAGAGGCATGTTTTTTATTTTATTTTTATCAGCTAGTAGCATAGGCATGTTGCAATGAGTTTCAAGATTCTTGTTATTTTCACTCAAAATGGCATAATCAGTTGGTAGAAATCTTGACCATATATAATTTTGGTCCTCTAGTCAACCATTCTGAATGTAGTGAACATTCTGGAAATGGAAAACAGGCTTTATCAGCAGCTGTCTACTGGTTAAACTTACAGGTGGCAGCATATTCTTGATCATGTGACGGGTGTCAAGTTTGTGCTTGAATTCTCTATGTTGATATTGATCCTTCTGTTGCTTAACAAAATCATGAGATGAGAGCTGTCCACTGGTGATTTTTGATGGATAAATCTGTGACTACCACTTATGATAGAAGGGTTGCTGCTATCAGCCTTGGCAAGGTTCCAGTGATATTGCTGCATTAACACTGCTTCGCTCCAAGGATATGGGTCTTCCATTGATTAAAGGGTACTAATGTTCACACACAACCAGTCATGCTTTCTTCTCATTCATCAGCAGCGATTTTACTCTTGCAGAGTTGCTTTTTCTTTCGATTATTGTTTCTTTGTATGTGGACATAGATCACATCAATTCACATATATAGAAATGGTTCTTTTGTGGTTAATAAAAGTACTATTTCTTTACTCGACACCTGTTCATTCTTAGTCTGGTGGACTGATTCTCTCCCTTCTACACATTTATTTACATTTTCTGTTCAAATAAAAAAGCTGTTATATATGTATAATGTTTTTGTTTTTTGTTTCCCAATTTTGTTTTGTTTTCTTTCTTTCTTTCCTTTTTTTTTGTTTTTTGTTTTTTGTTTTTTGTTTTCTGGTATAGCAAGTAGCACAAGGCTGCAATCATTTTCACTTTGTTAAACAAGTAAGCTCTAAGGATTTATTTTATTTTATTTTAAAAATCAATAGAGATCAAATTTTGATCTAATGCAATATGATAAAAATCAATCAAGCTCTAATGCAATTTTGATCTAACTATGCAATATGTATCAAATTTTGGTTGCAACTTGTTCTTCTGTTGATCATTTCATTAACCTAATAATGCTATGTGCATGTGGTTGGAACATCTGGTCAAACCATCATGTTAGATTGAGTGGTATCTCTTGCTACCCCAAATGGGTAGGTTAGGGTTCAACTCCTTATTGCGGAACAAGTTTTTGTCCTGCTTATCAACAGAACAAGGGAAAAGGAATCATCCTTTGATTATAGTTGTAGCATTAGAACTTACTAATTGATTTTATGATGTGAAAACTGGTGAGGGGTGGGGTATGCTTGAAGTTGAAGGAATTAAATTCATTCAGATTGATGATAATTAATGCTTGAGATCTCAGAACCCTGTCTGGAGAAAATGATTTCTTGCAGTATTTCATGTGATGTTAGATGCAATAAGGTCATCAAGGTTGAAATGTAAGAATGAAAGAGATGTAACATATTCATGGTAACAGGAAGCAGATTTATAGTACTCAGTAACATGCCTACATTGGTATACACGTGTACAATCACAAAAAGAAGAAAATTGTTGGGTGTGTTGTTAGGAAAAAACTCGATGTAATGGTGTTACTACATCATCACTGACATGTGGTGTCACTATTCATAATATACAAACTTAGTGAATGTGGTAGTCATTGAATTGTGTTGGATGAGAGTTACATTTGAGTAGTTGAGTTCGCCCATCCTGTGTTGTTTTATTATTAGATAGTACAGCACGTGTCGGTGATGATGTGATATTACTATTATACTGAATTTTTACTTGTGTTGCAGAGCCCATAAAATTATTGGGCTTGAACTTGTTTTTGGGTTGGATTGTGGGGTTTGGAATCCAGTTTGAGGTCTTAACATATGTAGGGTACTAATATTTCTAGGTTTTCCTATGAATAGTGAAAATTTTCTTTCGCTGTAGATCTAGGCAGATTCGTTCAAAACTACTTAATTCTCTATGTTTTTCTCTCTGGATTGTCCATGTGATTTGAGTCTTTTTGGTATTGGTATCAAAGATTCTTTTTGGTATGGTGTTAGAAGTTTTGATTAGTCCATACATGTAAAGGGGGAAAAAGGCGTGATTTTTTCCCCCATATGCTTCAAGGATAGGGTATGTTTTGCAACATGTATTTGGCAAGGGGAAGTATCTGGCATGACACAATATTTTGAATCTAGTGTTTTGATTGGTTGTGAGCTATAAAGCCCTTCAAAACAAGTGCGGTAGGGCGTTGGACATGGGGACACAGTGGGGAAGAGCCACATGACTTGTCTTTTTATTTAATTGATTTGTTGAATGTTTGTTACTTTATATTTAGATTTAAATACTTAATAGACTATCCGTAAAAAATAAATAAATGATAAGCGTTAATTTAAAAGTCATGTTTTTTATTTTATAAATATTAGATTAGAGGCAATCAACGCTTTATGAGAAAATGTGTGGCATATGTTTGATATTGCGGGGAGTTTTAGATTGTGTGAGATTGACATAAAACAACCAAGTGGCGACAATGAGTTCAAGTTTCGTAATTGAACCTTTCAACAACTTCATGGCAGGTAGGGTGAGGAATATCTTGATGTGAGAGGGATTCGGGAAGGCTTTCAAGAGGAAGTCGGGAAATCGAAGAAGATAAAGGATGAGGAGTGACCAGAGATAGGGGAGTTCACAAACAGTACGATTCAGCTGTATTGAATAATAATTTTCAGGAGGTCATTAATACGAGCAATTTAGGGGACTTACAGAGCAGGTACAAGTACAAGACGTTGACTAGTAAAAAATCCTTTAAAGAAACAATTGTATGCATTTGAGATGATAGAAGCAGTGAACTTTATGGAGCACTTGTAGGCAACTCTCTTGTTGGTTTCCCTTATCTTTACTGTCCACTAGCTGAGAGGCTGTTGCTGCTCTTATTTTCCATGTTGAGACATTGAGGAAGAGACAAAGATTGTACGATTGTCATCAAGTAAGGGGTCAGAGAGATAAGATAACAAAGACATAAAATGGGTTTGGAAAGAAGGGGGCCTTTGAAAGTGAAGGGTCACGAGGTAACATGTTGGTTTGGGATGTGGGTTGACTTTTTGGCATTTTGAGTATTTTAGTCTAGGGTTAAAAAGTCTCGTTTGAGATAGATTTTTTTTTTACTTTTATGAGAGAAAAAATGAAATGATTATAGGTTAGATGTGACATTTGTCCTATTTGATTAAAATAGGTTATTTTGTCCTATATGGCTATTTTAGCCCAAATGGGCATCCCAAACGGGGCTTTAACTCTTGTGGTCATTTGAATAGAAATTGACGAAGTACAATCATTTGATGAGAACAATAATAGAGAGCTCTAACAGTAAATAAAGAAGAGATGCTTATAGTTTCTTTTGATAAGGGAAATTAGATTGGGTGTTGGATTCTACAGATTCATTTCAAATGTGTGCCACTATGAAATAGCTTACTATGCATCAAACATGTGAAAGGTTACTATTAGGATGAAAATAATGTAGAGCGCAAAGTTGTTGTCGGAATGCCTTGCAAAAGTCAAACCAAGAGTAGAGATCACTGGCCGTGTTTCTTGTGTTATGTAGGCCCATATAATAATGGGACTTGTACATGCCTTTGTGTTGGGTTGTGGGGTTCGGAATCCACCAAGAGGTCCAAACATATGTGCGAGAATTCTAAGGTTAGAACATTGGGGGGAAAGGGCTTACTGTTAGAGAGAATGGAGTAGGGTTTGTACTCTTTCACAGTTTAGAGAGAATAAGGTTTGTATCAAACCATGTAATTCTCTATGTGATTTCTTTTTGGATTTTGTACATGATTGTGTGATTCTACGTGTGCAATCCCGACAAAATTATTCCTTTGAGAACAAATATTGCAAATTTCAAAAGATGAGGTAATATAAATGGCTTTTCTCATGTTTTCTTGGCTGATGGTTCATAAGTGTACGGTTTTCTGACATCACTTGAACTCTGAAAAAAAGAATGTATAAGCTTATTACATATCTTGAACATCAAGTTTAAATTGCCATAGGTTAAATTTTACGTTTGACAGAAGCTGTAGTGATATGTAAGAAAAATTAGGAGAACATAGCATATAACAAATATAAGCTTATGGCAATTTTTTCTTATGTAGAAAATGGAACCAGAAGGAAAACCAATCCAAATACTGCTATATCAAAGAAAAATAGACACTATGTAGCTATATGAAGCTAGCAAAGATTAAACTATTGACTTCTTTTCAAGAAATTGATCGTGCGTGCCTTCTTATATTGACGTGCATGTGTAGAAATCATCGAATTTAATGCTATCACAGGTTTGTGGCTTTTGTGAATTGGCCAGACCCAACTTCTACATTCATTCTAAGTATTAGATTCAGTAAATGCTTATATACAGAGAATTCATTATGGTTCGGTAGTTGTCTGCAGCATCTCTGTTTCTGAAGTTTGAGTTTCTTCACTCTTCTGCTGCTGCTTGCTATGTTTGAACTCCCCATAGAAGTGGGAAACAAATCCCCAGAGAGAGAGAATAAGAGAAACCCCTTTCTCTGCTTGAAACTTTTCATGGTAGAAGATGACAGCAAGGATTTCGGTCACGGGGAGTAGAACGGCGATTAGGATAGCGGAGAGAAGAGACGAGGCAGAGAAGATGACTCCTATTGCACCCAGGAAGAAACACTGCAAAATTATGGCAGTGCACACCATCACCACATAATATGTTGTTTCGCCGAGTCCAAATGCTCTTGCCTCCTTTGGAATTGCCTATAAGATATGAATGTATGTTAGTTTCAATTATTATGAACTTTTCTTGTTTAAAGCACAATTACTTTTAAAAATCTTGAGTTTAGCTTAAAGTTTCTTTAGAACTTTTGAAAACCTTGCTTTAGTTTGAGTACTTAATTTGCAGTGTTGTGTGTATGTGGTCCTGTAATTGTTGGTAGTAGGTCTCTTTCATGGCAAGTTCTCTCTCTCTCTGAGGATTTATGGTGCAGTTTTAGAAGAAATTCTTTTCGGTTTGTTGTAGTATGAGCCTTGAAAGTATCCGAAGTTAGGCAATCAGCACGAATTCGTTTATAAATATCTAGATATACCTAGTTTGGGTCGAATCATAGGGAGTCCGGATCATCGGCCGCACATTCCTGTGGCACTCCCTATGGCCCCAAAAACGACGTCGTTTTTTTTTTCAAATTTTGAGTTTCCCCCATTTTTTCAGTTTCATCTCTTACTTTTTCATCTGTGTTTAGCCCTAACATAGAAACGAACAGACAGACGCGAGAGAAAGAGAGAGGCACCAACACATCACATACCCAACAACACCACAACTCACCACTCTCTCTCTTCACAAAACCCATTTTCTGGGTCTCTTTCAATTCTATTTAAATTCTTTCATTTCTTGATTCTTTTTATTTTTTAGAGATTTTTGCCATCTCTGTTTTTGAAGTTTATTGTGAAGTTTGTGATTTGTCTGAACAAGAATTATACCACACAACCCATCAAGCGGTGGAGGATCTTCACATTTTTTTTTTTTTTTTTTTTGCGATTAATTTATGGTTCTAGAACTTTTGGCGATTTCAGGTGCTGTGTTCAATCTTCTTGTTCATCTTTGTAGCTTCAGAAAACCCAAGAAATCAAACACATGAGAAATCAAACTCAAATCGCCTCTCTCTCTCAGAGGCTAGGGTTCAAAACGAAAAGGGGGAAATCAAAACAAGAACGGGCCAAAAAAAAAAAAAAAATTATCCAAAACGACGTCGTGTTGGAGGGCAGCAAGGAGTGCTGCAGGGTAATGCGGCCGAGGATCCGGACTCGAATCATAGGTAAGATTTTTTTTTTGGGTGAATAGTCATTGGCAAGACTTGTTTAAAAATATATATATATATATATATCATAGGTAAGACTTTCACTAGCTATATTGGGTTTTTTTAAAGTCACTTTTACAAAATGTGATCTCACATGCTTCATATTGTTGAAGATATACCTAGTTTGGGTCCAGTCAAAGGTAAGACTTTTACCAGCGACATTGAGTTTTTTAAAGACACTTTTACAAAATGTGATCTCACGTGGTCCATATTCTTGACTTATTGGACTAGGGCTGTAACTTCTAGGTTGGATAGTGCAGGACAAATGTTTGTGACCCTATAAAAGAGGGCTTTTATGATTTCTATTGATGAATTGGTGGTTGACATATTTAAATTTTTTTGAAAAATTATATCCGACAGTAACATGAATGATTCAAATTATTTTAAAAATTATAAGAACTGTATTCTGTAGGGATTTTTAGACAGTGCAGAGAATTGGGAGGAAATTTGGGTGGGTCATCATTGTCGTTGTTATCTTTGTGACTTTTTCCTTATTGAATTGGTACAAAGTTCTATGGCAGGCTGAGCTCATCTCTGAGTTTGAAATTTATTGTAGGATGGACACATGATTCTAACTTGGGTCTACATACCACTAAAATTATATATATTTTTGGCGGGTATTTAATTTTTTAAAAACAGAAAAAAGAAGGGTGGGGCCGAACATTTTTAATCTACTTTCTTTTTATTTTTTATATTTTTTTATAGCTTATTTAAACTTCTTTCGGCTTAATAAAAATGTATGCTTATCTAAACACAAACTTTCAAAATAAAAGAAGTTATAAACATTTCAATAATTAAGTTGTATTAAAATTACCAGTGTAATGTATTTATTTGAGGTAATTAGATCCATTTCCTTGACATATTCTATATAAACATAATATTTGTACGAAAATTTCAAATCATGACACTTGTTCAAATGGTTCATAATTTCAGTACTCCTTTTGTTACATTATTTTAGATGAGATTTTTATACAAAATTTTGTTTGGGGTGACCATTTTCTTTGTAAATGTGTGCCATAGCAAAATCGAAATTTTGGCTGGGCTAATACTAAAACAAATTATTTATTGAGTATATTCAATGGGGAAAATTATTCAAAACTCTTGGAGTATGTTTAGGTGGTGCTCTACATGAGTAATTATTAGTCTAAATTATGGGATCCACCACTTTTATGTTAGAATTTTAGGAGATGAAGCGTTAAGTGTCAATTTGTTAATGGAAGAGGAATATTGTTTTAGGAGCATTGAAGCATTACTCAGTGAGTCGAGCGGGGAGGACAACTGAATGCTAAAAAACGTCATTGAAAAGTGATCAGAAGTGATTGGCGAACAGATAAGTTATAATGGATATAAATATATGGATAGAGGTAATATATTCTTTTAAATTATTATTATTTCTTGTGACTTCAAAATATTAAAGTTTAAGTCTATTATCTTAAAATTTTCAAAATTATGACTTGAGTGGCAAAAATAAAATAGAAGTGGGAACACAACACGTTGTAAGCCTTGATTGATGAATCCACACATTTTAAAGTATGGGTGATTGGATACGCTGTTTGGAAATATTATTTAGTTTGCTTGGTTTTGGTTTTATTTTTTAGAAAATATTTTTCAAAAAATTTATTTTTTATTTTTTATTTTTCATATTCTTTTTTTGTTTTCAATGAATTTTTTTGATATTTTAAACAATTTTTTTTTTGTAATTTGTAGACACACCTAACATAAATATACTTAAAAACTATAATATTTGTGAAAAAAAATCTTTAAAAGATTTACTAAATACCAAAAATATTTAAAAAAAATATTAAAATTCAGTACATTTTTCATATTTTTATGTATTTATTAAAATTTTAAAATATTATTTCACAAATATTTTACTATTTAGATATATATATATAAGTAAGATACATTTTAAAAAGTACAAAAATTACTTAAAATTTTAAAATATTCACTAAAAATAAAAAATATAAAAATAATAATAACTTAATTTTTAAAAATTTAAATTTAAAAAACTGAAATCAAACATTAATTGTGATTTGCAAACACCAAAAAAAACAAAAAGTAAAAGAAAAGAAAACGAGAAACAGATATAAACGAGAACAATAATGTTTTAGAGCTCTAAATTGGGAGCACTAGAGCATCATTAATGATGTGATATAAGGGGCTCACCAAAGTAATGTAATGTTTTAGCTTGAGTTTGTTTTTTTTTTTATTTTTAAGTTTATTAGTGCTATTAATGATCCAAAAATTAATGGGATAAATCACCACCCCAAACGAGAAACAGATACAGTAACAGTCGTGCGATTATGAGAGTCCGTGGATTAGACTTTCAACTTTCTGAAAAGCCCTTTTGCAAGTTGAAAAGATACAAATTCTCATACCGAAAAGTAACATTAAGCCTCGTTTGGCAATTAATTATTTTAATTAAAAAATTATTATAAATTGTTATATTATTTTTTCTATTTTTTTATATATTTTTTTTTATAAAAAGTTAAAAATTTACTAAAATAATTTATTTTCAAACGAGGCCTAAGGGTGTTTTAAAAATATGGTTAAAAGTTAATTTTTAATTTTTAATTAAGTTTTTTGACTTTTCTAGAAAGTTATTTAGAAAGTTGGTAAAAAATTACTTTTTAACTTTTCTAGTTAATATTTGTTTATATTATCATATCATTATCAAATAATCAAAATATTTCAACAATTTAAAAAATTTACATTTTGACTCATGTGACTCATTTTGACCAATGAAGAATATAACTATAATTTCACAGATAGATTTTAGTTATCTTTTCAAATGATTTTGATGCAAAAAAAAGTTAATTTTTTGCTTTTTACTCAAATTGCAAAAAACAGCTTTTAACTTTGTTCCCAAGGCCTAAATTATTAAAAATAAAAAAGCTTGAGATTTTTAAATATGCCCTCTAAATTTGGACATGGACTACTTTATATCAGTCATCATGAGTAAATTCATGAATTATGTTTTAAGTGTAGTTGTTGGTTTTTTTTTTTTCCCTCTCTCTCTCTCTCTCCAAATAATTGGATATACGGATAAATTTTGTTAGCATCTCTTTATTGAAAATGACATAGTTTATTTGTCTTCATGATTTTTTCAATGCTTGTTTCAAATAAGAAACTAATCAAACGTATCTACACAGTACCTCATTTAATAATTTTAAGGATTAAATATTTTTATCTTTAAAAGTAAAATTTTTGTTGTAAAAAAATGAAGCAATCAATTTTTACCATGAAGTGAGTCGTTACTAAAAAGTTTTTAAGTCAAAAAATAGAATCTTTAGCAATAAAATAATTGTGTAAAAAAAATTTACTTTCAAAACAAAAATATTGACACAAAAGAATAATAATTTATTTTTAAATATCTAATTTTATCAGTTAAAAATTATAATAATAACCCTTTAAATAACTAATTTATTTCGTTTATAAAAAAATATTTTCATTCTTAAACTTGTATTTTTAAAATTTTAATTTATTATAAGAATATAAGCGATATAGGGGTGTTTTGGAAAGATAGGTAAAACTTAGCTTATTTATTTTTTTGATTTTTTTTAAAAAAATATATAAAAACAATGAGAGATGATATAATAAAAATAGATGAAAAATTGAGAAGTAGCTTTTAATTAATTTCTTAAAAAAAAAAAAAAAGAAGCCATAAAATGATGATAAAAAAACAAATAGCATCAAAATTAACGTTTTGTTGGAAAACGTGTGAACAAGACACAAGATCGTGATTGGTTTATCTTGCAGTCTTGATTGGTGTGTATCTTGCTGTCGGTATACGTGTAAGAATATGTATCCGGGCAAGTGTCTGGTTGTGTGTGGGAGAGGAAAAATTATGCCGTCCCATATTTTATGTGACAAAAATGGTTGGGACCTCTAAATCTGGAATTTTAGACGGAGTTTTAGAGGTAGGTTCAATTTTGTGATTTAATATTTTAATTTGTGATGTTATATATATATATTTTTTATGTATTATTACATTATTAGAGTTGGTATTAGAATTTTAATTTTAGTATTTTCAATCATCACTTTTTTATGTGGCGTGTCAGTATAATTTTATAGATTATGGCCCATTTTGGGAAGCTGGTAAAAAGTCAGCTTCCAGCTTTTTACTAATTTTGAGTCACATCACCTCTCACAAAACTTTTTCACAAAAAACAAAACACTCTCACAAAACTTTCTCACAAAAAAACAAAATAAGCTAAAAAAGCCAAAAAGCCAGCTTTTTACTAACTTCCCAAAACACCACTATATATCTATTATTTTATAAGAAAATTATTAAGTGTTTTTAAAATATTATATCATCATATGTCTTCATCAATAATTATTCATTATATCATTTATATTTATTAATTATTAAAAATAAATAATTAATAACTTTCAGTAATTATATTATCATAGAATATTATGTACCCGTACTCTCAAACTATTGAATAATTATCATATTTCTTATTTTTTCTCTTATATGTGATATAAAAAAATCAATAAAATTAGAAGGGTATACGATCTAATTGAAATTCTTAAACAGAGAGAATAATTCCCAGAGAGAGAGATACCTGAAAATCCTTATTGATAAGCATGCCAATGGTACAGACAAGAGTAGCAAAAAAACACATGACAAGTTGAATCTCCAAAACCAGAGTATAAGTAATGGCCTGTTTGGCTTTCTTATAAGTGAGCTCCACCATCGGCAATATCAACCCATACAGCAATGCCGCCGCTATCGTCATAAAAAACCCTAAATAATATTTCCTATTCGACTCCCCCTTGGGCCGGTCACCGCTAGAGTGCAACGCCAGTATCCCCGCCCCCACCGTCAACAACACCACCGCATTAATAGTATAGGATGTAAACTTTTGCCTCACTAGGAGGAACGCAAATAGCGCCGTGAAACCTAATTGCGACGCTATGATTAGAGACGATGTGGAGACGGGAAGCCATGCCAAGCCGTAGGCGTAGAGGTAGTCGTCGAGGCCAGTGAGGATCCCGATGACGGTGGCGGCGATGAACACTGGTGGTTTTATGACAATGAGTTTCGTGGTTGGGCCGTTTTTGCGGCGGCGATGGAAATAGGTGATGATGAGTGGGATGAAGTTGATAGGCCAGCCCCCGGTTTGGAGCCAGCTGGAGAGCCAGACTCGCTTGCCGCCGTGGAGGAAGTAGAGGCGCATGATCAGCGGGCCGCCGCAGCTGCCGATGGTGAGGAGGAGGGTGTTGAGGAGGAGGAGAAGTCTCTTCATTTTTTTGTTCAGTTTTTGGTCTGTCGTTTCCATTACGGTGGTGGTGATAGCGAGGAAAATGGTGATAGTAGTGGTGGAGAAGGCTTTTCCCCCCTCTCGTTTTTTTCCCTCTCTCTGTGTATGGAGAGTTAAAAGAGATTAGAAGTTGAGATGGAGTGGTGTGGAGAGCGCAATTCCTTGTTGTTTGGTTGGAGACTGGAGTTAATAATTGTGTCCATTTATTATATGATTTTTTGGGGGGCATTTATCATGAAACGGGTTTGTCATAATGGAATGGAAAAGTGATGTAAAAGTGTGTGGAGTTGGGTTAACAGATGAAGCATCTAAGGATTTTCTTGATAAGCTCAATTGTCTACGTCAAAGTTTGCCCTTGAAGTACTTAGGTTTCCCTCTGAGCGCAAGTCCAAGATCAAAAAGGACCTGGCTGTCAGTGTTAGCCAAATGCAAACAAAGACTTGTTTTTTGGAAGAGAAGATTCTTCTCTTTTGCTGGTAGGGTGACTTTGATTAAATCTGTGTTGTCTAACTTACCAATTTATTATCTATCTTTGTTCAAAATGCCAGTAGGGGTTGCTAAGGAATTTGTGTCAATTCAATCTAATTTTCTATGGAGAGGGGATGGCTCTAGAAGGAGAATACATTTGGTCAGATAAAAGGTCATTTCAAAAAGCAAACAGCATAGGGGTTTAGGGGTAAAAAGGATTAGACTTATGAATGATTCTTTCTTATTGAAATGGTAGTGGAGGTTTGGGGCTGAACCTAATGCTCTGTGGAAACAAGTGATTCATAACAAATACAATCAGGTGGGTGTTGGGTGGTGTCCAGAACCTGTTGATAACACTAGGAACTCATGTATCTGGGCTGGCATTTTGGGTGTTGCTCGAACCAGACCTGAGTTGGTAGAATTCTTTAAAGAAAACTCTGCTCCAGTGATTGCGAATGGAAAAAGCACTCTGTTCTGGAGATGTACATAGTGCAATAATGTGTGCTTGATGGAAGCTTTCCCTAGGCTCTATTCCTTGTCTTTGGATAAGTTTGAATCTATGAATATGATGCATCTTAGAAGGAATAGTGAGGTGGAGTGGAACCTCAATTTTAGAAGATCACTCTTTCAGTGGGAGGTGGAGGATTTGAATAGATTGAAACTACTGCTGATGAATGCTTCAGATCTTAGGGAAGATAGGGTTGATTCTTTGCATTGGAAAGCAGACCCATCAGGAAACTTCACTGTTTCCTCTGCTATAAGTGGTGTGATAATTCCTTACATACAATGTGTAAGGTAATTGATCTTATATGGAACAATGTATCTTCACCTAGAGCTCAATTTTTTGGTTGGTTGGCATGGAAAGAGAGGATAAAGACTTCCAGTTTTTCGCATCGAATTAAAGTGCTCTCTGATGAGGCTAATGTGAATTGCATTTTCTGCAATGTGGAAGTGGAGAATGTCAATCATGTGCTTCTACATTGCCCTTTTGCTTAGAAGGTTTGGTCACATATGCTAAATTGGTAGGGTTCTTGTGGGCTCAACTCGCATGCTTGTACATTGTTTATTAGAATGGTGGGCTGGTACAAGGATGAAAAAACAAGAGAGGGTGGTCTGGAAGGCCTTGCCTCTGGCTGTGCTTTGGTTCATTTGCAAACTGAGAAATGATTGCATTTTTAATGGCATTCATCCAAATTTTGAGGAGTTGTGTGAGGTCATTAAAGTGCGAGTTGCGATGTGGAACAAAGCTGTTGGCTCTTTTATCTTAGGGTTTTCAGTAACTGCTATTGTGAACCATCTGCAACAGGTAAGGTTCTGCAGTAGGGGTATTGGCTGAGTAAGTCTGTTGCTATCCTGTCCTTCATGCTGCTATTTTTTGTTTTTGTTTGGTCAGTTTTTACATTGGTGATGATTGAGAGGACCTTGAACATTGGTGTTTTCAGTAACTGGTATAGTGTTTGCTGTTGTTTTTCTGGTGTGTGGTCTGCATCACTGTGAGGCTTGCTGTATCAATTCATCATCCAATTACTTGTTTTTCTTGGCAACAGGATTGTATTTCTACTCTAAGGCATCAGTTTTGGTTTGGGAGGTATTCTGTTGTATATTGCTATGTTTTGGCTTTGGTTTCTTTAGAGTGTGATTGCATTGGTGTCAGGTCTGCTGGTTTTGCATTGAGGTGAGGTCTGGGAACTGTATACACAAGAATCTGTTGGAATCTGAAAGTGATCTGAGCAGGCCAGCTGCTATGATGGTGCATGTTTGGTGGTTGCTGTGTTGGTGCATGTTAGTGGTTTCTCGGGTGATCTTTGGTCTAATCTGAGGAGTTTTGTTGGTGGTTGTGGGAGTGGTCTGCTGGACTGATGCAGAGGGAAGTATGTTGGTGGACTACTTTGGTGTTTTGGTTTGTTTTGTGTATCTTGTGATTGTTCTCTTTTCAACCTTGTGGTGTGCTGGCAAATGATTGGGCTTTTCTCGCGGTGCCAACTTAGTTGGGATCGTGCGGTTTGCTTTGATGCCTTTTGCACTTCTTCCTTTTTTTGATGTAATTCCTATTTGGCAATTTTCATCAATAAAGGGTTGTTTTTGCCAAAAAAAAAAAAAAAAAAAAACCTTTGGCAAAAATAATAGGCAGATCAAAGATGTTTTGTCTCAATCGTTTTGTCTATTGAAATAGTACTCAATTAGGTGGAGTTGAATCTTGGAATCTCTAAAAAAAATAAATAATTTAAAATAGGAGAGACTGTGTTTTAATGGAGTAGTGGAAGAATAATTTCAATTTCATGGTATGGATAGTGTATATTTATTCTTGTGTTTGGTGTAAATTTTTTCTATTTATTAAAATTGTAAAAAAAAAAAAAAAAGGAAAAAAGATTCTATATATAATACAGTTATCCCACATATTTGTAATTTTTTCTTTAAAATATGTAAAAATTTTATAAAAATATGTAAAATATTTATTAAAATTCCAACCACTTGTAGCCTCAGTGTGCTAATGAATGCCCGTAAATAGTCGTAGTCATAATTATTAGATTATATAAGAATGGATCTAGTTATTTATATCATTAAGAATATATTAAAAAGTTTAAAAAAATTATACATTCTTAATGATATCATCTAAATGTGAAAATCTTATAAGAATTTCAAAATATAATCTATCAATTGTAATTGTTTTGAAATATGAGAAAAATAATTTTTAAAAGGGTGTTGGGTTAACCACCAACCTAAAACGTTGAATGAGAATACAATTTTAAAATTTTAATACGTTTTTTTATTTTTATATAATATGTTTTAAAAATTTAAATATATTATTTATATACGTTTTAATTTTTTATTTGATATTTGATATTTTAATTTTAACTAACCTCTCAAGAGCAATGATTAGCATTCACATTTTATAGGATAAAGAGTCCCGTATCAATATGGACATACCATTTATCATTCCAACAATGATTCATCCTCCTTTTCCCCCATCCCCTTTGACCCCCTCTCTCTCTCATTGGTTATATTTTCTTTTTTTTTTTCTTTTTTTTCTTGCTCTTCCAATCACCCCTCGCCACATGGCAAAGGGAGTGAGGGGGTGACCCCAAAAGGGGTCCAAGCATTATTCTTATCATTCACAGTTTAGAATGAAAAATCCTATACCAATATGAACATACTAGTAACTATTGACATGACAATGCACAAGTGGCAAATAATTTTCTTTTTTTAAACATAAATATTTTTTCTTCAAAAAAGAAATACAGTCTGGTTTGACTAGAGACTTTTCAGCTACAGAAGTCTAAAAATCATAAAAAAAATAAAATTAAAAAATTAAAATTAAAAAAAAATCAACAAATTCAATTTCAGTAGTAAATTTCACATTACAAATATTTATTTAATTAAAAAAATTATATATATATATATATAATTAAAAGTAATATTTACTCTCAATTTTTCTCTCTCTTACGTGACACATCTCTCTTTCTTTTTTCTTTTTTCTTATTAAAATGCCACGTGAATATAACAAAATTATTTTTAAAATTTAATATTTAAAAGACTTTTACTTAATCTAAATTACCCATAAACAAAACTTTATAGAATTATACATACTAAAAATATTTTACCAATTAATTTTATTCTACTTTTTTCACTTTTTTTCTAAAAAAAATTAAATATTAAAAATGTTTATTTTTATGAAATTTATTATATATATATATATATATATATATTTATGTAAGTTACATTTTCATAACACAATAGAGATAAAATTATTAAAATACATATAAATAATTTATTTAAAATTAGTACATGTGTTGATTTAAGTGACGGCTTTATGGAATGATACAACTAAAATTATTAAAATAAATAATTAGAATCATTATTTAAATTTTAAATTATTACTTCTTTTTTTCTCTTCAATTTAACGATTATTTTAAATATTTTATATATTCAAAAATATAAATAATTGAACTAAATTATATATATATATATATATTTAAACAAATATGTTTAGCCCTGTTTATTGCACGGGTTAGCTACTAGTTATTCTAAAATATATTAACTCCTTTTACTTTATTAAAGAAAAATTAAAAGTCATTATAAAAAAATTCAAGAATAAATTACAAATACATTGAGATTTATTTAAAATATGGATTGCTCCCAGTAGTTTAAAAAATTACAAATATCCCTTCACATAATTTTTTATTTAATAAAATTAACAGAAAAAATATAATTGTTATGCTCTCTTATCCAACAAAAAAATAATCTAAATTGTTAATTGAAATATATTTATCATTAAAAAATTATTAATTGATTTGATAATTTGTTAATTAAAGGACTATTTGTTATGTAGTTATAAACTTAAAATTATAATATATAATTTGTATATTAAATAAATTTTAAAAAATATATTTATAATTATCCAAAATTAAATTACGAAATGTGGACACAATTAACAACAATATATGCATTTGTTTTGAACACTTTTGCTTGGTTAGAGTTTTTCAAAACCACTTTTCAGAAAATTTTACTTTCTTGTTTTTCATTTTTTTTTTTATTTTTACTGAATTTTTTTAATATTTTAAGCAATTTTTTTTTTTTAATTTTTAGACACACCTAACATAAATACAATTAAAATTGTAATTATTTTGAAAAAAATCTTTAAAAAATTTATTAAATACCAAAAATACAAAAAAAAAATATAAAGAAATCAATATATTTTTCATATTTTGTGTAATTATTAATTTTTTAAAATAATTTTTTATAAATATTTTATTTTTTAGATATCACTGGCCGTGTTTCTTGTATTATGTAGGCCCATATAATAATGGGACTTGTACATGCCTTTGTGTTGGGTTGTGGGGTTTGGAATCCACCAAGACGTCCAAAGATATGTGCGAGAATTCTAAGGTTAGAACATTGGGGGGAAAGGGCTTACTGTTAGAGAGAATGGAGTAGGGTTTGTACTCTTTCACAGTTCAGAGAGAATAAGGTTTGTATCAAACCACGTAATTCTCTATGTGATTTCTTTTTGGATTTTGTACATGATTGTGTGATTCTACGTGTGCAATCCCGACAAAATTATTCCTTTGAGAACAAATATTGCAAATTTTAAAAGATGAGGTAATATAAATGGCTTTTCTCATGTTTTCTTAGTCGGTAATGTTAGGTATGATGAAAAAAATTTCATGAAAATAATCATGAAAACTTTGTGACTCTTGAATTACACTTAGAATAAACCACCACACACTAATTAAGATAATTTAAGGATCATAAATTTTTCATGATTATTTTCCTGAAAAAATTTTTATGATCCCTAACTTTTTTCTTTCTTAGCTGATGGTTTATATGTGTACGATTTTCTGACATCACTTGAACTCTGAAAAAAGAATGTATAAGCTTATTACATATCTTGAACATCAAGTTTAAATTGCCATAGGTTAAATTTTACGTTTGACAGAAGCTGTAGTGATATGTAAGAAAAATTAGGAGAACATTGCATATAACAAATATAAGCTTATGGCAATTTTTTCTTATGTAGAAAATGGAAGGAAAACCAATCCAAATACTGCTATATCAAAGAAAAATAGATACTGTGTAGCTATATGAAACTAGCAAAGATTAAACTATTGACTTCTTTTCAAGAAATTGATCGGGAGTGCCATCTTATATTGACGTGCATGTGTAGAAGTCATCGAATTTAATGCTATCACAGGTTTGTGGCTTTTGTGAATTGGCCAGACCCAACTTCTACATTCATTCTAAGTATTAGATTCAGTCAATGCTTATATACAGAGAATTCATCATGGTTCGGTAGTTGTCTGCAGCATCTCTGTTTCTGAAGTTTGAGTTTCTTCACTCTTCTGCTGCTGCTTGCTATGTTTGAACTCACCATAGAAGTAGGAAACAAATCCCCAGAGGGAGAGAATAAGAGAAACCCCTTTCTCTGCTTGAAACTTTTCATGGTAGAAGATGACAGCAAGGATTTCGGTCACGGGGAGTAGAACCGCGATTATGATAGCGGAGAGAAGAGACGAGGCAGAGAAGATGACTCCTATAGCACCCAGGAAGAAACACTGCCAAATTATGGCACTGCACACCATCACCACATAATATGTTGTTTCGCCAAGTCCAAATGCTCTTGCCTCCTTTGGAATTGCCTATAAAATATGAATGTATGTGTTAGTTTCAATTATTATGAACTTTTCTTGTTGAAAGCACAATTACTTTTGAAAATCTTGAGTTTAGCTTAAAGTTTCTTTAGAACTTTTGAAAACCTTGCTTTAGTTTGTGTACTTAATTTGCAGTGTTGTGTGTATGTGGTCTTGTGTTTGTTGGTAGTAGGGCCTTGTTTGGGATCTTTGAAAAAAGTTAAAAAGTCAAAAAGTTACTCAAAAAGTTAAAAAGTTAACACTATTCACCAAAAGTCAACAATTACGGCTGCACAACTCCCAATTCAAATTTTCCTCTAAAAACCAATTTTCACAATTTTTTATTACACATTTTTCCATAAAAAGTCAAAAAGTTAACCCAAACATTCATATTTTCAACCTCAATTTTTTAGTCAAAAAAGACAAAAAGTACACTTATTTAGTCTTCCCAAACAAGGCCTAGGTCTCTTTCATGGTAAGTTTGATCTCTCTCTCTCTCTGGGGATTTATGGTGCAGTTTTAAAAGAAATTCTTTTGGGTTTGTTGTAGTATGAGCCTTGAAAGTATCCGAAGTTCGGCAATCAGCGCGAATTCGTTTATAAATATCTAGATATACCTAGTTTGGGTCGAATCATAGGTAAGACTTTTTTTTGGGTGAATAATCATTGGTAAGACTTGTTCAAAAAAAAATATATATATATATATATCATAGGTAAGACTTTTACTAGCTATGTTGGGTTTTTTTAAAGTCACTTTTACAAAATGTGATCTCACATGGTTCATATTGGCGCTGTTTGGGAAGGGAAATAGTAGCCGGGTTTAGGCTATTTTCCCAAAAAAGCCCAAAAGCCTCACTATTCACATATTTTCAAAAAAAAAAAAAAAAAAAAAAAAATTGTAGGCTGCTGCCGGGGACAGTGTAGGCACAGCCTACACTGTCACAGCCGGCCATTGTCCCCATCAAGGCCAAATTACCATTTTGTCCCTTTTATATCAAATTAAAAAATAAAAAGTTAGGGATAAATTTGTCATTTTAATTTCAAACATCATTTCAACACATTTTTCAATACAACAACTCAAATAAAATCCATCTCATCTTCCCAAACACAAAAACTAAAATATCTACTAAAATAACCAAAAAGTCAAATAGCCTATTAAAATAGTCACTTCCCAAACGAGGCCATTGTTGAAGATATACCTAGTTTGGGTCCAGTCATAGGTAAGACTTTTACTAGCTATATTGAGTTTTTTTTAAAGCCACTTTTACAAAATGTGATCTCACATGGTCCATATTCTTGACTTATTGGACTAAGGCTGTGACTTCTAGGTTGGATAGTGCCAGAACTGGGAGGAAATTTGGAATCTAAGATCCTTGAACTCTCTGTTTGATTTTTTTTTACTGAGTCATTGCCCCATTTTTGGATCTAATTTTAATAATTCAAACCGTTACATTTTAAAATTTGTTCAGTATATCATACCTGTAAAAAATCAAGTTAATCAAATATAGAAACTACGTGTTCGGATCTTCGAATTAAAAACTATTTTTTAAAAAAATTTAATAAATAGTTTTCTAAATACATGATTTCTGATATTCGATCAACTTAATTTTTTTCAAGTATGATATACTTAATAAATTTTAAAATATGAACTGTTCAGATTATCGAAATTGAACCTGAAAATGAGCCTAATGGCCTAATAAGTAAGAAGTCAAGGAAAATGCTCAAGGAGAGGATATTGATTGAGAAATTTGGGTGGATTCATCATTTTCATTGTTATCTTTGTGACTTTTTCCTCATGTGAATTGGTACAAAGTTCTATGGCAGGCTGAGCTCATCTCTGAGTTTGAAATTTATTGTAGGATAGACACCTGATTTCAACTTGGGTCTACCTACCACTAAATTTATATATATATATATATATATATATTTGGCGGGTATTAAATTAAAAAAAAAAAAAAAAAAGAAGAGTGAGGCCGAACATTTTTAATCAACTTTTTATTTTTTATTTTTTTATAGCTTATTTAAACTTCTTTCCGGCTTAATAAAAATGTAAGCTTATCTAAA
The DNA here is from genome assembly GCA_025200525.1 of Camellia lanceoleosa. NCBI lineage: Eukaryota > Viridiplantae > Streptophyta > Magnoliopsida > Ericales > Theaceae > Camellia > Camellia lanceoleosa. Next base: position 75,627,523 of record CM045766.1, read on the forward strand.
CTTTCAAAAGAAAAGAAGTTACAAACATTTCAAATAATTAAGTTGTATTAAATTACCAATATAATGTATTTATTTGAGGTAAATATATCCATTTCCCTAACATATTCTATATAAACATAATATTTGTACAAGAATTTCAAATCATGACACTTGCTCAAATGGTTCATAATTTCAGTACTCCTTTTGTTACATTATTTTAGATGAGATTTTCATACAAAATTTTGTTTGGGGTGTGACCATTTTCTTTGTAAATGTGTGCCATAGCAAAATCGAAATTTTGGCTAGGCTATACTAAAACAAATTATTGAGTATATTCAGTGGGGAAAATTATTCAAAACTCTTGGAGTATGTTTAGGTGGTGATCTACATGAGTAATTATTAGTCTAAATTATGAGATCTACTACTTTTATGTTAGAATTTTAGGAGACAAAGTGTTAAGTGTCAATTTATTAATGGAAGAGGAGTATTGTTTAAGCATTACTTAGTGAGTAGAGCAGGACAACTGAATGTTAAAAAAGTCATTGAAAAGTGATAACGAACAGATAAGTTATAATGAATATAAATATATGGATAATATATTCTTTTAAATTATTATTATTTCTTGTGACTTTAAAATATTAAAGTTTAAAAGACTGTTATCTTAAAATTTTCAAAATTATGACTTGAGTGGCAAAAATAAAATAGAAGTGGGAACGCAACACATTGTAAGCCTTGATTGATGAATCCACACATTTTAAAGTATGGGCGATTGGATACGCGTGTAGGTATATCAAACTTGCAAGGAGTTTGGAAATATTATTCAGTTTATTTAGTTTTGGTTTTAGTTTCTAGAATATATTTTTCAAAAAATTTTATTTTTTTATTTTTCATATTTTTTTTTTGTTTTTAATGATTTTTTAAAATATTTTAAACAATTTTTTTTGTAATTTGTAGACACACATAACATAAATATACTTAAAAATTATAATATTTGTGAATTTTTTTTAAAAAAAGTTTTACTAAATACCAAAAATATTAAAAAAATATAAAAATTCAATACATATTTCATATTTTTGTGTATTTATTAATTTTTTAAAATATTATTTTACAAATATTTTACTATTTAGATACATATAAGTAAGGTTTATTTAAAAAATTTAAAAATTACTTAAAATTTTAAAATATTTACTAAAAATAAAAAATATAAAAAATAATAATTTAATTTTTAAAAAATTAAATTTAAACCACTGAAATCAAGCCCATTAATTGTGATTTGCAAACACCAAAAAAAGACAAAAAGTAAAAGAAAAGAGAACGAGAAACAGATTCAAGATGGTCGTACGATTGTGAGAGTCCGTGGATTGGGCTTTCAACTTTTTAAAAAGCCCTTCTGCAAGTTGAAAAGATACAAATTCTCGTACCGAAAAGTAACCTTAAAGCTTGTTTGGCAACTAATATTTTAGTTAAAAAATCACTATAAATTATTATATCATTTTTTTTTATTTTTTTACACATCTTTTTATAAAAAGTTAAAAAATTACTAAAATAATTTATTTTCAAACGAGGCCTAAAAGTGTTTTAAAAAGATAGTTAAAGTTAATTTTAGATTTTTAATTAAGTTTTTTGGCTTTTTCATAAAGCTATTTGAAAAGTTAGTAAAAAACTACTTTTTAACTTTTTTTACTTAATATTTATTTATTCTATCACATCATAATCAAATAATCAAAATATTATAACAATTTAAAAAATTTACATTTTGACCCATGCAGCTCATTTTGACCCATGGAGAGTATAACTATAATTTCACAGGTAGTTTTTAGCTATATTTTCAAATGATTTTGATGCAAAAAAAGTCAATTTTTTGCTTTTTACTCAAATTACAAAAAAAAAAAAAAAACAGGTTTTAACTTTGTTCCTAGGGCCTAAATTAGTAAAAATAAAAAAGCTTGAGATTTTAAAATATGACCTCTAAATTTGGACATGGACTACTCTATATCAGTCATCATGAGTAAATTCATGAATTATGTTTTAAGAGTAGTTGTTGGTTTTTTTTTCTTCTTCAAATAATTGGATATTGGGATAAATTTTGTTAGCATCTCTTTATTGAAAATGACAGTATTATTTCTTTACAGAAAATAAACTATAGCAACTATCACATGCACATAGTAACTAAGATGGTAATATATTATTTGTCTTCATGAGTTTTTCAATGCTTGTTTCAAATAAGAAACTAATCAAACGTATCTACACAATACCTCATTTAATGATTTTAGGAATTAAATATTTTTATCTTTAAAAGTAAAATTTTCATTGCAAAAAAATGAAGCGATCAATTTTTACCGTGAAGTGAGACGTTACTAAAACGTTGTTAAGTCAAAAAATAGAATCTTCAGCAATAAAATAATTTCGTGTAAAAAAAATTTACTTTCAAAACAAAAATATTGACCAAAGGAATAATAATTCATTCCTAAATATATAATTTTATCACTTAAAAAATATAATAATAACACTTTTAATAACTAAATTATTGCGTTTATAAAGAATATTTTCATTCTTAAACTTGTATTTTTAAAATTTTAATTTATTATAAGAATATAAGCGATATAGAAGTGTTTTGGAAAGATGGGTAAAAATTAATTAATTAATTTATTTTTATTTTTTTTAAAAATATATTAAAAAATATGAGAAATAATGTAATAAAAAATGAATAAAAAAATTAAGAAGTAATTTTTAATCAACTTCTTAAAAAAAAAAAGTCATAAAATGATGATAAAAAAACAAATAACAGGCTATTTTGAGAACATGGATATAATCAACTTTTTAATTAAAAATTGATTAAAAATTAATTATAATTAACTTTTTGTAAGAGAGAAAAATAAATTATAATCTGAAAAGTGGGTCCACTCCAACCGACCCCAGCATCACCTATAAAATTAACGTTGGAAAACGTGTGAACAAGACACAAGATCATGATTGGTGTATCTTGTAGTCTTTGATTGGTGTGTATCTTGCTGTCGGTATACATGTAAGAATATATACAGGCCCGGCAAGTGTGTGGGAGAGGAAAAATTATGCCGGCCAATTATGTGGTGTGTGATTATAATTCTATAAATTATATATCTACTATTTTATGAAAAAATTATTAGGCATTCTTAAAATATTATAAGATTATACACTTTTATTAATAATCATTTATTTATATTTTTAATTATTTAACATAAATAATTAATATTTTTTACTAATTATATTACCATAGAACATTATAAGTGTGTTTGGTTTGTATTTTGATATAAATTTTTTTAAAAAAAGAAAAGAAAAGAAAAGAGTTTAGAAATTTTTTTGGTTTGTTTGGTTATATATTTTAAAAATAGTTTTGGAGTTTGAGAGTTTGGAATGATTTGATATTTTGTTATAGTTGAGTAGATGTGTATGAAAGAAAAAATAATTGAGAATGAAAAAAGAGAGAAAAAAAGTAATTAATTAATGTGTAGGAGAGAAAAAGTAATTTTGAAATTTCTTTTAAAATAATTTGAACTAAACAAAATTTTAAATTTTTTTTCTCAAAAATTATATCCGGAGATACAAACCAAACAAGCTCTATGTATTTGTACTCTCAAATTATTAAATAATTATCTTATTTCTTATTTTCTCTCTTATATATTATATAAAACAATCAATAAAATTAAAGGGATATACGATCTAATTGAAATTCTGAAACAGATAGAATAATTCCTCGAGAGAGAGAGAGAGAGAGAGAGAGATACCTGAAAATCCTTATTGATAAGCATGCCAACGGTACAGACAAGAGTAGCAAAAAAACACATGACAAGTTGAATCTCCAAAACCAGAGTATAAGTAATGGCCTGTTTGGCTTTCTTATAAGTGAGCTCCACCATCGGCAATATCAACCCATACAGCGCTGCCGCCGCTATCGTCATAAAAAACCCTAAATAATATTTCCTGTTCGACTCCCCCTTGGGCCGGTCACCGCTAGAGTGCAACGCCAGTATCCCCGCCCCCACCGTCAACAACACCACCGCATTAATAGTATAAGATGTAAACTTCTGCTTCACTAGAAGGAACGCGAATAGCGCCGTGAAACCTAATTGCGAGGCTATGATTAGAGATGATGTGGAGACGGGGAGCCATGCCAAGCCGTAGGCGTAGAGGTAGTCATCGAAGCCGGTGAGGATCCCGATGACGGTGGCGGCGATGAACACTGGTAGTTTTATGACGATGAGGTTGGTGGTTGGGCCGTTTTTGCGGCGGCGATGAAAATAGGTGATGATGAGTGGGATGAAGTTGATAGGCCAGCCCCCGGTTTCGAGCCAGCTGGAGAGCCAGACTCGCTTGCCGCCGTGGAGGAAGTAGAGGCGCATGATGAGCGGGCCGCCGCAGTTGCCGATGGTGAGGAGGAGGGCGCTGAGGAGGAAGAGAAGTCTCTTCATTTTTTTGTTCAGTTTTTGATCTGTCTCTTCCATGATGGTGGCGGTGATAGCGACGATGACGGTGGTAGTAGTGGTGGAGAAGGCTTTTCCCCTCTCTTTTTTTTTCTCTCTCTGTATGGAGAGTTAACAGAGAATAGAAGTTGAGATGGAGTGGTGTGGAGAGCGCAATTCCTTGTTGTTTGGTTGGAGACTGGAGTTAATAATTGTGTCCATTTATTATATGATTTTTGGGGGTATTTATCATGAAACGGGTATGTCATAATTAAATGGGAAAGTGATATAAACTTTCGGAAAAACAATAGAAAGATCAAAGATGTTTTGTCTCAATCTTTTTGTCTATTGAAATAGTACTCAATTGGGTGGGGTTGAATCTTGGAATCTCTAAAAAAAAAAAATAATAATAATAATTTAAAATAGGAGAGATTGCGTTTTAATAGGGTGGTAGAAGAATAATTTCAATTTCATGGTATGAATTAATAGTGTATATTTATTCTTGTGTTTGGTGTAAATTTTTTTAATTCATTAAAATTGTACAAAATAAAAGATTCTATCTATAATACAGTTATCCCACATATTTGTAATTTTTTCTTTAAAATATGTAAAAAATTTATAAAAATATGTAAAATATTTATTAAAATTCCAACCACTTTTAGCCTCCGTTTGGAAAGTAGGTTGGCTTTTTAGCTTTTTGACTTTTTTGATTTTATGAGCCTGGGCTCAAAAGCTTAGTTTGGGAAAGACTTTTGACTTTTTGGTTTTTTTGATTTTTTTGTGAGAAAAGAATGTAATGATTATGAGGTTGAATGGGATGTTTTGTCTGGCTCATGAGCCTATTCTGTCTTTTGTGACTTATTGAGCCAAAAAAGCTTAATGAGCCCTTGCCAAACCAACCCATAGTCTCATTTTGTTAATGAATGCCCGTAAATAGTCGTAGTCATAATTATTAGATTATATAAGAATGGATCTAGTTATTTATATCATTAAGAATATATTAAAAAGTTTAAAAAAATTATACATTCTTAATGATATAATCTAAATGTGAAAATCTTATAAGAATTTCAAAATATAATCTATCAATTGTAATTGTTTTGAAATATGAGAAAAAATAAATTTTAAAAGGGTGTTGGGTTAACCACCAACCTAAAACGTCCAATAAGAATACAATTTTAAAATTTCAATACGTTTTTTTTTTTATATAATATTTTTTACAAATTTAAATATATTGTTTACATATATTTTAATTTTTTATTTGATATTTGATATTTTAATTTTAACTAACTTCTCAAGAGCAATGATTAGGATTCGCATTTTATAGGATAAACAGTCCATATCAATATGGACATACGATTTATCCTTCACAGTTTAGAATAAAAAATCCTATACCAATATGAACATACTAGTAACTATTGACGTGACAATGCACAAGTGACAAATAATTTTTTTTTTTTAAACATAAGAGCATCTCCAACGGTGTACTTAATTTTTCATCAAATCTGAGTCAAAAATAATCCATTTCATCAAATTTGATAGCACCCACTCCAACGGTGCATCAAATTTGCATCAAATTTGATAGGGCGACCGGTTGGTCAACCGATGGGTCGATCGGTTAGTCGACCTGTATGTGCAAAATGCTATTATTTTTATTTGACCCTTTTGAACGGTTTGAACCCAGCTTTCTGAACTGGGGAAGGGGGCGACCGATTGGTCGACCGGTCACCATTTTTTTTTTTCTTTCTTTTTTTTGTTTCCTTCCATTTCTTTTCCTAATTGTTTTTCCTATTTCTTTTTCTCTCCATTACATATATGTCTGCCAAATGGATTATGCTCTCATATAAACCTATTATCCATATAGCAGACAAATACGATCATACCTTAAACAAAACAGAGCACCATGAATACCTTGAAATCCATGATAGTTACTTCATTTTCATCCTCCTCTTCTTCCTCTTCCTCTTCCTCTGATGATGAATATATCGTCACACTCTTAGGAGCTTATGAGCAGAATAATAGTAGCATGCTTTAGATTCTTAAGTCAAGTGATAGGTCAAAGAAGATAGGTGGTTTTGTTGTAGGTCATAGATTATTTGTCATAGGTGGTTCATGAAGATTAAGGCAAGGGCATGACAGATTATTTGCAGATTATTTTGCTACAAATCTAGTGTATTGACCTACAATATTTCGGAGACGTTTTCGAATGCGTCGTCCTTTGTATCTACGCATTTTGAATGCAATCCAAGCACACAATTCATATTTTGTTCAAAAACAAGATGCAGCTTATGTACTTGGATTATCTCCCTTACAAAAAATGGCTGTAGCGATGAGAATATTATCATATGGTGTCGCAGTAGATGCAGTTGATGATTACATTCGTATTGGGGAAAGCACTGCAATTCAAAGTTTGCAACAATTTTGTAATTCAGTGATTGAAATATTTGGAGAAAAATATCTGCGATCCCCAACTGTAATAACCCCGATCCGTAATTAGCCGCTAAACAGTAATTAAGGATGTTAATTAAGTGATTAAAAGGAATTATGGGATTAATATGTAAATTGCATGATAATTGGCTTCTATCTGCTACTTATAGTAATATCTGTTGAAATTCTACTTTAAAATGAAAATTGAAAGCCTTATCGGCATCCAAACCCGGAATTGATTGTACCATTGTGTTATTTGGAATTTTTAGAACCTTATGGCATATTTAATCAAAAATTGATTTGGTATGAGTAAATTAGATTAAATGAAGCTAAATTACAAGAGTTGGCTTTAATTACCGTTTTGCCACTTAGTGGCCCACTTCGTAAAAGATTTTGAGCCTTAATTCACTTCATTTCATCAACTCATTCCTGAGCAAATTCGACTATAGAGAGAGAGAGAGAGAGAGAGAGAGAGAGAAAGAGAGTCATGGGGGAAATAAGGTTTCAACTAGGAGGTTGACTTGTATTCTTGAAGAATTGAAGAGAGGGTTGCCTATTGAGCTCCTAGACTTGAATTGAAGGCCTAAGGTAGATTATTCCTCCTTTGGTTTATGTAATTAAGTGTTATCTTGCATGGTTCATGAAGATTATGAGTTTAATCATGTAATTTGAGCTTAGAATGAGGAGTTGAGTTTCAAATCATGCATGCATGCATAAATTCTTGCATTTTGAAGTTAATTTTCATAAAAACTTACATGCATGTGTTAATTTCACTCATATGTTGGTCAATCATCTTGTTTTCCATCAAATTACCAAAATTCCCTATGTTTTGGAAGGTTTGAATTCAAAGAAGTCCATGCATGTGGTGTTCTTGAGCATTCATCATGTTCTAAGTTGAAAATGTGAGTTTTGACAAACTCTTGGGCCATGATTTTATCAAATAATCTTTGATTCATCATGTTTTACAAGTTTACTTTGTTATTCCAAGTTTTGGGGCCCAAGTGATGAGTTTTGGAGGTTTAAACTCGAGTTTTGAACTCAGGGATGCAATCTGGAAATTCTAGATTTTGCAACCTCGCTCGAGCGAAGGTGTTCTCGCTCGAGCGACTACTCTGAAATTGTGCACCTCGCTCGAGCGACCAAAAGTCCGCTCGAGCGTAAATTTCATGCTCCCAGAAGTTTGCACCATTTACAGATCACTCGAGCGAAGGAATGTGCGCTCGAGCGACCAGTCACATTTTTGCATGCTCGCTCGAACGAGGAAATCTTCGCTCGAGCGAGGACTTAAAATTCTGAAATTTTGCCTAAGTGTTCCAAAGCATGTTTTGACATCTTCATTGCATCTTAGGCATTCCTAAGCCTTAATTAAGCTATAGTAATGAGGTTATAGGCTAGAAACACACACTAAGAAAAGAATGTAACAGGATATTGAATGACAAGTGTGTGTGTGAGTTGAGCATTGAAATAAGTATGAATCACACTAAGAGATTGCAAGGGTGTGTGTGTTCTAAGCCATGTGATAAGAATAAACATGAACCAACGTGATGTAAGCTAAGCCTTAATGGCCACATGAATAAGTAATGATAAGAGTCGTTGGTGCTATGTATTTTGTGATTGTAGGTCAACGTCCGAGAAGTGATTGACCATCTATGGAACCACTGTGAGTAACGTTATCGTAAAGATACGTTGATATGAAATTACGTTCCAAATGTGATATATCAAGCTATGATTTCTGAAATGATATATGTTTCTGTGAACGAAGATCCATGTTTGAAATCTATTAGGGCATCCATAGATAGTCCCAAGTCATGGGGGACGACATGAAAATGCGGGTCCATGACAGTTACGAGATCTCGTTAGCCACTTCATTGTGGTGATATGTGTTTAATCGGTGTCCGGGACCGGTTACTCTAGTCGGAAGACGTTATGTGATATGTGATATGTTCTATGGAATATGCCATTATTATGTTCTAATATGAGATGTCTATGATTATGCTATGATCTGTTTTGTACATATAGAATGTTCGGATTTCGTTCACTAACCCTTTTACCCTAATGTTATTCACTGGGCTTTAGCTCAGTGTTTGTATATATATGTATATAGGTGAGCATTCTGGAGTTCGAGCCCAAAGAGTTTGTGAGGGACTATGTTTCTGTTGTCAGCCAGCCTTTGTGCCTCACGTGGAGGTTCCCGAAGTGTCTTGGGTTCAAGGGTTGATTAATTCTGTTTATGCATGAGACTTCATTTTAATCATGTTGTCTGTACGGAAAATACTGTAATGTGTGTGGTATAATATAACGTATGGTTGACTTATGGCTATGTAAATAAAGTTTTAAATTATTCTGTTTCATGTAAGTCAACACAGCTCATTGGACAATTATATTTATGTATTTGCTTCCGCTAGCCCCATATTATTTGTTATTTTGTTCAGAGGCCTTCGGTAATCTAAGGATTACTGGCCGGTTACGATGCTAAACCTATAGGGGCAGGTTTGGGTCGTGACACCAACGCCAACTGACATTGATAGATTACTTGCTATTGGGGAGGTTTGGGGGTTTCCTGGCATGTTGGGAAGTTTAGATTGCATGCATTGGGAGTGAAAAAATTGTCCAAAGGCATGGCAAGGTCAATATGTAGGTCATCAAAAAAAGCCAACCATTATTCTTGAAGCAGTAGCATCTTATGACTTATGGATTTGGCATGCATTTTTTGGAATGCCTGATTCACACAATGACTTGAATGTATTGGACCAATCGCCTTTATTTTCTGATCTTGCGCAAGGTAAAGCTCCCCCTGTCCATTTCACAATTAATGGACATAGTTACGATATGGGTTATTACCTTGCTGATGGTATATACCCTCAATGGGCAACATTGGTTCAAACAATTTCTTCTCCCCAAGGAGCAAAGAGACAACATTTTGCAATGATGCAAGAGGCTGCCAGGAAAGATGTAGAGCGGGCATTCGGAGTCCTTCAATCTCGATTCGCAATTATACGTGATGCTGTACATTATTGGGATTCGAAAATGCTTGGCAACATAATGAAGAGTTGCATCATATTACATAATATGATTGTCGAAGATGAGAGGGAGGAGCACCTTGATTTCAATTATGATATTGCATCAACCAACACACCAGTGCAACTTTCCTCTACTCCTACCAATGACTTCCAATTATTTCTGTCTCGTCATTTAGGTATTAGAGATAAGAATGCGTATCATGCCTTCCGTAATGATTTAGTAGAACATATGTGGTATCTTCGTGGTGAGCACTAAATTAACCACATCAATACATGTAATTTTGGTTTATACTTTTGGAATGGAAGGTTCTCTTCTTTGTAATCTTTATTATGATGCAGTATATGAACTAAGTAATTCAGAAGTTATGTGATGATGTCCTGTTACCATATTCAATCTTTAATATTCAACATTGTGCAGTGTATGAACTAAGTATATGAACTAAGTAAAATAAAAATGATTTTCCTAAATTCTGTGTTGATGTGACACAAATGATAATATGACGTCCATTTATACACATTTCATAATCATGTCTTAAATGGTACTTTAATAATAACATATTAAATTACTGATGGAAATGTGCATAATCATAATGTCTTCAATTATTGATATTGACTTGCATAATCATAATGTCTTCTTTTATTGATGTTGATCTGCATAATCATAGTTTATTAATAATGTCTCATTTATGTATTCTTCATTCAAGGTCAATTCTTAAATTACTGCATTGTTGTATACAAATCATATTCTCTCCTCGAATTGAATCCCAAGTGTTACAAGCCATCTGGAGTGCAAAAATTGGCACAGATGACAACCAAACAGGTCACTTACACATTATTTAACTTTGAATCAAAGTCACATTAGTTCAGATGGATTGGTGTGTTGCCTTCACACAAAGAGAATCCTATATGGTTTGTGTTGTGTTCTAAAGCCAACACATACACCATTATGACAAAGAAATTCCATCTAAAAAACCATTTTGGCTTTGTGAATTTTCTTAATGGGACAGTGCTTTTCTTACTTTATTCTTCATATATACCTCTCAAAACCATTTTGGCTTTGTGAATTTTCTTAATGGGATATCTATCTTTGTAGGCCATTTTCCCTAGAAACAAGGTTGTCACTATTTTGCTCAATTTTTATGGCTCTACTACTCATCTCCTCTCAACATCACATTTTCAATGAAGGGCCTTTCTGTATTATTATTATTATCAACACTATTATCATGGGAAGGGGTCTCAACCTCTTGATCTCAATCATGATTCTTCCTAGCCAACTTCATCTATTCATTATAGGTTGCATTATTAACCCACCAAAAATTTTAGGTGATGGGAATGTAACATCAGAGGCAAAGATAATTGCCAAAGTATGATTTTGATATCGACCATGTAGATCCACCATTCAATTTACAGACACCACCTATCAATGACATCTACCATTCAATTTATAGACACCACCTACCATTCATTGAATGCATGCCATCTACCATGCCTCATTTTTCATACGGCATATGGAAGTTGAGTAGTAATATCCTCACCACCTACCTCAAGAATGGAGGCTCTATATCAGCTCAAAAAACATGGCCAAACCTGCCATCAAAAAATGAACAACCTTCAATGAATACCATTGTTTCTCTGTCCACAGATTGCCTCTAACACCAGAGTCAATGTATTCCTCCATCCACTATCTTCAAATTCAGCTGCAATCCAAAATATAATCCCAAACTCTGCATATTCAGTGTACTATAAGTGTGATTCCACAGACTGACCAAGGGAAACATCTGAATCAGGAAAGGCAGGACCAGAACAAGAAGGCAGGGTAGCATCCAAAGAGGTAGTATGTGATAGGCACGGGTCAACCGGTTGGTCAACCGGCCCGGTTTAATTTTTTTGTTTCTCATTCTTTCATTAAGTGTGTATGCTCTATATTTGAACTGTGTAAGCTGTATTTGTTTAATTTTATGTGTAATTTGTTCAAGTTTAACTTTCTCAAGAGCATGAAATTCATGTTTGAATCAAACTTCATGTTTAATATTTTAAAACATAAAACTGTTCAACTAGATGCACTTCATGTTTAATATTTTAACTGAAGTTGTAAAAGGGAAACATGGATAAAATTCTAGTGAGGAAAATGTCTGTCAACTAGATGCACTTTTACACTGCTCTAAGTTACATTTAAATCAATTTTGATGTATGTGGGATTGATATTGTCCCAAGTTCTGAATTTCAGTCCCCCTTCTGCTATTTTTATTTCATTTCCTTAACTCCTACTGATTTCTCTCAACCAGGACTGATTTCTGAATTTGAGTCCCACTTCTACACTGCTCTAAGTTACATTCATTTTATTCAGCTTTTTTCCATGATGTTACATTCCTGATTATATGCATATTGGCATATGATGTTTTTAGGATTACTGATGTTTTTTGGATTAATATGCATACTGAAATATGGTAATATTTTTCTATTTTAATATGCATTGTAATATTACAAATATATTCATTTGAAATTCAACAGATTTTGACATCATGCCTAGAACTAAAAGAGTGAGACCACAAGTTGGTGAAAGTTCCAACCCTTCACGACGCTAAGAACAACAGGCTCAAATACAGTCACATCCTACTGATGATTTTCTCACTGCAAGTCATGCACTAGCTTTTCCAAACTTCTCTGCCCGACCGATTGTAATAGGGAGAAGGATAAATCTTCCATCTCAATATGATGCACTATTAATTAGTAAACTTGAAGCAATGGGATGGAAAACTTAATTAATTTGCCCCAAAAAGTATATCCACGGCTGGTAGCTCTATTTTATGTTCACTTAAGAGCTACTCAGAAAGAAGATGGAAATTCTACTCTTTTGTCATATGTGAAAGAAAAAGGTATATAGTTTGATATTTCTACTTTGGCAGGCATTGTTGGAGTTGAGTTAGGTGATGAAAATATTCATTTTCAGATTGAGGATGAGTTAACTAATATTGTTGGTAATGCTACTGATGTGTTTACTAGTATTTGTCGGAACAGATTTACTAGGACTAGTTTACAAGTAAGACATTTAAAACCTTATCTTCGGATTCTCCACCGGTGGATTGTAGAAAATGTCACTCCAAAAAAAGGACACCATGATGCTATCCCATATTTTAATGCATATTTGTTATACTGCTTTGAAGTTGGTCAGAAGTTAGATTTGTGTTACATAATTATGAAAGAAATGGTACTGGCAAATCAAGGTCAATTCACAGGTCGGTCATTACTGTTTGGGGCACTCTTAACAAAAATTTTCAAACATTTTAAGGTTCACCTTGCAGATGAAATGGATATCAAGATCCGTTCACCAATTAATCAAGATATCTTGTGACCCGTCTTTGGTGCAACTCCAATTTAATGGGAAGTGATAATGCTTCAGAAGATTCAGAAAATGAAGTCCCAGAAGATGATGCTCCACAAGATCCTCCTCATGCCAATGTGATGCCATCAACTGAACAACCTCAATATTGGACTGACTTTTTGGCCATGGAAGAGCAACGTTATAATCAACGCGTTCAATGGGAACAGCAAATGGCTAATCAGGTCAATTCGTTGGGTAGTCAGTTTGATACATTTGCCACTGCACAGAACTCATTAATTCAACAATTTGGTGATTTCCGTGTGGACATTGAGCATCGTGTAGATACGATTGTGCATCGTGTAAATGATATATACCAGCACTACTACCCTTATCCACCACCACCACCACCACCACCAGATAATGACTGATGATGTGATTCACATTATGTATGGGTATTGGTTTGTATTTTGTTATTTTAAAAACCTTTTGTTGGGTCAATTTGTGTCACGACCCAAACCCGGCCCTATGGGTTTGGTACCATAACCGGCCAATAATCCGAGATTACTTGATGTCTGATAAAGAATACAAGAAACAGTCTGAGGGCCTGGCGGAAGCCAACACAGTCAATAAATAATGTCCAATGAGCTGTGACAGTCTGTATGCAAAAAGATTTTCTTCATACATATATGCAACCAGTGACAGAACACTATGTACATATATACAATCATTCAAAACAAGGACTTAATCCCTGTTCAACAGTACAGTAAACATTCAGTCTATATAATCCATTCGGTTATTACAAAGGTAAAGACAAAGGCAGGAGGAATACTAAAACACCCTAAGCCTTAGCATGATAGGCTTGGAACCTCATGATGAGGCACATAGGCTTGACAAAACCGAGTAACCCCGACGCCTCTAGCTTTGATCCGGTGCTCAGACACCTACATATATATATGAGCAAAGGAGCTAAAGCCCAGTGAATAACATAAAGCGTAAAGGGGTTTAAAATGAATGTCCTTGCGGTAATGAAAACAGTTCATTTCAATCAGTATATCAGTAGTTCAGTACAGTAAACAGTCATATGTGGTACACCCATTAGCATCACAGTGACAGTAGGTCTTAAAAGACCGAACAAAGAATGATGGTCATCGATCAAGAATGAGTGGTTCCCGAGGAACCGACAGAGATCTCTGTGAAAGAATAAAGAAATGAGGGTGCTAAGGATGCCACAAGATGCTTTGGAAATAAATGACATACATTCATTCAAGAATAATACCTCAAGAAATTCGATTTAGTAAATGTGATTGATTCAAGATTCAAAAGATAATCAGTTGAACATATCTTTACACAATTGTTACTCACAGAGTTTTGGGCTACAATAGGTTAGAGCGTCTCCTCGAGGTGCCAACCCCATACAGTTAACAGATTGAACACACACTAAGTTTCACAGTTGGGAAAGATAATCATTTAATCCCTAGATTTGCCTTGGTGTGTTCTACATCTACATCGTCTTAAAGATGCCTTAAATATGCCCTAGGAATGCCTAGGATGGAAAGAGGATGCAAAGATGCACTTTTGAACACTTAACAAATTTTGCTGAAAATAGGGGTCTCGCTCGAGCGTGGCTTTCTACGCTCGAGTGGACATGTAGAAAAAGGAGCTCTGCTCGAGCGTGGATTCCGTTGCTCGAGCGGACTGCGTGCTACAGTAAAAATGCTGGATGCTCAGATTTTACGCCCAACGCTCGCTCGATGCCCGCTCGAGCGTAAGACACAAGTCCTCGCTCGAGCGGACTGCGAACTCATGAAAAGTACTGGATGCACGCATTTCACGCTCGAGCGTAACCTTTCTCGCTCGAGTGGAAAGCACGAACACAGAGTGTACGCCGGCGAGACTTTTCGCTGAGCGTAGGCTCAAAATCTGGAAATTCCAGATTTGAGTCCCAAGCTCAAAATCAAGTTCAAATGCTAAAAATTCAATCCTCTTAGGCTGAAAACTTGGAAAACACTCGTAAACACCTAATATTATATGTTTCAAAGATCAATTTGACAAATCAAAGCCCAAGGGTGTTTTAATTCAAACTCAATTTCAAACCAATTTTCATGAACATGCTACAAACATGACATGCATGAATTCAAATCATTTCAAAGCTTTAACATGATGCTCTAGTGAGCCAATTGTTCCAAAAACAAGTTGAAAACATGGACCATTGCAAAATTATGAACATGCATGTGACAATTGCCATGAAATCAACTCAAAATGCAAGGATATAGGCATACATGCAACATTTAAGCTTCTAATGCAACACTTTCAACCAAATCTAGGCTCATTTCTTCAAATTAGCATGAAACATGCAAGAATCAACTTAAAGACATCAATGAGAGGTTGAATTTCCTTACCTAAGCCTCGAATTAGAGGTATGGAGGCTCTAGAAGACAAATCTCCTATAATTTCTTCCAAGACTCAAGCCAATGCTACAAGTTGAGCTCAATTCTCACTCTCTCTCCCTCTAAGGCCGGTTAGAACAAGAAATGGGAGAAGAAATGTTTTGTTTGAGTGTAATGTAATGGTTTCAAATGTGTGGAGATAGTGGCCACTAAGTGGTCTAATTGTAAATAAGTTCAATTTATGTAATTTAGCTTATTTTAATCCGATTTAATCGTACCAAATCACATTTCAATTAAATGCACCATAAAATCACCTAAATTATGATGGTCCTCAAACCCCAAACAATTTCTGATTCAGCCGCCGATAAGGCCTTCAATTTACAGTTTAAACATATAAACATGAACAGATAATCTAAACATTCAAACAGATAAACATGCAATTAAACAGATACAGTTAATCGATTTAGTTTCGGATTTCAATCCGTCAGTTTAGTAATTCGGTCAGTTCATTTACTTTCCATAATCGGTCTTAATTTAGCAGTAATCGGCATTATTCAGTGATTAGTATGAGGGTTGTTACAATTTGTTATGACATTTGCCTATGCAGTTGTTATTTTGGTTTATATTGTAGTTTTTTATTTTAATGCCTAGTTGACAAAGGACATGATTATGTACATCTTGAAAATGCGACAACAAAGTCATTATCTAGTTATGATTCCTCTTGTACAAATCATGTTATAGTAGTCAATGACTTCACTTTAAATATCATTTTATAGAAGAGGAGGTTAATTAAAAAAAACAAACACATTGAATTATACGCCAAAGATCTGCCTATGCAAAAAACATGGCAAGAATTTGGTATTCAACTTCAAATATGGCAACAATACATATTCAACTTGAAATATGGCAAAAATACGTATCAGGGTTAATTCATAAAACCAAAAAAACTAACCAATACACGTTAGACGTAACATTTTTAAATAATAAAACCAATACATAAAACCCACAAATATGGAACCTTTTAAGGCAATCTATTAGTTGTTCGAAATAAAATCTGTCGTTGAAGATCTTCGTAGTACGCCTTTTGCATAGGATTTAAATTTGTTATGTCCATTGACATAATTTTATGATCTTCATTTCGTTGTTCTCTTTCATTCATCATAGATAGGAGTTTTAGTTGTTCTTCCCTATCTTCGGCCCTTCTTCGACGCTCTGCAGCCTTCTGCGCACGGTCTATCACCTTTTGTTCATCTCGCTGAATAGTTCTAGCAGAGATAGTTGATAACACTTTATCAATTTTGGATTGGTTAGTAGCCATTTCATCAAATCTACTATCATGTGTTGTTTGATTCTTCAACTTCTCTTTCGCGGCCTTAGTACCAATTGGTCGTGTTGATGTATTAGATGGTTGTTCGTGCACCGCATTATTCTGGTTGGATTGAGAAGCCTCATATTCACTTGGTGGATTCGAATATGGATCAGCATGTTGCGTGCTTCTTTTTTATCGAAATTCATCCCACTTACAACTTTGACGCAAAATCTCCCAACATGTATCAAATGTGAAGTGTTTTTTCTGTATTGCATGATACATCCGCTTCGCTTCAGTGACCTACAAAAAAAAAGTTACAAAGATTTCAATAACAAGTATACATTTAAAAAATAAATTTGATATTTAATAACACAAACAAAATTTACCATATCTGCCTCCGTTGTTCCACTTTGTTGCCTCAGTTGAATTTGTTCAAGAAAACCACAAAATTTATTAATTGTCTTTTGTATGGCTGACCAACGGTGAGTCAAAAAAATACAATTTCGATTGGATTCACTGCTCAATTGTGAATTAAAATTAATAAGTACTTGTTCCCAAAATATAGCCATACTCTAACTATTACCAGTAATAGGATCTTGAGAGACTGCTAACCAAGATCTACATAAAGTTTCATCTTCTATAATTGTGAATGCTTTACCACGAGAAACACGAGAAGGTTCTGAAATGAAATTAGTATCACTGTTCTGTGTGTTCTGTTCTCGTGAAGATTCCGACATAAAATTAATATGCGTGTTGTGCTCAAACATTTGTGATTCCTCAAACATTTCGAAATCTTCCATAGTTTAAAAAAATACAATACACTTACTGAAAAAAGATTGTAATGATATGAAGCTCAAACTCAGAAACTCAGAAGCAGATAATATTAATTAAAATTTCAAGGAAAACAAATATCTAATCACTGAAAAGAAAAAAAATTCACAACATATAAATGCTATTCTTAAAATGAAACACTATGTCAGCTTGATATAGAAATCAGATCTATTTTATAGAATACATCATCAACGGTAAATTTTCAAAATACTATTTTCAAAATACTCTGTCCATCTAACTGTAAATTATTATAACGGCTAGTTATGAAATATGCATGTCAAATATATTGAAAATTTAAATTTATATCACCCTTCAAATTATTGGTAATCACAAATGAACATATGTCCAAAAAAAACAGCTCAAATAAGTTGAAACAACCAAAGGCAAACTGTTTCGCCCAAGTCGTAATCAGAAGGATTTGGCCAACCCGGTTGACCGGGTGGTCAACCAGGTAGTTGACCGGTTGCTTTCGAACGGTCACGAATGGGCAGCAGTTCAAACCAACCAGCTGAGGGTTTAAACGAGGGTTCAAATGAGCCAGTGGCTGAAATGGTACACCGGTCGACCGGTTGGTCAATCGGCCGGGCAACCGGTTGGTCGACCGGGTCCCCCTCCAACGGTCACCAATAGTGTTTTGGTGAAATCAGTATTTCGTCGTCAGTTTGATGAATTTTTTGGTGAAATCTCAATCTGATATTCATTTGGTGCAACCGTTGGAGCAGTGAACAGTAGCTTTTTCATCAAAATTTGAATTTGATATCAGTTTTGGTAAACCGTTGGAGATGGTCTAAATATTTTTTCTCCAAAAAAGAAATACACAGTCTGTTTTCGCAGGAGACTTTTCAGCTACAGAATTCTAAAAATCATTAAATTTTTTTTTAAAAAAAAATCAACAAATTCAATTTCATTAGTAAATTTCACATTACAAATATTTATTTAATTAAAACAATCATATATATATATATATTATTAAAAGTAATATTTATCCTCAATTTTTCTCTCTCTTATGTGACACATCTCTCTTTCTTTTTTCTTTTCTTTTTTTTATTTATTAAAATGCCACGTGAATATAACAAAATTATTTTTAAAATTTAATATTTAAAAGACTTTTACTTAATCTAAATTACGCATAAACAAAACTTAATAGAATTATACATACTAAAAACATTTTACCAATTAATTTTATTCTACTTTTTTCACTTTTTTTCTAAAAAAAATTAAATATTAAAATATTTATTTTTATGAAATTTATTATATATATATATGTATATATTTTTATATAAGTTACATTTTCATAACATGATATGGATAAAATTATTAAAATGCATATAAATAATTTATTTAAAATTAGTATATGTGTTGATTTAAGTAATGGCTTTATGGAACGATACAACTAAAATTATTAAAATAATTAATTAGAATCATTATTTAAATTTTAAATTATTACTTCTTTTTTTTCTCTCCAATTTAACGATTATTTTAAATATTTTATGTATTCAAAAATATAAATAATTGAAATAAATTTTATAAAAAAAATTTAAACAAATATGTTTAGCCCCGTGTATCGCATAGGTTAGCTACTAGTTATTCTAAAATATATTAACTCTTTTTACTTTATTAAAAAAAAAAATTAAAAGTCATTATAAAAAATTCAAGGGTAAATTACAAATATATTGAGATTTGTTTAAAATATAGATTGCTCTCTATAGTTTAAAAAATTACAAATACCCCTTGACATAATTTTTTTTTAATAGAATTAACAAAAAAAAATATAATTTTTAATTGCTTTCTTATCCAACAAGAAAATTATCTGAATTGTTAATTGAAATATATTTATAATATCATTAAAAATTATTAATTGATTTGATAATTTATTAATTAAAGGACTATTTGTTATGTAATTATAAACTTAAAAGAATGAGATGTAATTTCTAAAATTACAAGATAAAATTTGTATTTTAAATAAATTTTAAAAAATATATTTATAATTATCCAAAATTAAATTACGAAATGTGGACACAATTAACAGCAATATATGCATTTGTTCTGAGCACTAATCACTTTGTTGGGTTTTATTTTTTTGAAAACACTTTTCAAAAAATTCTACTTTCTTATTTTTCAAATTTTTTTATTTTTACTAAATTTTTTTAATATTTTAAACAATTTTTTTAATTTTTAGACACACCTAACATAAATACAATAAAAAATTATAATTTTTGTAAAAAAATCTTTAAAAAATTCACTAAATACCAAAAATACCAAAAATTAGTATTTTTTTTCATATTTTTGTGTATTTATTAATTTTTTAAAATATTTTTTCACAAATATTTTACTTTTTTGATACATCTAAGTAAGGTGTATCTAAAAAAGTAAAAAAAATACTTAAATTTTTTAGAATATTAACTAAAAACAAAAAAATATGAAAATTAAAAAACTTAATTTTTAAAAATTTAATTCAAAAAATTGAAACCAAACACACTACATTATTAATAGCACTACATTTTTATATTTTTTTTAGCGATTCCAATTCGTAACTCGAAAGTTGTGGCTCGATTGTGGCTCAAGGGGTCAAAACGACATCGTTTTGACCCCCCCTTTTTTTTTTTCTTTTCTTATTTGCAGGAGAAGAACGAAGACCAGGAAGAAGAAGGAAGAAAGCAGAGGAGGAGGAGGAGGAGGCGGAGGCGGGGCGACGGCGGTCGGAGGCTGTGGCGGGGCTAGGCTGGGCGACGATTGTCTTCTCTCTCTCTCTCTTCCCCTCTGCTTCTCTTTTTCTCTCCATCTCCCTCTGTAATGACTCATAATTTTTTTTTTTAAAAAATAGCTAGTACATAATTTAATTGAGCAAATTTTCGAATTTAAGTGCTGTGTAAATTCTGTGCGAAAATAGTTCGGTTTTGTATTTTTTAAAAATAGTTACCAATCTCAGAAAATTATGAAATTTTTGTATGTTGTTCACATATGAGTCTAGCATGTCGAGTCAAAATTTCAGAATTTATTGATGAGTATTTATTTTAAGAAAATTCACGGACTGATCGGTGTTCGGTCTAGTGTATAGCAGAATTTGAAAGTGAGTTTTGGGTGTTTGGTCTTTTTTTAATTAAATGATCGTAGTAACCACCTTGGGAGTTGGTATTATTTATTATACAGGGTTATAATAAATATTTAAAAGTTAAATTTATGGTGTGTACCATACGATGAAAAATTATATATTTTATAAAGAATGAAACATGTATGTATTGTGAAATGAACAAAATATTATATTTTGTGGTGTACAAAAATATCATATTTTGTGGTGAGAAAAAAAATATCATATTTTGTGGTGAGAAAAAAAAATTATGCCATTTTATAAATTATATTATAAAATTTGAAAATAGTATTACAAAAAAAATTATAATATTTTTTTGAGAAATCATTTTCTTTTTGAAAAACCACCAAATCCACATGGGATTGTCTCCCCTATGCTTTTGCCGTTCCCCTCCTTTTTGCTTTCCATTTTGGCTGAATTTCCTCTCCCTCTCGACGTCTCTCTCTCTCTCTCTCTCTCTCTCTCTCTCCTCTCACAAAGTGTGTCTCTCTCCCTATCTTTCTATGTCCACCATTTTTACTCAAGCTTCAAGTTTGAAATTGGAGTATTTATAGTGAGATTTTGCAAAAGTGTTGTAAATGGAAGTTGGAGAACTCGTCGTAATCTTCGCAATGGTGTTCACGGATTCATGATCGGGCGACGTTTGCATTTTCAGATTTATTTTTCTACATATTTGAGGTAGGGACTTTCTTCATATTTTTACATTAAAGTTATGGTAGGATTATTTTGAGAAAATATATCATTATAAGAGGTATTGCATATAGATATATTTTCATATTTTTGTTTGATAATTTTTGGAAGAAAAATTATGTTGAAATGTTGAGAATGTTGGTATTTTGAGATTGATTTAAAAAAAATCATTTTGTGTTGTTAATTTTGTAAAAGAAATCCGAAAATAAAATTTAATAGTTGTATAGATTATATCTACATCATATTATGGTTAGATAATTTATTTTGAGAAATTAAGGTTGAAATATTTATCTCATCATTGAGTTTTGGAATTTATTTTTGAGAAAAATAAATTGATATTGAGGAATATTGTGTAAATTGTTAAGTAGAGATTTTTCTTACACTTCTTTATGCACTTTTGCTTGATTACATGGAGTTTAGAGTGGTATATAATTTAATTAGAATTTTTGAAAAATTTGCGTTTTATTTGCTTAAAAGAGAAATTTTGAGAAAAATAAAAAAGTTGATGCCCAAATTGCGAAAGTGTAAACTTGAAATATGTTTGTAAGATTATGAAAGAGTTACGTTTTTAATTTAAACAAAAACGGACTTCGATTCGATTAGTTTTGAAATTTTTATCGGTTTGTGGCCAAAAGAGCATTTGTAAAGAAAATAAAGGAATTACGTTTAACTTTTGGGGCTTTCTATTAAAATATGATGTCATAATTGAATAATGCTTGGAGAATGAGTTTGGAAAGAAAATAATGTTTTCTTGGACATGAAGGGCATGTTTGATTGGAAGGATTAGAATATGGGATTAGGATTATTAATCCGTGGGCCCAATTATCCTATGTTTGTTTTGACATTTTTTTTAGGATAGTTAATCCAACAAATTTGTAGGATTATTAGTTATGGGATACGGGTGGGATTGTGAATACCACACTAATTTCATAGAATTGTTAATACCTCACTATTAGTTTTGTGGAATCAAACATAGCCTTAGGGTATGTTTGATTGGGTGGATTAGAGTATGTGATTGAGATTATTAATCCGTGGACCCAATTATTCTATGTTTGTTTTAACATTTTGGTTTAGGATTATTAATCCAATGGATAATTAATCCAACAAATTTATAGGATTATTAGTAATGGGGTAGGGGTGGGATTATTAATCCAATGGATATTAATCCAATTGGATAGTGAATACCACACTAATTTAATAGGATTATTAATACTTCACTATTAGTGTTGTGAATCAAACACGACCTAACGGTATTATTTTACTTAATGTATTTGTTGGAATAAAATCGACACGGTTAGAAATGGATCTTGAGAGGTTACCGGACGTAATTGTGATATGAAAACTAGTGTAGTTGTTCATATTTGATAAAATGTGGAATATGATTGGTTTCTAAATGTTGGGAATCATAGGAGATTCCAAGTTATAGTTATATGTTGGATTATATGCCCATGTTGTTATCTTTTAATTAATATGTTAGAAATAACTATTTTGGCTATTGGTGAAAATTTACCATGTTGCATTTAAATGAGGATTTTGATAAAAATGGTAATATTTAATAAGTAGGGATTCCTACTCATTCTTATGTGTTTTAACATAAATGTTGAGTTATTTGTATAGATGGTTTGATTTGGGAAGTTAAGGTTGGAGATGTATAATGTTGAAAACAGGGGTTTTGTTCAATTGACTCATACCTGTGTGTTTTGGGTTTAAAATGGAGATTATTGATGTTTTTGATAATATTTGAGCCTTTGGGTCAATATTGAGAAAAAATGAAAAAATGCCATGTTTGGGTATGTTTGGGTCATTACCGTAATTAATGACAATTAATATGGAAATATGAAATTGAGTTGGAAATAATGAAATCGACTCAATATAAGGTAGAATGGTGGAGTTGGATTCATTAATCACTCACTTTGAAAATGTTGAGATTATATATAACTATTGTAGCATTTATTTTCTGTTTAGAAATAACTGCTTTGGGCTATCGGTGGATGATAGTCTTGATTGTTGTAGACAATGCATGATGATTAGGCAAACTAAAACTAATCGATTGAGTATGCTAAGGAACTTAGCGGTTGGAATAATACATTAACTTTATGTGTGGATTGACTGTGTATACGATCTATGTTTATATACATTGTATTCTGTGGGAGGAGATGGGGGATGTACTCCACGATTTATTGGAAGATGGGGGATGGACCTCTAAATCGGATTTTGTGTGACATTGATATAACACTACAATGTGTATCAAGTGTTGATTATGAAGTGTTGAATTGATTTGATATAGCATAAAAATGTATATCTTTATCAATTGTGAAATGTAGAAGTGTTTCTATGTTATGTTGATACAGCACCAAAATGTGTATCTTCGGTAACGTAAGGAAGTGGTTTATGTGTTATTGATACAGCATCAGAATGTGTATCCATTATGAATTACGAAAGTGTTTAAAAGATGAGTTACAATCTCATTAAATTATTTGGCTAAGTGTTGAGTCTTGTTTCAAGCTCAAAGTTGAAAGGAAATGGAAAATGAACTGAAACATGGACTTTAATGTCATGAAACTGAAATTTGTTTTTTTTTTTTGAAATGGAAGTACTGATGATATGAGATGTAATCTCACTTAAAGGGTATGGTCAGGTTCTGAGCTAGGATTATGAATTAAGAAATGGAAATTGTTATGAAACATGGATACATTTGTCATGTAATTGAATGGATTAAAAAGAATGTCATGTTACTATTGAAGCATGTTTATTTATTTAAGTTAATTAGTTGTGGTTAATTAAATAAAATGGATTTAAGAGATTATATGATAAAACCTTATGATTTTGACATGATATAATTTCACAAAAAATTTATAAGTATCTTTGTACTTGCATATCTTTTAATGTTTTAATATGGGATTGCTCGATGAGTTTTGCTCACCCCCTGCCTGTACATGTATACAGGGAATGCTTTTCGAATTTGAAGATCAAACAATGGGTTTTACCATTTTATAAGTGCAATGTGGAAAAGGATTGTACTATTTCATTTGTTGTTTGACTGAGTGCTACCTTTTTGTAAAGAGTAGTGTCCTCTCTTTTATTGTAAGCCTCAGGGCATTTCTTTTATTTGTATGTAAATGTCATTATTGTATAACGAGAGGGAATATGTATATTTAACTATTCATTATTTCATCCAAGGATGAAATGTTATTTGTAAATGAACTTAATTAATGAATATTGGTAAGGTTATCCGAGTAATAAAATACGGGGAGTGACACCCTCTCTTCCTCTTTTCTCCTTCTCTCTCTCTTTTCATTTTCGAGGCAAATTCGGGCTCCAAATTTCGAGCTACCGCTCATTTTTCTTTTTTTAATAAAAGAGATTCCCTCTCTTTGCATCATTACTACTATCTTTGTCAATCATAGGCTGAGACCAAACATTCCTACCTGCAGGTCCACCTATGGGGTCGAGACGTGTGGTGAGGGTATTAGTTGGTCCAGGGATAGCGTCACATGATGTTCTATGTGCATTGTGGTTGGTGAAAAGATAAATTTTATGATTTTATGTTAAGTAATTAGAGAACATGAAATATATGATAACTTGTGATTGATTAGGAGTATAGTCACGTGGTATTCTTAAACCAATTAATAAATTTTTTTGAGTGTAGACATTAATTTCTACTTGTATTAGTATGAGGAAAACACACAAATATATAAAAAATATTGAGTATAATAGTATTGTTATTTTATGATGTATTACTTATTTATAAAAAAATTATAAGTATATAAGTAGGCAACTTCTATCTTTTACTAAGTAAATAATATTGTGATTTTTATTATAAATTGAGATTATTTATTTAATATTGTCATATGAAGTTACTGTTATATCTAATATTTATTTTATTATAATAAGGTTAAGTTTGGTAAGTTGAAAAAAAATTAAAAAGTCAAAAAGTTATTTAAAAAGTTAAAAGTTATCACTATTCACCAAAAGTCAAAAATTACGGCTGCACAACTCCCAATTCTAATTTTTCCCTACACACTAATTTATACAATTTTTTAATACACATTTTTCATAAAAAGTCAAAAAGTTAACCCAAATAATCATATTTTATTCCTCAACTTTTTAGTCCAAAAAGTTAAAAAATGCATTTATTTAAAACATCCCAAACAACCCCTAAAACGCACAGTTGATTTGCAGCACTAATATGCGCTTGCATGTAGAAATCAATTTTGGTGGGTTTTAAAGCATTTTGATCCCTACTTTGTGAGATCTTTGAATCTTTCCTTTCCTTCGCATTTTCGCTTTGTCTTTTTATTACATAATAAGTTTAAAGGTGTTTTAAAAAAAAAATGATTAAATTGATCAAACGATTTGAATTTGTTTAAATGGTACATACAATTTGGACTATTTTTTAATTGATGATTAAATTTCAATTCTAAATAATTAAGAATCACTAATTATAATTCAATTTATGGATTAAGACTTAAGAAACTATGGCCCCGTTTGGTGTAACTGTTAAAACAGATTATAAATTATAACTTAACAAATTATAGATTATGACTTTAATCAAAAGCTGTTAATTTGTTTGGTGTAATTGTTGGATTATAGATTTAAGTTGCTGAGTAGTGTTTGTTAAATAAGCTATGAAGTAATTTTTTTTAATTAACTTTTATTTTTTGTTATTCATTACTTGTTAACATTTCTCATAAAAAATAATAATAATAATTCATAGTCCATTTAAGTCTTTTTTTATTTTAAAAAAAAATAATTAAAAAAAATCTAAGATTATAACTGTAAATTAACATGTCTACAGCAGAAGTTGATAATCAGAAGTAAGGGATGAATAGCTTCTCAGAATCAATTTTTTTTGAGTTAAAATAAATTATTAGAATCAGAAGTTGTTTGAAATAAGTTTAATCAAACAATTCAAAATAATTTTCCAAAGCAAAAAGTTATAAGTTAGCTAAGAAAAGTCTAAACAAACACCCCCGGTATATAGAACTTAATTGAACCGTTCTTTATCATTAGGGAGTCTCGGGTTGCAACCCAATTGGTCTTCGACTTGCTATAATAATCTAACTCTCTCAATTTACTATTTCGATGATTTGATTTAGTTTTAGAAATTCAATGATTTGATTTGGTTCTTAAAGTTTTAAAATCTCAAATAACTAATTTTATTTTGATCCACTTCACAGTCAAACTAAACCGATCCATAAATACTTCTTAATAAGTTACTTTAACTCGACTGTACAAAGAGAAGTGTCCAAATAAAGGAATAACCCAAAATTATAAATCTAACTGTGGAGCTCAATATTGCAGACTTGGAATTAACAACAAATGCCTACTTGTTAAAGCAATTCATTTTTGGAGAAAATAAAAATTCCACTAGCTCAGTAATCTTACAACAATGCTAGAGACTCCCAGTACAGACGACCCCCAGTGATGTGGCAGCGTGTGGTTGGCCGAAATCCAAAAAAAAAAAAAAAAACAATTTTCTGGCCAATCAGGGAAAACCCCCAGCACCCCCAGCTGGGGGTCTAAGTCATTTTTCGTAATCTTAATTGTAAGTACTTAATAAAGCGGCTAGGGTTGAGAACAATTAAACATATCTATTGTTTTTTTTTTTTTTTGGATTTCAGCCAACCACACGCTGCCACGTCACTGGGGGTTGTGCTGGGGGTCTTTAGCATTGTTGATGATGCCTGATGCACAGCTTACCCTATTAACAAATGTAATCGTAATTATTAATATACTAGCATACGAACCGGCCTAAACACATAATTAAAAATAATTTTAAATTTAAATAATAATATAAAATTTATTTAAAAAGTATAGAAAAATAATTTAAAATGAATTTAATTTTAACCAATTTATTAGAATATATATATTACAGTTGTTATGTCATTAATTTTAAGTTTACAATAAAAAAACAGATGTCATAATTTAATAGGTAAAAATAAAAATAAATAGAATAAATTAAAAAAATTATATTTATAATAAAATAAAAATACATTTCGTTTTATAAAATTTTAAGTTTAGTTTATTCTATGTTAAAGTTTGTCATAGAACTTAAAGATTGTAGAAATAAAACAATATATGTGGATACAAAAATATTTGAGACCACAAATTAATGGTAACACTAATGATGTGGCAGTGAGCCCCATCAACGGCCACAGTGTTGCTGTGTCTTTTTTTTCTTTTTTGAAGTGTGTGCCAACTCATTAGTATTGCTTTAAAGCATCACTTTTAGTAGTCTGTAGCATTGCTGATATTGATAAAATCCTAAAATCAATCAATAAACCAACTAACTTAAATAAAAATTAATTAATTAAAATTTTTAAATTTTATTTTATTTTAAAATTAAATTGTCTTCAATTGAAATATGCACAATATTCTAATATTAAATATGAATAAAAGTTTCACTTCATATAAGTGAAACAACTCACTTTTTCATTCTTATTTTGATGTGGGATTATGTAAAATAAAAGTTAACAATTGTTTAGGTGTGAAGTTTATTTCGAATCAAATAATCTCAACCATTTAATCTTTAATTATGTCATCTTTAATTTATTTCGAATCAAACAAATCTAACTAATATATTTTGATAAAACTGCTAAAATAGCGATTAAATCAACGAATCAGTCAAATCGAAAAAGGTTAAGCTTAATCGGTTTAAAAGATCAATTAACTTATACAAAAATTAATTAATTAAAATTTATAAATTTTATTTTTCTTTTAAAATTTAAACTGTCTTAAATTGAAACATGCACAATATTACAATATTAAATGGGAGTATAAGATTCACTTTATGTAAGTAAAAGAATTCATTTTTCTTTTTTTTACCAATGTAGGATTGTAAAATAAAAGTTAATAATTGTTTGGGTGGGAAGTTGATTTCTAATTAAACAATCTCAGTCGCTCAATTTTTAATCAGATCAATTTTTAGTATATTTTGAATCAAACAACTCTAACTAATATATTTCTGTAAAATCACTAAAATTGCGATTAAACCAGTGAATCAATCAAACCGAAAATGATTCAGCCTAATCGGCTAGATCGAAAGGCCAACCGACTTACATAAAAATTAATTAATTAAAAATTAAAAATTTTATTTTAAAATTTAAACTGTCTTGAAGTAAAATATGCACAACGCTATAATATTAAATGAGAGGATAAGATTTAATTTATATAAGTGAAACAACTCATTTTTTCATTCTTTTCGCAATGTAAGATTGTAAAATAAAAATTAATAATTGTTTGGGAGGAAGTTTATTTTTAATTAAGCAATCTCAACCATTCAATCTTTAATTAGATCAATCTTTAATTTATTTCAAATCAAACAATTCTAACTAATATATTTTGATAAAACTGCTAAAATCACTGTTAAATCAGCGAATCATTCAAATCGAAAATGATTCAGCTTAATTAGTTAGGTCAAAAGGCCAACCAACTTACACAAAAATTAATTAATTAAAACTTTTAAATTTTATATTTATTTTATTAAAATTTAAACTGTTTTGAACTGAAGCATGCATAACACTATAATATTAAATGAGAGTATAAAATTCATTTTTATATAAAGTGAAATAATTTACTTTTTTATTCTTTTCCTGATGTGGGATTGTAAAATAAAAATTATTTGAGCAAAAAATTTATTTTTAATCAAGTAATCTCAGTCATTAAATTTTTAGTTGAAATGATCCATACCATTCTAACCATTTATATTTTTATGACATTTTCAAAAATCATTATGTTTTATTATATAAATATATATTAAGGAAACAAGTACTTTATGTTTTATATGATAAAATGGAGGGAGAAAATACCAATAAATAAGTTTAGATAGTTTGAACCATTTAGTTTTGTAATTTATTTTGTAAACTGATTGCTCCTATGTCGATGTTAATTACACTTGAGCCCACGAATGTAATGCATGGGTTGGCTATTTGGAAGGGTATATTGGGTGTTTAGGTGATATTATAGTTACCAAAAAGTCCAAAAGTATACTATAACATTTTTTTCTTTTTCCCTCTATTGCGAACAAAACGGAAGCTTAAAAATGGGAACGTCAATGTTTCCTTGACGATGTTGCAGTGTTGATCCTCAGTTTGTGTGAGTTGAACGCAGGATTTGGGAAAGTTACACTCAGAATTTGTTATTCCCTAAATAACATTACAAAACCCCCAAAAAGCCTTAGAAAATCATGAAAACCCCTCCTATCAAATTTACAAAGGCAAAGAGGCATGGGAACTGGGACATTTTGGAGTGCAATTAACATTGAAGATGTAACGTCGATGATTTAAAATTAATCCGTCAACGGTATCGTTGATTGTGTATTAGTGGGATAACCACAAGTATGGTGTCTTCGATATTAGTTTGGTTATTTGTGGAACAATACGACATCAAGGTCTATGCTCAAAATGAGTTTTTGTTTAATTGGTGCATCATGTGGAGTTTTAGGTGATCTTATTCACGTCGCAAGTTTTTGGGTTTACCATTGATTGCAAATGTGATGTTGTGCATGTTTGTAATGTGACAAATACATGGTTTTGTTGGTTAATATTGTAATATTTTCATGGGTTTTGAGGTTACCAGTGATTGCAAATGTGATGTTGTGCATGTATGTAATGTAACAGATACATAGTGTTGTAGTTAATGTTTATATGATTGGGTGTGTATTTTGTAATGTTGGGGTCTAGTGGAAGAATGTATGCCTGAAAGTGTTGGTGGGGTTGGGTGGTAGTATAGGTTAGTGGCTGAAGATTGTCAAACTGTGTCGATGTTATGTCATGCGGTTGGTGTTTGATGCTAATGTTACAAGTTGTTAGTGAGAGATTTAATGGTATGGCGATGTGGCTCTGGACTAATGTTATGTAAGTAAATGTGAACGTTACAATCAACACACCTCCCTAGGAAAACGCAAATGATTTAACATCAATAATGGATCACCAAGTAGGTAACATCCATAATCCATACAATCACTCAACGAAATCTCTAAAAAAAAAATGGAAATGTTAAACCATACCTTATCTATATACACTCAATCCCAAAAAAAAAAATCAAAAACATAATCACAATAAGGGGCAAATAAGTAAACTCAAATATTACTAAATCAAATCAATAATACATACTACAAATAAAAAGGACTATTTAGTTTATAAAAAAACATATATGACAAAATAGACTAACATTTCCTCAAATGGAATTTATAAATAATTTTTTCTTAAATAAAAGATAGCCACTAAAATTTTAAAAATGATTTAAAATTAAAAATATTAGTTAGAAATATTAAAGTTGTTATAAAATTTTTCACTAACAACTTTATTTTTCTTAATATATATGTAGATATAGATATAGATAGATTTTATCTTCTCTTTTTTTTTTTTTTAAAATAATAAAACAATAAATTAAATAAAACGTTTGAACCACTTTGGATCAAGATAATGATGCCCTACCTGAGCTCAAGATGTAGTGGAAGACCCTATTGTTTTGACAAGTGACAACAACCAACAGTACCAGAGCAATTTGGAACCGAAGTTATTACCTTTTTTTTTTTTTTTTTCCGCAATAATAACAATTTCATGGTATCTTATTATTTTGGATAAATTATAAATATACTCTTTAAAATTTATTTAAAATATAAATTATTTTTTATAGTTTAGAAAATTATTCCTTTGTTATAATTTTTTATTTAACACAATTAATTAAAAAATAAAATTCATAATTGTTCTCATATACAATAATAAAGTTATTTAAATTATTAATTAAAATATATCTCTAATATTATTAAAAACTATTAATTAACTTGATAATTTATTAATAAAAAAAATAATTTATTATGAAATTAGAAATTTCAAGAGTGAAATGTAATTTTCAAAAATATAAATAGTAATTTGTATTTTAATTAAATCATAATAAATGTATTTATAATTTACCTTATTAGTTTTTATTCCACACTAGCCTATCATTTTTGGGAGAAATTATTCAATATTTTCATAGTACCATGTATTTGTACTCCTTAACCAATCATCATTCAATATGTCTGTTTATGTTCTCCAATCACCTAATATAGTCTCCGTTTGGGAAGTAGGTTGACTTTTTTACTTTTTTGGTTATTTTAATCTAGGACTAAAAAGCTTAGTTTGGAAAGAATTTTTAATTTTTTTGACTTTTTTATGAGAGAAAGAATGTAATAATTATAGATTAGATGTAATATTTTATCTTATTAAATTAAAAAACTTATTTTATTTTTTGTGATTATTTGAGCCCAGAAAACCTCTTAACCAACTTGCCAAACAGAGACATAATATCTCACCTACATCCTTTCTCTATCTATTATAATATTATAAAATGTTATATATTCATATTATGAAATTACAAAATAATTACGCATCATTTTTGGTTTCTTCACACCATTCGCCTTTTGTCTTTTTAGCCGTCTTTGTTGACATTGTAACCCCATGTCCATCTCTAATTTATCTCGGATATATATATTTATATATTATCTTTCTTTCCATGGTATTGATTATTATAAATATTATAATTAATTTTTTTTATAATTTAAAAAAAAAATTTAATTAAATACATATAAGATATAATAAAAAATATTTTTGAGAATAACTAAAATAGATAGCAGTGATCCAATTAAAATCAAGACAAAAAATTATTTATACTTGAAAAGTTTTGAGCTTAAAACTATGGAGATATCTTTGATTTCAGATTTTGACTACTAATGTCTGGTTGGACAACATATTATTTTAATAATATTTTAATTTTTTTATAAAAAGGTATATATAAAAATAAAAAAATTAATATGATAATTTATAGTGATTTTTGACTAAAATTAAAAGTTGTCAAATGAGGTGTAAGTCAACCTCTTGAGTTTTTCTCATGTGCAACATATATTTTTAAGGAAGAATTATGTGTAGGTCCAATAAGTGGACTTATTGTTTAATAAGTTCTGTGATAATTAATGTTTTTTTTATCAAACACTATTAAAAAATATTACTAATTATTAATTTTCAACGACAGTTTAAAAATTTTATCACAAAAAATGTCACTAAGTTTTGGCGATAATTTAAAAAAATTGTCACTACTTTTTAATTTTCAGAGACATTTGAAAAATTCGTTAAAGAAAAACGTCACTAATTGTAAGTTTTATTGACAATTTATAAAAATTATAAGAAAAAAATGTTACTAATTGTCAATTTTTAACTTTAGCAACATAAGTAAAAAATAATCATAAAAACTTATTTTTAGCAACGATTTTACTATAACTTCTCAATGAGATTTAATGAGAATTAAATTTAATTATTAGAATTTATTAATAGTTTATCTCTGTGTGTGTGTGTGTGTTGGGGGGGGGGGGGTTCATCTCTTATAATTTCTCTGATCAATATGTCCTCTAGTTATGAAGTTGGTAGCCTTTGGTTATGACCAATTATAGTATTAATTATGACTTGATTATACGCATTGTAGTGTTTGTTATGACGCATTGTAATATTGATTATAATATTATTTTAGCTATGACTCAAAAAGTCTTTAGTTATATCGTTTGTGAAATTTGATTACGACTTACGTTTAGCATGAAGTTTTGGGTTGGGTTATGACTATTTTAGCCACAAAAAGATGAAATAAGTTTTTTAACTTAATAAGATAAAATGTCACATTCAAACCATAATCATTTTTTTTTTCTCACGAAAATAAAAAAAGTCAATAAATTCATCCAAAACGATACTTTTTAATTTAAAACTAAAATAACCAAAAAATTAACCAACTTCCAAATGAAGGCTTAATTATAATCTTAAAAAGATTTAGGACTAGTTTGGCATAACCTAAATAAGCTAAAAAGTCAAAAAGTCACTATCTTATTTAAGTCACATCATCTTATTTAAATTACATCACATCTCTAACACATCACATTAAACCCAACCCAAACCCACCAATAAGTCAAAAAGTACATTTTTTTAAAACATCCCAAACCAATGACATACACGTTCTTTTAGCATAACCCATCATTAACACATTACTTCGTTCAAAAAAACAAAAAACAAAATCATTAACACATTACTGTCTTCAAAATACGAGTAGATTCTGTCAATCAAAAAAAAGAAAATACTTTGTTTTATTTGTAGAATTAGCTTGCAATTGAAATAATTTTCTGAGTGAATTATAGTTTATAGAGTATATTTTGTCCATTAATTGATATGGACAGCCACAAGAGTCGAGCAAAAATGAGAGAGTTGTTTGAAATTCGTTAATCATTTCAACAAAAGTAGAAGAGACAGAAATTTACTCATTTCTCATTTTAATTCTTCCAAAAAACATTGTTTCACTTTCATCTTTCAATCATCAAACTTTTTTCAATTTGGTCTAATTTATAATTAATGTTATGATCTAGTGATGGAAAATGACACTAGCACAACGCATCCCTGACTCAGCCTATATTTTACCCATATTCAGGGATAAACATGAAACACGAAAACGGGTAAATTACAAATTACTTTTAATGAGTGAATTCTCATTTTAGAACTTTATGTTCCGTTCGGTAGCCCTCTCAAATTATAGTTCTATCCATTAATTTGAGTGTGGTATTTATTTTGAGCTTTCAAATCATAATTCTACACACATTTCTCAAAACTCAATTCAAAACATAATCATTACTTTTCAAAACTCATAACTAAACACATAATTCAAAACTCAATTCAAATCAATATCTTAATTTTTTAAATATTTTAAATATTTAAATATTTTAAAAATATTTTAATATTTAAATATGTTACGATTTTTTTAATTTTTTAATTTTTCAGGCAAATTACATATATCTCCCTCGAGGTTTAGCTAAATTACAGATAATTCTTGAGATTTCGGAAATTACAGATACCCCCCTAAGGTTTATATTTTCATAACACATTACCCCCTAATTTGTTATGCAAATAGTACTTTCAGGGGGGTATTTGTAATTTTTCAAACTTCAGGGGGTATCTATAATTTTGCTAAACCTCGAGAGGGTATATGTAATCTGCCCTAATTTTTTGAATATTTTTAAATATTTTAATTTTTAAATATTACGATTTTATTTTTTTAAAATTTAAAATATTTTATAAAAATAAATTCAAACTCTATTTTATAAAAATATTTTTAAATATTTTAATTTTTTTGTTATATATTTGGTTACGATTTGAGTGTAGAGTTGTGAAAATATGGAGTTTCGAGCTATGTGTTTGGTTATGAGTTTTAAAAATAATTTCTTAATTGAGTTTTGTTTTATTTGTTTAGTTACGATTTGAGTGTAGAGTTGTTTTTAAATTTAAAATATTAAAATTTAAAATTATTTAAATTTTTTTTGAATATTTAAATTATTTAAATTTTTACGATTTAAATTTTTTGAATATTTATTTTAATTTTTACTTATTAAATTTTTTAGATTATTTAAATTATTATGATTTAAATTTTTTGAATATTTATTTTGAATTTTTTTTCCTTTGTAGTATTTTCAATTAAAAATTTGATTAATGTTATTTTCTGTTAATAATAAATTTTTTTAATTGAATTTTAAAAAGAGTTTGGTTATAAGTGTTGATTAGAATTTTTAATAGTATGAAAGTAGTGTACTTTGTTATGAGTTATAACAATTTTAATAAAGTTTTGAAAACTCTTTCCGAAACTCATAACCAAACAAATTTTCTTATTTTACATGTCAAATCAAATTTTCAAAACTCAATTCCACACTCAATTCAAATTCAATTCAACACTTTATTAAAAAATTATAACCAAACAAATTTTTTACATTTAAATTATAATTTCAAAACACAAACTCAAAATATAATTTATATTATTAAATTATAATTAGAAAATCTTACTATACGAAGCCTTAATTTTGTTTTTACTAATTTGGTCCGTCAATTATTTGATTGTTTCGAATTTGGCTCAACTCTCAATTCCAATTCTTGGCAATCACGTGGTGCCACCTAGTGACATGGGCACTACCTAGATGGAAAAAGCCTCATACACCCAGTAAACTTGACACTCAGTGACACCCAGTGCCACGTGTCACTGGGTGATTGGCTTGAAATTAAAAAAAAAAAAAAAAAAAAAAAAAAAGGAAAACTGACCAGTGGGGGTGCCCCACGTCACTGGGGTGAACCCCCATTGGGTGTACAAAGCGCGGTTGTACCTAGATTTAAGAAAAATGATTGGTGCACACAAAAATTGTGCACACAATGCCCCTAATTTTTATATTTGGTAAATTCTGTTTTTTTTTTTTTGTTTTTGCCTTGTTTTTTTTTTTTTTTTTTTTTGCCTTGAAATGGTAATTTCGGGGAATTCGGGGCCGGGGGTTTCGAGCTCCCAACTGGAGCTCTAGATTTAAATATATCTAGATCTCACTTAGAAGGTGTTTGATAACATGATTTAGAACTTAAAATTAAATTGATTAAATGATAATTAATTAAATCTATTTAGTAACCATAATTAATATCACTTAAAATTTTATTTATCTCTTAAAATATAGACTAAAATTTAAGAAAATTTTAAATCATATAAAACTTACTTAATTCTGACTGAATTTATAAATACTAAACATAAATTTCAATATACATTATTATAAACTCACCACCACTACCACCACGACGACTAACACTATCACTACCACCACCATCATGCCACCGCTACTGTTACCACTACAACCACCATCACTACCGCTACTACCACCACTATCACTATGCCTCCACCATCACTATCACTAGTACTACAACCACTACCACCACCATATCATCGTTACTACTACTACTACCACTACCACCATCACCATTACTACCATTGCCACCACTGCCACGACTATTACCATTACCACCACCACCACCACCACCACCAC
Organism: Camellia lanceoleosa; assembly: GCA_025200525.1. NCBI lineage: Eukaryota > Viridiplantae > Streptophyta > Magnoliopsida > Ericales > Theaceae > Camellia > Camellia lanceoleosa. The sequence goes on from CM045766.1 coordinate 75,663,872, forward strand.
CACCATCATTACCACTATCACCACCACCACTACCATGCCACCGTCGCCGCCACTACTACTATCACCTTCATTACTATTGTCATTATTGCCATAAACACCATCGTTATTTACTATCATTACCATTACTACCACTACCACTACCACTACCACCATCACCACTATGCCACTGCCACCACTGGTGCCACCACCATCACAATATAAAAATTAAAATATATAATTTAAAAATAATAAATTTTAAATTTAATGTTATACATATTAAATAATTTATTTTTAATTCAGCACTTAAATTTTTATCAACAGGTTTTCAACGTAAAATATTCAGTATTCAAATTTTAATACTTAATTTTTAGTCTTTAATTTTCAAATTTTAACTTTATCAAACAGCACCTTAAATTGCCTATTTTTTTCTTCTTTGATTTGTGTTATATGCTTATATGGTGATGTGGTTTGGAAATACTCTTTGATCTAGATAGACGATCTTGATCCTCTAGTTGCTACCTGAAATGGAAATGAACACTCCGGCCGGGGGTGCCGGAATTAGCACTCTGACGGACAAATCAGTATTCTCTCAAGTTTTCTTATTTCGCAAGTTATCTTCTTTGTTTTCACATGCCTCACTTTGGCTTATGCTCATCATTTCATATTGTTCTCTAGGGGCCCACTTTCTCTTCATCACCTTTTATCATCACATCTGGGACCTCCAGATATGCCAGAAGCTTTTCGGCATACTCAGTCCGCGGGATAGATTTTATTCAACCTTGGTCTTGTTTAGATGGGTTTGGTCATGCCAAGTTATCTTCACCAGTCTTCTTGGTATCCTCTTTAACCAGCTCACCTGAGTGGTCACTTTTATTCGGCCCCCACAATTGCCCCCCAAACATCCGAATAACATATTTACTCGACGTGTTTGGTTTCTCGGCTAACGAAACAAAAACCCTCGAAAGTCAGAAATATGGCAGTTGCACTCCTTTTCGTATTGATTCATTAGAGCAGACGCGCTACTTGAATCATTACGACTTCTCACCCCTTCGTATTTGACATTCATTTAATGTGATTTGAAATCTGTACCTCCGTATACTCTTGAATCGAAAGGCTATTTACATCCTTGAGCCCGTATACTCTTGAATCGAAAGGTTATTGACATCCTTTGAGCATCCTTCATAGCAACCTCCTTCAAGACCTCTGCAACCCCGCTTCTTACTATTCATCTTCTTCCTTAGTATGTAAGTCCCCTTTCTCTTCTCATTCTCTTCTTCATTCTAGTTCCCTGCGTGTTTTGCTTTTATTTTTTGTACATGCTGTTTTCATTCCATCTCAAATAGCGAGGCATTTGAAAGCTCTCCTTTCTGAGGATCAAATTGCAGTCTTCTGTTGTCACTTTTCAATCCCAGACGACGTTCACCTATCTCTTGTTTCAGACAATAGGGTGGACATGGAAAGGGCTGACACAAGCACCATTAACTTTTCTCTTTTGGCAATTGTACAAGGTGGAGTTTGATTCCCATTCTATCTTCTTCTTAGGACAGTCCTGCACTACTGGGGATTAATTCCCTCCCAGCCAAGTGTGAACTTTTACCGAATAATCATGGGTATAATGGAATTGAATCGCTGACTGGGTCTTAACCTAGGAATCCCAGCTATACGGCACTGCTACGTCATGGCAAAATCAATCCACGAGTGGTCACATTTTTAAGAGCCAAGGACGTTGACCATCATTTGGTAACCATGCTCGCCAACTCTGGCAAAAGGGTTGATGATGTCATGGTCATCGTCTGAGACAATTGGGAATTCGCGGAGGGAGAAGATTGCCAAGACCTAGTGCCAAGGCAAAAGGGCAAACCAGGTGACCGGCTAGAATTGCTAGCATGTCTTAAAATGAACGATTTATTCGGCTTAATTATTGTGCTTATTACTTATGTTTTTTGCAGGAAACAACTTGAAAAGAGCATTGACATCTACGGACGAAGCTGTTTTGGAGCAGGTTAAGGCGGTCCTCAATTACAAAGGCTGTGCAAACCTTCAAGGACAGGGGCGTACCCATGTTTAGTCGAGATACAATCCAACTTACTCCACTTTCTCGGTCGTAGATAATATCCTTGTGCCGACACATAAATGGAAGCTTAATGTACTTATCTTTCCCAGCTATAAAAGTCTAAGGGATATTGGTGTCGATGGTTCCAACATTGGCGAATAGATCGGCGAAGAGGTCGGTGAAGACGTTAAATCGGAGGGTCGCGCAGATGACCAAGAGTTGAATAGAGAAATTGACTTGGCGTTTGAGCATATCGACCCAGACCATTACACCGATCTCCCTTCTACTTTTGGCCGAGTAGACTTATCTGCTTCAGAGGACGATATCTTTATTGGCTTAGAAAATCTTCCTGGAGCTAAATCCGAAGACGAAGAGATGAGCAGAGAATCACTTGCTCAATTTGCCAGGCAACAAAATGCAGAGAAGATGGCGGCTAAGAGGCAAGCCAGTGGGTCTGGGGGGAACCAAATAACGCCGACTCGTGAGGTAGGTTAAGAAGAAACGGCTTGGGAAACAACTGTGGCCGAGTTGGTTCCTAAACAGAATCAGGCAGAAGTCTTGGGAGCCGATCTGACAGGGCAGAAGCGACCTGCCGAGACCTTGATTGATTTATTAAAGGCGCCGATTGAGAAACGACTAAGAGTGGATACGTCGCCCATCAAAGATGATTTAGCCGAGGTATTCGTCTTCAAACCACGAATGAAGAATGAGTCGGTGCTTGCCAGTGGGTCGGCCATCAGAGATCCCACCGTGGCCTTAAGTGTGGCTTTGGTGCTCTCGTTGTCGGCAGACCGAGCAACTTTTCGTGCCGAACTGGATGTCATCTCAATTGCCTTGGCGGCACAGTCGACCATTTTGGTAAGTTATTAAAACACCTAAAATTTCCCAATAGCTTAAATACTTGTTCCTACTCAAACTAATGTCGACTTCATTGCTTTTCCAGATGGCGGGAAGGATCGCAGAGATCGGCCGTCGTCACTATGACATCGTAGAGCGATTCGGCGTCCTTGAATGCTAGTTAGAAGAGAAAAAAAGGCAAGGCCATTGCAGCAATTGTTGATTTGTCTACAGCGACGGTAAAAGTCGAAGAAGAACAACCAAGGGCAGTTGCTGCTCAAGAGAAAGCTCAACACGCCGATCTGCTTCGCAGGGCCGTCGAAGAGAGAGCTAACTTGATATATGGATCTCTAAAGTCGGCTCAAGAAGAAATCTCCCAGTTGAAGGTCAATCTTGAAGCGGAGAAGAAGGTGAGGGAGCTCACTAAGGTAGATGCGGCCAAAGCCTTTGATGTCGGCTAGCTAAAGGCCAAGGAGTTGTACACTGATGAAGCCTTGAAGTTCGAGAATCGAGGCTTCAAGCACGGATGGCTCAAAGCTTTGGCCTGCTAAGGTGACTCTCGATCAGCTGATTCCTTATGAACAATTGGAAGTCGAACCGCTGGAATTGGATCTAGAAGATTTGGACTTTTGATCGGCGTTTTTTGTAATGGATATTCTGCTGTGTTTCTTTGTTTTGTAAGCTTTTATTAGTTTTTGTTAGCACTTTATTTTAGACGTAGGCCATTTTCATGTATAAAGTGGATGTACTCATGCAGTTCATTAATGAAAATGTCTGTTTTGTTAATGAATGTTAATCATTAAGTATTGAAAAACTAAAATATGCGATATCAATTAAGATCATGGCTTCTAAATCTTACTTTGCCCCAGCTTGATGAGCATAGTCTTTAATACATGGACGAAACATGTCCATGGGATCAAGTGGGGCGTTGTCCTAATTCAACAAAATGTTTGAAGATAAACCGAATAGATTAATAAATCTGTCCTTGCCCTAGTTGATCACTGAGCATAACTGCTGAATATATGGACGAAGCATGTTCATGGGATCAGGTGGAGCATTGTCCTAATTTAGCAAAATATTTGAAGATAAGCCGAATAGATTAATAAATCTACCATTGGCCCAACTAATCATTGAGCATAAGCGCCGAATATATGGACGAAGCATGTTCATGGGATTAGGTGGGGCGCTGTCCTAATTTGGAAAAATTCTTGAAGATAAGTTAAATATATTAATAAATCTGCCCTTGCCCTAGCTGGTCACTGAGCATAACTGCCGAATACATAAGTAAACAGTCAGTTCGTAAACACTGCATCCGTAATTAATAAGCTGGGAAGGGCAGACGTGCATGGGGCCTGTGCTGTCGTTAAATATACACTTCTCAGATCTAACATAGTACGAGAGGGAAAAGAGCACTACGTCGACCTGAAGAGATTCGTATGTCAAGAAAAACATTCTATAACAGCAGATGAGAGGGTTGAACTAGACGTAGAAATGAACGGAGAGGTTGGTGGTGAACCCGCGCGAACGGGTAATAGGACGTCGGAGGAGCGTAAGAGGCGTCGTTCCCCTCCTCATCGAAGAAGTCTCCAAGAGGGAGCTGGGTAGAAAAGTCACCAAAGAGGGGGATGCAATAATGAGGGAGCTCCAGGACTAGAAGTGCACATGCCTTACCACGAACCGAAATTAGCAAGCCACCATGCCCATTAAGTTTTTTGATTTTTGTTGGGAATAAACCAATGATCGAAGCGGACTCAATTATCCCCGATCCGAATGTGGCAGTAGAGTTTACTCGACAAATTTTTCTGCCCGAAGTCCAACAATCAATGGTCGGTCGGGTTGATTACAAAATTTTTTGAGAGGGCGCCCATTGAGCGGTCAAATGACTATATAGCTCCTATGAGATTGGCATGCGCCTTTGCGCCACGCGAAGAGAGATTGAACAGAAAGACGACCGCATTTGGAACTTGGAGCACTGTGCAGAGAAGGCCGAGAGAGAGCTAAGAAAGGCCAAGGCTATCGAGATGCAATCGGCGGGTCAAACGAACCCGATTGTAACGGATAGAGTAAACCAGCGCCTGCTTGATCATGCCATAGCCGATCGGGATACGGCAAGCATGTTCGCAAAAGAGGTGATAAGAATGTGGGCCTATGAACAAGTCTTTTTTGACGGCCGAAAGATCGGCATTGAAAAGACCAAAGAGAAGTTGGTAAATGATGTTTGCCAATGCGAGAATCATGGATTTAAGCATGGATGGATTAAGGCTTTGTAAGCCGTAGGTGTCGATTTGGCATCGTCATTATACCAAAGTTACAAGGTCCCGTTCGAGGCTTATGAGGCCAAAAAGACTGATGACGAAGAAGAAGGAGCCGACCAAGAGAAGGCCTAGATAATCAGAAAGACATTGTATTTCTTAGTCTGTTGGTACCCATGTATTTGTATATATTGTAAAAAATAAATATCCTTTGTGCTTGTTTGTTTGATATTTTGGTTATCCCTATAAGAAATATGTGTTTGTGGTCCCATGTATCTTTAGAATTTTTTTTTCTATTGACTGTTGTAGTTTAATTACCAACTTTCACCGACTTAGGCAACGCTGATCTAATAATCCTTACAATGGGTGCCTTGAATTCAGTGCCAATCGTGATCATGCATGAAAAGCGTTCCGAATTCAGAGTCTTAGGTTTGGCCAATCGTGGTATTCACGAAGGGTGCTTCGAATTCGGAGTCTTGGCTGTGGCCAATCGTATGCACAAACGGTGATTTGAATCCGGAGGCATATTTGGCCCAAACGTGACTATGCATGAAGGGCGCTCCGAATTTGGAGTCTTTGTGTTGGCTAATCGTGATATACACGAAGAGCACTCCTAATCCGGAGGTTTACTAGGCCCAAATGTGCTTATGCACAAAGGGCGCTCTGAATTTGGAGTCTTTGTCTTGGCCAATCGTGATATACACGAAGGGTGCTCCTAATCCGGAGGCTTATTTAGGCCAAACGTGACCATGCACGAAGGGCAATCCGAATTTGGAGGCTTATTCAGCCTAAACGTGACTATGCACGAAGGGTGCTCCGAATTCGAAGTCTTTGTGTTGGCCAATCGTGATATACACGAAGGGCGCTTCTAATCCGGAGGCTTATTTGGCCCAAACATAACCATACGTGAAGGGCGCTCCAAATTTAGAGTCTTTGTTTTGGCCAATCATGATATATACGAAGGGTGTTTCGAATCTAGAGGTTTATTTGGCCCAAACATGATCATGCACGAAGGGCGCTCTGAATCCGGAGTCTTTGTCTTGGCCAATCATGATATACACGAAGGGTGCTCATAATCTGGAGGCTTATTCGGCCCAAACGTGACCATACATGAAGAGCGCTCCAAATTTAGAGTCTTTGTTTTGGCCAATCGTGATATACACGAACGACGCTCCGAATCCGAAGGCTTATTTGGCCCCGTGATCATGCACGAAGGGCGCTCCGAATTCGGAGTCTTTGTTTTGGTCAATCGTGACATACACGAAGGGCGCTACGAATCCGGAGGCTTATTCGGCCTAAACATGACCATGCACGGAGGGCCCTCCGAATTCGGAGTCTTTGTTTTGGCCAATCGTGATATACACGAAGGGCACTCCGAATCCGGAGGCTTATTTGGCCCAAAAGTGATCATGGACGAAGGGCGCTCCGAATTCAGAGTCTTTGTCTTGGCCAATCATGATATACACGAAGGGCACTTCAAATTCAGAGGCTTATTCGGCCTAAATGTGACCATGCATAAAGGGTGTTCCAAATTCGGAGTCTTTGTTTTGGCCAATTGTGATACACGAAAGGCGCTCCGAATCTAGAGGCTTATTCGGCCCAAACGTGACCATGCACGAAGGGCACTCCGAATTCGGAGTCTTTGTTTTGGCCAATCATGATATACACGAAGGGTGCTCCGAATTCAGAAGCTTTTTCATCATTCAACCATTTTCAATGAGATGACAATAAAAAAAGGCACACTGTATTGCATAATACATAGATGCATACATATTTGTATAGCAGCGAAAATAAAAAATAAACAAGGATATCGTAGAAGTTGGCTTAATGATAAAATTTACGCAAGTGGGTTGAATTCCAGGGGCGTGGTAAACTTTTGCCAGCCATGTCTGAAAGCCAATACGCTCCGTTCAAGCAATTGAATCAATCTGGTAAGGACCGTCCCAATTGGGGCCTAATTTACCATCTGTCGGATTTTTAGTAGTAGGAAGCACTTTGTTGAGAACTAGTTCTCCAAGTGCATAACAACGCAACTGTATGCGTTGGTTATATGACTTGGTGAGCTGCTGCTGATATCGCGTCATGCACATAAGAGCACGATCTCAGCATTCTTCAATCAAAGTCAGATCAAAGGCTAACATCATGTCATTATGTCCCATGTCAAAAACCTTTGATTTCAGAGTGGGTAGGCCAATTTCAAAAGGGATGATAGCCTATGTCCCAAAGCACAAGGCGAACGGTGTTTCTCCAGTGGAGCGCCTCAGAGTGGTACGATGAGCCCACAATATATTGGGCAACTCTTCTACCCACTTGCCTTTGGCCTTCTCTAATCGTTTCTTGATTCCGTCTAGGATTACTTTATTAGAGGCCTCAGCCTGGCCATTGCTTTGCGGGTACACCAGTGAGGAAAAATAGGGCCAAATACCGTATGTATTACATAACTCCCGATAGACGCCACAATTGAATTGGGTGCCGTTGTCGAATACCAATGCTCTCGGTATGTCGAATCGAGTTATAATGTTTTTCCATACAAAGCGTTTAACATCGACATCTCGATATGTGTCAATGCCTCTACTTCGACCCATTTCGTGAAATAGTCTGTTGCAATGATCAGGAATCGTTTGTTTCCCAGAGCCTGCAGTAAAGGTCCGACGATGTCAGGTCCGATGATGTCAAGTCCCCATTGAGCGAATGACCAAGGACTAGTAATGATATTTAATTCTTTGGTAGGTAGATGAGTTAATGGGGAGAACTTTTGGCATTGTTCGCATTTCTTTATGTAGTTCTCGGCATCAATACGCATGGTCGACCAATAATATCCTTGTGTTATGGCTCGGTGGGCCAATAAGCGTCCTCCAGAGTGGGCACTGCAACTACCTTCATGTGTTTCAGCCAAGAATTCCTCAACTTTGTCTGGGTGAACATATTCCAAACATAGCCCAGAGAGGGATTTTTTGTAAAGCTTTCCCGGCAGATGCAGCTAATATCGCAGGGCTTTATTCCGCAATTTGTGGGCTTCTTTCTTATCTGTTGGGAGCTGCTCTGAGGAAAGAAATGCAATAATAAGGCCCATCCAACTCAGTCCCGATTCAATGATGTTGATCTGAACTAGTTCAGCAGTGATACTCGGTTCAGGGATGAACTCCACTTCAATGGTACGTTTGACTTCTGAGTTAATGGCGGAACCTAGGCAAGCAAGGGCATCCGCATGCATGTTTTGATCCCGGGTTATCTGATTCAGCTCATGGTAGTCGAATTTTGTAAGCAAGGAATTCACTGTTTTTATGTAGGTTGTCATTCGGTCATTTTTAGCCGCATATTTCCCTTTCAACTGGTTGATGACTAACTTTGAGTTACAGAAAACATGTAACTGCTATGCACCAAGATGAAGTGCGTTACGAAGGCTAGTTAGCAGTGCTTCATATTCGGCCTCGTTATTTGATGCATCGAAACCCAATTTGACTGCTTGCTTGATTATTGCCCCTTCAGGTGTCATGATTACTACGCCTGCCCCGCTGCCACGTTGGTTGGATGATCTATCACAATACATTTGCCAAATGTCTCTAACATACATTCTCCAGTCGGGTTGAGGTTGAAGGTGGACTTGATCGGACTTGAAGTTAGCATGGCATCTCGTGAACTCGGTTACAAAGTCAGCTAGCACCTGCCCCTTAATGGCTATTTTGGGCAAAAACTGGACGTCATACTGGCCGAGTTCCAAAGCCCATTTGGAGACTCACCCCAATGCTTTCGCGCAACGGAGCGCTGCTCAGAGAGGATAGTCTGTTAATACCCCTATGGTATGAGCTTGAAAATAGTGCATTAGCTTTCTGGCAACCATTACGAGAGCTAGGATGAGCTTTTCTAGTGGTAGGTATCGTGTTTTGGCGTCAACCATTGCCTTGCTTATGTAGTAAATTGGTCACTGCTCCCCGAGTTTTTCCTTTAGTAACATGGCGCTGACCGCCTTGTCAGATATCGCCAGATGCAAGATGAGCGGATCGCCTAGCGATGGCGTTACCAAGAGTGGCACTGAACGGAGATAAGTTTTCAAGCCGTCCAATGTGGCCTAGCACTCGGGGGTCCATTCAAATGCTTTGCGCTTCCGAAGTGTGTGAAAAAATTATCTGCAGCGATCTGAGGAACGGCTAATAAACCTGTGGAGGGCGACGGCCATTCCCATCAACTTCTGAACTTCTTGGGCCAACTGAGGGGAGCCGAGTTCTAGAATTACTGTGATCTACCTTGGGTTGGCCTTTATTCCGTGATAGTTCACAATATAGTTGAGAAACTTGTCAGATCTGATACCGAATGCACATTTCGATGCATGCAGCTTCATCTTATACTTTTGGAGAATGCCGAAGGTCTCTGTAAATTAGCTAGATGGGCGTGCTTTTCCTTAGATTTCACCACCATGTCATCGATGTATACTTCCATGGTATGGCCGAGTTGTTCCTTAAACATAGTGGTAACCAACCTCTAGTATGTTGTCTCCCAATTCTTCAGTCTGAAGGGCATGACCTTGTAGCAGTAGGTCCCCTTGGGGTAAGGAATGTGTTTTTTTTTCTAATCCTCCTGATGCATGGCAATTTGGTGATAACCCTTGAAAGCATCCAAGAAACTCATGCACTAACGATGCGCCGTTGCGTCCACAAGTTGGCCGATTCTGGGAAGAGGAAAACAATCCCTGGGTAAGCACTGTTCAAGTCCGTGAAATCTATACAAATACGCCAAGATCCATTCTTTTTTTTTACAACCATGGTATTCGACAGCCATGTGGGATAAGTTACTTCACGAATTTCCCCAGCATCAAACAACCTGTCAACTTCATCAACAACGGCTGATGCATACTCTGCGGCTGACCGCCGACTTTTCTAAATGATTGGTTTGACTTTTGGGTTGACATTTAAACAGTGTTGGGCCACGATTGGATCTACCCCCGGCATTCAATATGGTGTCCAAGCAAATATGTTGATGTTGCCGAGTAAGAAGGAAACCAGCTTGCGTCTTTCAACTTCGTCTAGGGAAGTGCCGATCATGAAGAACTTGTCAGGGTCCCCATTGATTTCGACCCGATCAAGGTCTTCAGTTGCCTTCTTGATAGGGGTTTTCCCAATGTCCTCGAGGCTTTCTTGATCCAGTACTTTAACCGAGTTCACTTCCAGTTCCTTTGGCCCTTTTGCAGAAGTAATAAGATAGCATGCCTGTGTCGATTTCTGAGAGTCCCGAATTTGCTCAATGCCATATTCAATTGGAAATTGGAGTAGTTGATGGTAGGTGCTTGGCACAGCCTGCATAGTGTGCAGCCAGGTTCTTTCCATGATAAGATTATATTGTGACGGGAGTTTGATGACCAAAAATTCCACGTCGACTGATTTGGTACCCGCCCGTACTGGTAGTGTGATTTTGCCCAAAGGGTACTTAGGGTTGGCGTTGAAGCCAAATAGTGGTAATCGGCTGGTAACAGATTCGAATCAGTGAAACCGATTTTAATGAATGTTTTGTAATATATTATTTTTGAGGTGCTTCCTTGATCGATGAGGACACGCTCGACTGTGAATCTGTTCACGCGTAGCTCGACGACGAGGGAATCAGCGTGGAGTAGAGTTATTCCATCTAGATCGGTGTCGTCGAAGCTAATCTTGCCAGTTTCGTGGGGCCATTTGGATGGTGTGATCGGCTTGGACGGGCTAGGGTGTAACTGAATTGTATGTACTTGGGCTGGCGACGGTAGACTATATATCATGTGAATTACACCAAGTAGAGGTGAATTTGACCTTAGGGCCACCGTGTTTGGTGGATTGTTCTTTCGGATATGTTGCTCCAGCCAGCCGTTTTGCATTAACTCCTCTAGGTGATCCTTTAGTGCATAATAGCTGTCAGTGTTGTGGCCATGGTTCTTGTGATATTTACACCGCCTATCCCTCCTTTTAGTATCGAGAGGCCCTATCATCTTGGATGGCCCCTTAAAGAACGGAAGATACTAGACTTTGTGTAGGATTTTGCTGATCGGCTCCGCCAATTTTGTATACTTCTTGTCCGAACGTCTGGTGCGCCTGTTATCCACTTGATATTGTTTGTTCTAACGGTGCGAACACTACCCGTTTGATCAGCGCAAATCACGCCGGTTGTCTCGTTTAGCCTGAATCCGAAGCTCAGGGCTCATTGGTAGCACGACGCTTATCGGCTAAACTAGACTAGTCGACATCGATTTCACGACTTTCTGTACGACCTTGACGCGGAGGGCATCGTCTTCCATCTTGCACTCCTCCTCAACTTTCTTCATTAGTGTCCAGACTGTTTTGAGAGGCTATCTGGTTGACGAACTTCAGAGAGGAGTATCAAGGTGTAATCCCATCTTAAAGGTAGTAATGGCCATGAAATCATTACAGGCATAATCCACCACGTTGAAACACTCCCAAAAGCGCGCTGAATACTCACGGAGGGTCTCTTCTGGCTTAATTTGCATCGCCCAGAGAGAGTCGGCTTGCTTTGGCTGAACCTCGTTGGTGATGAATCTCGCCTTGAAGGATTTTTGGAGTTGATGATATTTTTTTATTGACGTCTGCTCCAGTTTATATTACCAGCTGACGGCCAATGGTCCCAGGCTACTTGGAAACATTCGATACATGAGAGCTTCATCATCAACGTACAACGTCATCGCTTGTTTGTAATGACAAATGTGGTCCGTGGGGTCTGACTTTCCATCGTACAGGGTGAATGTCAATGCTTTAAACTTTTTAGCCAGCACAGCCCTTGCAATGCGTCATACGAAAAGGTTGTGCCTGTCCTTTTCATCCGAACCATCACTTCCTTCCCCTTGCTTGTGCCGTACATATGGAATTCCTTTGGATGAGCTGGATACATCAACTCTCTCCTTCTTTTTGGGTTCCTGAGACGGCGATCGGAATCACTGCCACTATCATGTTTCCGATGTCGACGTCGTTGTTCATCATTTTTCTTCTTTAGCAATCGACCCCGGTCATGACGTGCGGCCTATTGGGATTTGGCTAACTCCAAGGCCAATTCATTACGCAAGCGCTCATTATCAGCCACCATATCTTCCAGGCGTCGTACGTTTCGTTTTGCTTGATCCATGATCGTTTACATAGTCTTCTGCATAGAGGTTGAGGGTGAGGTTTGAGCCACTGGGTTGAAGTTCAGGGCCCTTCGCGTGATGATATTCTTTGGTCCAAGCATGTTTCTTGGAGTAACATCGGCTCTTGGTGTAACGCCGTCAAGAACAAGCTTAATGATCATCTGTCATGCCTACCATAAACACACTCGAGTATTCCTATAGACGACACCAATTGTGGTGATGTGATTTGGAAATACTCTTTAATCCAAATAGAGGATCTTGATCCTCTAGTTGCTACCTAAAATAGAAATGAACACTTTAGTTGGGGGTGCCAAAATTAGCACTCCGACGGACAAATCAGTATTCTCTCAAGTTTTCTTATTTCGCAAGTTATTTTCTTTATTTTCACATACCTCACTTTGGCTGATGCTCCTCATTTTTATATTGTTCTCTAAGGGCCTACTTTTTTATCATCACCTTTCATCATCGCATTTGGGACCCCCAGATGTGCTAGAAGCTTTTCGGCATACTCAGCCGCGGGATAGATTCTACTCGGCATTAGTCTTGTTCAAATGGGTCTGCTCATGCCGAGTTATCCTTACCAGTCTTCTCGACATCCTCTTTGACCAGTTCACCTGAGCTGTCAGTTTTATTTGGCCCCCCACAGCTTCCATCATCTATTGTTGACCTATGTCTTAGTGTTTTTCTATTTTCATCAAAACCTATCAATTACCACAAGTACCCAACAACACCGTTACAAACAAAATAGAACTACTATCAACTACTAAATTACCCTTACTCCTTGCCAGCACTGCCATAACCATTAATATTACTATCATTACTATCACCATCATAATTATTAATATCACTATCACTACTATTACCATCACCGACATAACCATGCCATTCACCACTATCACCATCATAACCATAACGCTACCGCTATAATTATCCACACCACTGCAACGTTTGCCACTATTATATTAACATCCACCCTAAGAGCAAGAGATTCTTCAAATAAATAAAAGTAGATGATGGGGTCAATGATAAAGAAAAAAATTGAGTGTTAAAGAAAAAGATGGTGGGTTCAGTTATATTGGTTGTAGAGGGAGTTTTGATAGTGGTGAGGGTTGGAGAGGGAGGAAGAAGAGAGAGGAAAATGAAAATAGAGAGATAAAAGAAGAAGTATTTTCCAATTGGGCTGATTGGAGAGAAAAAGAAGGGTTCGGTGGTGGTGGGATGTTTACCAGTGGGACACCAATTGCAAGTAATTTACGACTTGAAGGGTGAACTAAGAAATCTAATACTCTTTTTGTTTTAAAATATTAGTTCCTTATTTTATTTTTTATTATCTCAAAATATTAGTTTCTTTTCAAAAATTAAGGAATAAAATTATACGAGTACAAAATAATCTGTCTTGTATAATCCTGTTGATTAAGTTTGTACTTCTCCAAATATCGTCGTCTTATTACCTAAAAACACAAATGTGAGCTAACAGACGGGTGTATGTCGGAAACCCTTCGATGCCTAAGTTAGCAAATAGATAGTAGACACAAAAGCTCGTGAATTTGAGAGTATGAATTACAATACCTAAAAATAGGTGCGTCATGAGCTTTTATAAATTTCTCATGGCATAATCCTAGCAGACTCGACTCCTTAGCAAAGTCCTCTTAAGAGTCACATTCTCCTCACTACTAGCCAAGTGAGATGGCCAAAACTCTTTGCTTAGCTATCATCAAGGCCAACCGAGCTATATTGCTTTGTTCTACTTCTATTTGAGCCGTGTTGAACATAACTAAAGAGTGACGCTTTGCCGAGCTACGTCTAGCTCGGCCTTCCCTATTGAAGTTGCCTCAGTTCGCTTACTAATCGTGCACAAATAGTTAGGTCCAAGTCCAAGCAACCATCTCTGACTAGCCGAACACAGGTTTAACCCCAAAACCGAGCTACACGAGCTCTTATCTCGGCCCATTGTGTGGCCCAACTTCCAAAGGTAATCTTACCTAGCTCGGCCTAATTAGTTTGCACAAATTATCCTCTCAAAAATAATATGAATTTACTATTTTACTCTTCTTTTAAATTTATTGATAACACAAAGAGTACAATTATAACAATTGATATTCTCTAAAAAATGTATTATCAAAAAGTAATTTTGAAAAATTAATATTTTAAAATATAATAATTATACTATTAAAAGAATGTTAAATTTCTCAAAACAAACCATTATTTTAAGACGGAGGAAATACATAAAATTCAAAACTAGCCCTATTTTATCACTTCCCTCGAAAAGTGTATTAGACTGAATTTTTTTTTTTTGATAATTGAGAAAGAAAATCAAAAGAGTCCTTTTCTTAATGAGCAAAAACATACGTTATGTCAGAGGTGAGTAATTTACCCATTTAGTTAATACGCCATTATTCTTGTAATATTAAGGGTGTAACTTGGGCAGGCTTAATTCGAATAATTCGAGTTTAGTTTGAATCTTTTAGAATTTGGAAAAAATATTTTTTAATTTGGTATAGACTTGGACAAAAATTCAGAAGTCCGAATTAAATTTAGATGGATTTGAACAAAGACATCAAATAACCAGATCAACCTGAAACCCGAATTATATATATATAGATACATAAAAATATTAAATATACATATAAATTGTTAACCATTAGATGATATCAAAGTAATTTAGATTATTAAAACATATTGAATATATATATTATATACACAAGTAGCACAAAATTTTACATTTTTTATTCTCACTCATAAATTATAAAGACTACCATAGCGAAATATTTTTTACATTATATAAATTATTTGTTTTGATGTTATTAATAATTTTAAAAAAAATGTAAATAGAGTCTAATTTTAATAAACTAATAATTTAGCTGCAATTTTTTTTTTTAAAAAAAAAAAAACCTAAAATTCATGTACAATTCGGGCAATTCAATTTTAACTCAGGTTGGGCTTGGGCAGACAACTTCGGGTTATAATTCAAGTTTGGGCTAATCTCAGCATAACTTGAGTTGGGCTTAGACAATCTCCCAACCCCACCGAACCTACCTGAGTTGCACACCTAAGTAATATAGGGAAAAGTAAAAAAAATTCTACAAAGCAAATTAGTAACCCAATAATACTAGAGAGACAATGATATGGCAAGAGAGACATACACAATTGAATATATAATAAATTAAAAATTGACATATATCATGCCACATCATTGTAAATCAAATTATGGGAGATTTTGTGTGGGTCTAAAACAATATCCTGAATTCATAACCCTCCTTTCAAAAAAAAAAAAAAAAAAAAAAAAAACACTTAGTTGTTGGGCAATGCACTAAATAAGTACACTTATTTGTTTATTTATTATAAAGTGTCACATTACCTCTTTATTTTTCTATGTATCTTTTCATAAAAATTTAAAAAAATACTAAATAAACAAACCCCAAATGATGGATATAAATTTCTTTTTGTAGGTGGTAGCATGGGGAGAAGAAGTTTCATATCTAACAAAACATATGAATAGAAATTTTATCAGTTGTGTTTCTCTCATGTTGAGATCTCAATATGAGAGAACGAATCTCATTTCGATAATTCGAACTGTTCATTTTGTAGAGCTCTCAATTTATATCATCCATGAAAAAATTTAAGTCAATTTAATAATCGCAACATTTTCATTTTATTACATTTGTCTCTAAAAAAATAGATGACTGACTATTTCAAAAAGAGCAAGTTAGTTAAACACCCCTCTCCAATTTTGTGTAGTAAGAGAGGTAGAATATATATATATTTTTTTATTAACTAAGGTCCATCAACATTTTCATAGAGAAAATTCAACTTAGAAAATTTTTGTCTGACTCAGAGAAATTTTGAAATTTCTCTAAGTGGGGCAAAATTTCTCTAAGTCGAATTTTCTCTGTGAAAATATTGAGAGACCTTAACTACTATGAAAATATTGTATGTCCTTTATCTTATAAAATTTTAATATTAAGGATCTTAAAAAAAAATTCCCCTTCAAAAATATATTTATCATCCATTTTCTTGAGACAACTGAGATAAAATGAAAAAAGTTACGATTATTGAATCGAACCAATTTTTTTCATGAATAATATACATTAAGGGCCCTATAAAATGAATGGTTCGGATCATCGAAATGGACATATAAGCCCTTGAAGTTTTCTCATATTGAGATTTCAACATGAGATAAATCCAACTCAAATTTTATTTACATCATCCATCCTTCTTAAGATTAAGAAAAAAAAAATTTAAAAATGTTATGGAGATCATTAGAATTCGAAGGGCAAGCTTGTTATCCTGGTAACAATAAATAAAAATTATGCAATGAAAATTGATTACATAAATCAAGTAAATAAATTCATAAAGCAATCAATAATATCAAAAATAAAGGAGAAGGGAAGAAGAGCTCAAACACAAAGATTTATAGTAGTTCATCTGGCCGGCCTACATCTACTTCTCAAGGTTCCTTTTCGAGAATTCCTTCACTATGAATCAAATCAAAACACCACCAAAGCTTCACCTAGCTTGTGAATTTTACACAGGACTTACTTTATCCGTTGAGGACCTCTTAACTGAATGCTTCGCTTTACAAGTGTTTCACCTGTAATACAATGGATAAGAACAAGAGGTACAACTGTCCTCTTTTACAAGATTTTCTCTTTTAAAAGATGTATATGAAAGTGTAAGAGCAGAGGGAATTTTGAGATACATTCAGAATAAGCTCAGATATGAAAGTGAAAGTACCGGAGTAATATTTAGTAGAGATTGATTAGGAATAGTTCTTGAATGCTCAAAGTTGTTCACCCTCTTTAGATTTGGAGAAGTGTTGCCTTTATAGACTTTAATGTCTTCTAGCCATTGGAGAGAAGTATGGGTATGTCTTCTAGCCGTTGGAGCAGAGCATGGGTGAGTCTTTAATCTGTCAGAGCAGAGCATGGGTGTATAGGCTGTCATCAAGTCATTGGAGGTGGAGCCTCAACAAAGGATGCAATGTCCATTAATGCCGATCTTTGGTAGGTGGAGATAAGATATATTGTCATGATGATGATAGCAAAAGTCTACTTAAAGTCTGCTGCAAAGTCGGCTCAAGGTCTGCTCATAATGATGACTGCAGAGTTGGCTCAAAGTCTGCTCAAAATGATGAGAAATGGCGGCTAGGTTTTGAAACCCAGACTGAAGGGTATCAACCCCTGCAGATTGGGTGTCGACCCTTTGTTCTCTTTTCTTCTCTATTTTGACTACTGGGTGTTCCTAGTGTCGACCCTCTCGTTTGCTGGAACTCTTTTCTCTGTTTTTTGGTGTCGACCCTTGTCATGTGCTGATGTCGACCATCAGTTCACTAAAATTTAGTGTCGACCCTTTCATGTTGTGGTGTCGACCCTTTGCTGCAGCTTTGACTGAGCCTTGTATACTGAAATTTGGTGTTTTGTCATTCTTGGTGTCGACCCTTGGTTGCTGCAACACTTAGGCATTGTATATTTCATTCTGGTGTCGACCCTTGCTGTCATGGTGTCGATCCTTGGACCTATTTTAAGCATAAATAGTATTCTGCATATATGTGCCAATTCTATGTTTTGAGGTGCCAATATTAATGAGAAAATGACAAATTTGAAGCATACATCTATTAGAAACAATGAAAAAGCAATAATAAATTTTTTGAATTTTTGAATATTTAAAATGAGTTTAAAATATTTGTTAATAATCAAAATCAATATGAATTTAAAATGAATAACCTTGGGGCTAACAATCTGCCTCTTTTTGATGATGACAAATATATGAAAATTTTTCAAAACATGAGTTTCAAAACAAAGGCTAAAAAGATGAGTTTCAATGAGTTTTGTAAAATATGGTTTAAAAAACGAGATCGAAAACTCCCTCTAGAAAAAGGGCTTCATGACCAAAACATTTTCAAATCAAAACTCAATATAAATGCATAAGAATTTTCATAGGATAGCTTAAGTATGGCAATACTCCTCTCAATATATACACCGGATCAATAGCAAATGAGAACACCTATCGCCTTAACTTCATTGAATGAAATCACAAGTTCTTTTATATCAACAACAACAATTGCAATTCTTAGCCAATAAACATCAAATAGTGAGTATAAAGAACTATCATTCATAAACAAAAACAACTGCATTAGCATAACTTTAAACGCTCACAATTGTTTATCTATTCATCCAAACAATTGTGCATCAAAAAATTTAACCAAAGCATATACATTTGCAAATAACATTCTTCTCCTTTTGTGTCAAACTAATCTATCAACATTAAAATAAACAACATCTGCTAAAAGCTCTAAAGTCTTTTCCCCCTTGTGTTAAATAAATTAACAGATTATCAAGTTCAAAACTATTAGTTATAAACATCAAAACAATACAGTAACATCTAAAATTCTTCTCCCTTTTTGTTATCAGCAAAAGAAGGGGCAGAGGTTAGCGAAACGGTGGAGGATCATGGGCCAATGGGGTGTCATGTGCCAACCATGTGCGAACCAAAGCATGAACTTGTGAATTTGTTTGTCGAGGTTGTCATCCCAATGCTGCTGGTAAATTTGGCAAAACTCTTCATTGGAATGATTGAGCCCATATACATCGATCACCATGCTTTCCACACTAGTTTTTGTAGCTTCAATGGGCTAGGCTTGTTGGTTCTTTATTCTGTCACTATCGTTCTACATTTCTATTTGTCGAGAAAGAGGTTGTTGGACCAAAGAGGCCAACTAATCCACTTTATGTTCCAGGGTAGAGAAGGATGAAGCAAATGCAGAATGAGATGATAATGGAATATTAGAAGCAATGACAGATTGGGAAGACAAGTTGAGGTTATTAAGCCTCGAGTTAAGTTCTGCAATTCCAATTAACAAGGGACCTTGAACCAGAGAATCAAGGTAATCAATTTTGGTTGAGAAAGATGAGAGATCAATTGGTGGAGCAATAGAGAAAGATGAGGGACCAGGAGTGGAAAATTGTAGAGGGGAAGGGCTAGGAAGTATGGAAAGAGATGAAGCGGGAGTGGAAGGAGCAGGGGAAGAGATATGTTTTTTGGTCTTGGTTCACACATTATTGATTAAGGAATAACCCATGTGGCTAAGAGTTTCAGACCCATAACAAGTAGGGTCTCTCAGAACTTTTTCTTCATCTTTTAAATTTATTTTGAAATGTCTGAAACTTTGGTAAAGATCATTCCATATGGAAGGGCTTGGTTATATCTCGTGTGCATCAATGATGACATGACAGACAATATTGCGAAAATAAGTTAGATAGCTAGTGGATAAGGACCAAAAGTAACATCGTTAAATCTACCAGAGCAAGGAATAATGTTATGAGTGATAATGTGATGCAAAAGTCAAATCTCAAGAGAGAGAGAGAGAGATCTTTACCAGAAACAGTGATGTGGTGATCTAGGGTTTGGTTATTGGTGAGAAATTTTAGACTAAGAAGGTGTGTGTAGTTAGGTGGGTTGATGCCTAAAGATGGAGACACTCTACACTCTATGGCCATCATTAAAAGTTTTCAAGATATAATTAACAACAGAGGGTTTAAGAGTAAATAAAACACCCCTAACAAAGCAATTCAAAGTTCCAGGGGCAGATTCCTCATTATATGATAGATTAGCAAAAAATTCTTTAATGAGGGTAAGATGGATTTCACAATTGAGTTTTAAAAGGGAGGACCATTTTTGAGTTTCAAACCAAGTTTTGACAGGAATATTGTGTTCTTTGAAGAAATTAATGTTAATGGTTCTCCCAGAGAGTACATTTCTCAAGCTGAAATCTTTGTTGAATGCAGCCTTAGCTTTATTATCCTTGAATCATAACAATGGAGGACTGAAAGAAGCAAGAGCAGAGATGGAAGTGCACGATCGTTTCCTTGATAGGGCGGAAAGAGAGGCTTGAAGATCCATGGAGGATAAAGAAGAGAGGTCGTGAGAGAGAGGGATGATGATCGGAATGGGAATCGACGATGGGAAGGGTTAGAGCTAGGGCTTTGAGTGGCATCGAAAGGGAATAGGAAAGGGTCGCTGGGTATAAATACCCTTAAAAAGGTGTTGACCCTCACGAAGAGGGAGGTCGATCCTCAAAAGCTGAAGAGACCGTGTGAACAAGCCTTAGCCAAATGTAGGTGTCGACCTTCGCGATGAAAGGGGTCGACCCTAAAAAACAGTGTGCCCAAACACCATATGGTGTCGACACCTACGAAGAAGGGTGTCAACCTTTATCAAGGAAAGCACAGAATAGGTTCATAAGGTGTCGACCCTAAAGAATACGGGGTCAACCCTCAAGGGTCCAGAAAGACCAAAAATAGTGCTTTGCAAAACAAATTTCACATGGAAGCATACAAAACCAAATTAAATCATCACATTCGAATATTAGTCATGCTAAGCTCAGTTCAAATAAAGTAAAATTGTTCCTGATTGAGAGGCTTAGTAAAAATGTTCGCCAATTAACGGTTTGTAGGCACAAATTCGAGTTTAATGTCACCTTTAAGTCATGATCTCGTAGAAAGTAATGCCTTATTTCAATGTGTTTAGTGCGTGAGTGTTGAATAGGATTTTTTGAAACATTAATGGCACTGGTGTTGTCGCATTTTATAGGAATGTAATCAAAATAAAGTCCAAAATCATGAAGTTGTTGTTTCATCCAAAACATTTGTGCACAACAACTGGCGGCATCATTATATTCCGCTTTAGCTGTCAATAAAGCCTTAGAATTTTGTTTTTTACAAAACCATGATGTGAGTGAATTTTTAAGAAAATGACAAGTACCACTAGTGCTTTTTCGATCAAGTCTATATGTCCCAAAGTCGGCATTCGAATAACCAAAAAGATCAAAAGTATTAGTTTTAGGGTACCATAAACCCAAATTTGGAGTGCCAACCAAATATCTAAAAATACGTTTTATTGCGGTGACATGTGATTTTTTGGAGCAGATTGAAAACGCACACATACAAACACTAAACATTATATCAGTCTACTAGCAAAGGAGATAGACTAAGAAACCAATCGCATTCTCGATATTTCTTTTCATATACCGATTTACCTTGCTCATCTTTGTCGATTTTAATCGATGTACTTATTGGAGTTGCTGTAGACTTGGATAAGCCATTTCAAAACTTTTGAGGAGATCCTTAATATATTTAGCTTGACTTAGATGGATTCCATATTGGGTTTATTTTATCTGTAAACCGAGGAAGTAAGTTAACTCCCTCATCATACTCATTTCAAATTCGTCTTGCATATCCTTATCAAATTCCTTACACAAATTCTCATTAGTAACACCAAATATAATATCATCGACATAAATTGAACAATAAGAATGTCTTTCTTTTTGGTTTTTATAAAGAGAGTGGTATCTATTTTGTCACGAGAAAAACCTTTATCAAGAAGAAAATTACTCAATCGTTCATACCACACTCAAGGTGCTTGTTTTAAACCATATAAAACTTTTGAAAGTTTAAAAACATGGTCCGGGTATTTGTCATTTTTGAAATTGGGAGGTTGTTCAACATAAACTTCCTCCGAAATGTACCCATTTAGAAAAAGCACTTTTCACATCCATTTGGTAAAGTTTAAAATTTTTAAAAAATGCAAATGCAAACAACATGTGAATTGCTTCAGGATGGGCAATGGGTGCAAAAGTTTCATCAAAGTTAATGCCCTCTTCTTAGTTATAGCCTTGGGCTACCAATCTAGTTTTGTTTTGAGTAACAACACCAGATTCATCCATTTTGTTTTGAAAAACCAATTTTGTTCCAATAATTGAATGATCCTTATGTTGAGGAATCAAAAACCAAACTTCATTTTCTTCAAATTGATTTAATTCTTCTTGCATCGCGAAAATCTAGTTTTCATCATGTTCTGCTTCAGAAAAAGTTTTTGGCTCAATTTGGAAAACAAAAGCTAAGTTACCATAAACATTATGAATAGATGAGCGAGTCCTTACACATTGTGTTGCATCTCCTATGATGAGATCCTTTGGATGTCCATAAGCATATTTCCATTCTTTAGGTCGATCATTTTCCTTTTCTAGATGAGTGTATTCTTTTTGAAGATCTTCCATAGAGACTCTATCATTGGGTTCTGAAGAATGATTTTCATCATTTTCTAATATGTAAATACTGTCCATTCTTGGATTAGATTCTGCAACATCTTCACTTGCAACATTCTTCGAAACAAAGGAGTTAGATTCATCAAAAGCAATGTATACAAATTTTTCAACTAGTTCTTTTATTAAATACATGGTAAGCTTTATTGGAATTAGAGTAGCCAAGAAACACAGCTTCATCAGATTTCGCATCAAACTTACCTAAATTATCTTTATTATTATTGAGCACAGAACACTTACAACCGAAGGCATGCAAATGACTAATGTTGGATTTTCTACCTTTTAAGAGTTCATATGGGTTTTTTTTTTTCTTCCTAGAATAGGTCTAATCATGGCACGATTTACGACATAACATGCAGTATTAATAGCTTCAGCCTAAAAATATCTAGGCAAATCATTTTTACAAAGCATAGTGTGAGACATTTGCTCAAGAGTTCTATTCTTTCTCTTAACAACATCATTTTGTTAGGGATTTCTTGGAGCATAAACATTATGATCAATGCCATGCTCATCACAAAATAGAATAAAATCATCATTAGCAAATTCTTTACCATGATCACTTCTAATACTACAAATAACAAGATTAATCATATTCTGGATAGGTTTACACAAAGTAGAGAATGCAGAAAAAGTGTCACTTTTATGTACCAATAACACTCATGTAAATCTAGTATAATCATCCACACAAACAAGACAATATGATTTTCCATCCAAACTTAAAGTCCTAGATGGTCCAAACAAATCAATATGCAGCAATTGAAGAGGTCTAGATGTAGAAATAACATTTTTGGATTTGAAAGAAACTTTTGTTTGTTTACCTTGTTGACAAGCATCACAAAGCCTATCCTTTGCAAAAGCAATTTTTGGTAAACCAATAACTAAATCAAATTTTGAAAGTTTTAAAAGCAAATCCATATGAGCATGTCCTAATCTTCTATGCCATAACCATCCTAATTCATTTATAGCAAATAAGTACTTAACATTATAATTGGAAGATAAACTATGCAAATCAAACACATACACATTTTCATGTCTATGACCTATAACAAGCACTTTGTTATCAATAGAACTTTCAATAGTGCAATGAGATTTTTCAAAAGTAACTCTATTACCTTTATCACACAATTGGCTAATACTAAGCAACTTATGTTTCAAACTTTCAACAAGTAAGACATTCTCGATAATGGGTGAGGAGGTTTTACCAATACTACCTACATCAATGATCTTTCCTTTGCTATTATCTCTGAAGGTTACATGACCTCTTTCTTTGGATTTAAGGGATGAGAACATTGCTTTATCACCGATCATGTGCCTTGAGCATCCACTGTCGAGATACCATCAATTATTGTTGGATTTTGTCCTAAAACACACCTACAAAAATTAGATTTTTTGTTGGCCTTTTGGTACCCATTCTTTCTTGGATCCATGAGAGTTAAGATTTGAAGTGTTTTTGGAAATCCACTCCTTTTTCATTCTAACAGAAGAATTTCTCTTAACAGGGCATGAAGGAGAGATGTGACATTTTCTTCCACAAAAATGGCATGTGAGATGAGAATGATTAGATGATGCATGAACAAACGTCTTTTTGGGTTTTTTTTTTAAACTTTTGAAAAGGGTTTGTATCCAATCCTAACTCTTCCAAACGTTTGAGTTTGACTTTTAAGAATTTTGTCTAAGGTATCTCTACCATAGGTAAATTTTCAAAGAACATTTTTTAAATATTCTATGTTTTCATTTAAAATAATTTTCTCGTTATTCAAAATCTCATTTTCTTTTTGCAAATCATCTATTTTGTTTTCAAAAATGGAAGACTCTTTTAAGTTAAAACCTTTTTCTTCTTTTCTATTGTTAAGTCTTCATTTTCTAAAGCATTGATCTTAGAAGTCAAGGATTCATTTTTTTGTGATAAACTTGAAATCATTTTCTTTTGATAGCTACTTTTCAAACTCAGTTTTTTAAATTCAGTTTGTAGTTCATCAAAGGCAGTTTGTAATTCATCAAATGTAAAAGATTCATCAGTTACTCATCTTCGTCTCTAAGTGCCATCAAGCATAGGTTAGCAACCTCATTTTTGCAAGTGTTAGTTTCTGAGTCGCTTTCATCGCTATCTTCTCCCCATGCTGCAATCATGACTTTCTTCTTGTGCTTCTTGAATTGTTTCTGCGCTCAACATTCTGATTTTTAATGTCTTGGTTTTTTGCATTCGTAGCAAGTGACTTCAAATTGTTTGTGATTTTATCCTTTTTGAAAATCTCTGTTTTGAAGTCTTTTCTGAAGAACTTTCTTACACCTTGTTTTTTTCTTCACAAACCTTTTGAACCTCTTGGTAATAAATGTCATTTTTTTATCACCTTCCTCCGAATCATCTTCTTTATCTTCTTGAAATTTTGAGGTGGACTTGAAGCCATTCATTTCTTCTTGTATTATTATCTCATGAGTTAAGAGAGAACCCATCAACTCATCAAGACTTGATGTTGACAAGTCTCGGGCTTCTATCACAGTGATAACCTTGTTCTCATAGCTTTTTGGCAATGACCTAAGAACGTTTCTCACAACCTCAGCATTAGTATAATTTTTACCAAGAGATTTCAAGTTGTTTATAATATCAGTAAAATGAGTAAACATTTGGGAGATGTTTTCATCAGGTTTCATCTTGAAGAGTTCATAGCCATGAACAAGCAAACTCATTCTAGATTCTTTAACTTGAGTTGTTCCCTCATGAGTTACAATAAGTTTATCCCAAATTTCTTTTTATGTTGTATAAGTACAAATCCTAACATCAAGTACACAATACAACATATTGACGACTTTGGCATTGGCTTGAATATCTTTATAATCAGGACTAGTCCATTCACTCTCAAGTTTGGGAACCGTTAGGTCATCTATGGTTTTGGTGGGGACTTTGGGACCATTACAATAATTTTCCACACCTCATAGTCAGTGGATTGAATATGCATAATTATACAGGTTTTTCAATAGTTAAAATTTGTGCCACTGAAAAAAGGTGGTCTATTTGAGGCTTGACCTTCAGGAAGAGAGGAGCTAGGGGTTTCCAGAAATCACTCTATGACTGTTAAGTCATAAAACTAGAGATGAAGCTCTGATACCAATTATTACCCATATACGCAACCTCAGAGGAAGGTTAATTGGGTAAATAAAAATTATGCATAGAAAATTGATTGTAATAAATCAAGTTGTTAATCATGTTGTTTAATTTTGACGACGTCTAAAATATTAATTGAAAATTTGTAAATAATATACATATTTTATATTATTTGACACAAAATATTATCTGTTTAAATATATATTGTATGATACATTTGTTATAAATATTATTTAAATAAAAATATTTTGAAAATTTTACTATTCATGTTTTGAATAATTTGGTTGATCACTATTCATCTTTTGACAAATTTGATGTGATTGTCTCTTTTGAGTAAATTCATATAATATTGTTTTGATACATATTGTACTAAATTTAAATTTACTTTACAATCATATCTGAATATATCAATTATAAACATAGCTGATTTATATTGAATATCTTTTGAATATATTAAAGATTTATAAATAGCCAGTGACAGTGCGGTGTATCAAATATATACATATATATAGTCAAAGTCTTGAAAGTAATATAATATAATATAATGATTACAGGAGAAGACTTATTTAATTTTTCTTTGTAAACAAATCCTTGAAGATGTTTTACTTGTAGAATGAAAAAGAAAAAGTTGCAAGTTGGTTTGAATTTGCTTGCAAAAAGAAAATAAAAAGTTGCAAAATAGAAAAAATTTTCATGATGCTTTTGACTTCAAGGAACCCATAATGATGAAGTTTTGTGCTGATTTCTCACTATCTGAAGCAGCGTCTGTCTCTCTAATGGGTAGATTTTTTTGTATAAATAGAAGTGTGTGTGTGTAGAGAAAAATTAAGAACTTGAAGAGAAAAAATTTATGTGCTCTAAAATTTTGAATGTATTCTGTTCTTTTACTTTCAGATCTAAGTGTAGTATTTGTTTTTACACTTTCATATCTACTCTTTGTGAGAGAATTATTGTAAAAGAGGGTTAAAGTACCTTTATCCTTATTTATTATTTTTTGAAAGAATTTTTTAAGAGTGAGGACTTTATTTTTGATTGAGGCTCATTAGATAAAAATAAAACTTATGCAAAATCCACAGGCTTGGTGAAGCCTTGTTGGTGTATTGATTCATTTTGATAGTAAAAAAATTCTCAAGGAGGTTCCTTAGGGAGTGGACGTAGGCCCGGCGTGCCGAACCATTATAAATCTTTGTGTCTCTTACTTTTATATTAATAATTATTGTTCTGCTTCTAAATATTGTGTTTATTATTTTTTAATATTTTAAAATTTTTAGTAACCCAATTCACCCCTTCTTGGGTTGCCTACTTGGGATAACAATTGGTATTAGAGTCTAGACTCTAGTTTGTGTGACTTAACCATCTTAGAGTAGATCATGGCAAACCCTAGTTATTCCTTACCTAAGGGACAAGTATCCAATAGGCCAACACTGTTTAGCGGCACAAATTTTAACTACTGGAAAAGTAGGATGACTATACATGTTCAATCTAATGATTATAAATGCTGAAAAATTATTTGCAATGGTCTAAAAATTTCAACCAAAATCGTAGATGGCCTTAAGGTACCAAAACCTGAAGATGAGTGGAATGAATCAGATACTAGAATGGCCCAAATTAATGTCAAAGCCATAAACATGTTGTATTGCGCCTTAGATTCCAATGAGTTTAACAGAATCTCCACATGTAAAACCGCAAAAGAAATTTGGGATAAACTTATAGTGACTCATAAGGGAACCAAACAAGTTAAAGAATCTAGAGTCAATTTGCTAGTCCATAATTATGAACTCTTTAAAATGAAACCTGATGAAACTATTCATCAAATGTTTACTTGCTTTACTAATATTATTAATGGTTTAATTTCTCTTGGAAAAATATATACTAATACTGAAATTGTAAAAAAAGTGCTTAGGTCATTGCCAAAAAGTTGGGAGACAAAAGTCATTGCCATTACCGAAGCCAAGGATCCATAAAAGCTATGTCTAGATGAGTTAATGGGATCTCTTTTAACTCATGAGCTCATAATGTAAGAAGGAAAGGAAGAGGAGGAAAACAATAAGAAGAAATGAATAGCCTTCAAATCCATCTCGAAACATCAAGAGGATGAGGAAAATAATTCGGATGATGATGAGGAAATGACATTCATCACTAGGAAGTTCAAAAGGTTTGTGAAAAAGAAACAAGATGTGCGAAAATTTTTCAGAAAAGATTTCAATAATAGGGATTTTTAAAGGGGAGAAAATCACAAAAAATCTGAAGTTACCTGCTACGAATGCAACAAACCTAGACACTACAAATCAGAATGTCTGAAACTTGAGAAACAATTCAATGAGGACAAGAAGAAAGCCATGATTGCAGCATGGGGAGAAGATAGCGATGAAAGCGACTCAGAAACCGAAGTTTGCAAAAATGAGGTTGCTAATCTATGCTTAATGGCACTTGGAAACAAAGATGAGGTAAATGACAAATCTTTTACATTTGATGAATTACAATAAACTTTTGATGAATTACAGGTTGAATTTAAGAAATTCAATTTGAAAAGTAATTGTCAGAAAAAAGTAATTTCAAGTTTATAAAAAAGAAAAATGAATCCTTAACTTCCAAAATAAATTCTTTAGAAAATGAAACCATGAAAATAAAAAAAGAAAATGAGATTTTCACTGGAAAAGAGTCTTCAATTTCTAAAAAAAAAAAAATTAGTTGTATTGCAAAAAGAAAATGAGGTTTTAAAAAAGGAGCAGATTATTTTGAAAGAAAATATTGAAGACTTGAAAAATACTCGTTCAAAATTCACTCAAAGTAGAGAGACTTTAGATAAAATTCTTAAAAACCAAAATTGTACTTTTGGTAGAACCAGAATTGGATATAAACATTTTTCAAAAGTAAAAATTGTCAAAAATGATTTTGTGCATACATCTTCTAGTCACTCTCATCTCACATGTCATTTTTGTGGTACAAAAGATCATATTTCAACTTCATGCCCTGTTAAAAGAAATCCTTGTGCTAAAATAAAAAAAATGTGGGTTCCTAAGGATATTTCAAGAGTGTCAAATTCTAACTTTTATAGACCTAAGAAAATATGGGTACCAATAGAAAAATTAAATTTTTGTAGATATGTTTCAAGACAAAATCCAGTAACGATAGATGGTATATCGACAGTGCATGTTTGAGGCACATGACCGGAAATAAAGCTGTGTTCGCTACACTTAAACCAAAGGATGATGGATATGTGACTTTTGGCGACAATAGCAATGGTAAAATCATTGGTGTAGGAAGTATTGGTAAAAATCATTCTCCTATTATTGAAAATGTTTTATTTGTTAAAAGTTTAAAACATAACTTACTTAGCATTAGTCAATTATGTGATAAAGAATATAGAGTTATTTTTGAAAAATCTTATTGCACTATTGAGAACACCCTAGGAAACAAAACTTTATTTGTAGGTTATAGACATAAGAATGTATATGTGTTTGATTTGCATGATTTGTCTTCTCATTTTAATATTAAATGTTTATCTCAGAAATGATAATGGTTGGCTTTGGCATAGAAGATTATGATATGCTCATTTTGATTTAATTTCCAAATTTACAAAAAATGAGTTAGTCATTGGTTTACCAAAAATTGTTTTTAAAAAAGACAAACTTTGTGATGCATGTCAATTTGGAAAACAAACTAGGATTTCTTTTAAATCCAAAAATATCGCTTTCAACAACTAAACCGCTTCAACTTTTGCATTTTGATTTATTCCGACCATCTCGGGACATTAATGTAACACCGCTTTCATAATTAATAGTTACTTCTATGGCTTATCTTACTTGTGTGCCTACATGTGATTTTCCTGCCTTATATGCTCCAGTGTGTGAGTTAATTGCCATTTGCACTAGGTTTGGCTCGATAGCTATGTTAATTTATGAAAAAGTTCTGTTTGATTCGTTAAAGTGGAAGGCTAGAGATTAAATAATGGGCTAGGTGAGTAGAGCCTAATTTACCTTAATCAGATGAAGTAAGGTTCAATTACCTTAGGTGACAGAAAGAAGTAATTTAATTGAACTTAATTTAATTGATGTGATTCTAATTTAATGTATCCAGGTTAAGACTTTGTAAAAGAATTCAAAATGAAAAAAAAAATCTTAATATTTGTAGTATTAGAAGTGATCATGGTAGAAAATTTGAAAATTATGATTTTATTATGTTTTGTGATGAGTTTGGAATTGATCATAATTTTCTTGCCACTAGAACTCGTCAACCAAATGGTGTAGTTGAAAGAAAAAAATAGAACTCTTGAAGAAATGGCCCGTACTATGCTTTGTGAAAATAATTTGTCTAAATATTTTTAGGAGGAAGCCGTTAACACTGCATGCTATGTTGTAAACCATGCTATGATTAGACCTATTCTTAAGAAAATCCCTTATGAAATTTAGAAAAGTAGAAGACCTAATATTAGTTACTTACGTGCATTTGGTTGTAAATGCTTTGTATTGAATAACAATAAAGATAACTTAGGAAAATTTGATGCTAAATCGGATAAAGCTATATTTCTTGGTTATTCAATTTCTAGTAAAGCTTATAAAGTATTCAATAAAAGAACTTTACTTGTTGAAGAATCTACGCATGTTGCTTTTGATGAATGTAATAACATTATTTCTAAGAATCTTGTAAGTAATGATATTGCAGAAAATCAACCAAGCATGGAGAGCATTTACATAAAAGAAAATGAAGAAAATCCATTACGCAAACATGAAGAAGAAATAACAATGGAGAAACTTCAAGAAGTATATGCTCTTCCAGAAAACGACTCAAATCTACCAAAAGATTGGAAGTATGCTTATGGCCACCCCAAAAACCTTATCATAGGTGATGCAGCGGAAGGTATAAAAATTAGTTCTTCTGTTAAAAGTGTTTATGGTAACTTAGCGTTTGATTCATAAATTGAACCAAAATCATTTTTAGAAGCTGAAAATGATGAAAATTGGATTTTAGCAATGCAAGAAGAATTAAATCAATTTGAAAGGAATGAAGTTTGGTTTTTAACCCCTCGACCTAAGGATCATTCTGTTATTGCTACAAAATGGGTTTTTCAAAATAAAATGGATGAATTCGGAGTTGTTACTAGAAATAAAGGTAGATTAGTAGCTCAAGGTTATAATCAAGAAGAGAGCATCGATTTTGATGAAACTTTTACACCAATTGCTAGACTTAAAATTATTAGAATGTTACTTGCTTTTGCATGTTTTAAAAATTTTAAATTATATCAAATGGATGTTAAAAGTGCTTTTTTAAATGGGTACATTTTGAAGGAAGTTTATGTTGAACAACCTCCCGATTTTGAAAATCATAAATACCCGGATCATGTTTTCAAACTTTTAAAAGTCATATATGGCTTAAAACAAGCTCTTAGAGCATGGTATGAAAGATTGAATAATTTTCTACTTAACAAAGGTTTTTCTAGAGGAAAAATTGATACAACTCTTTTTATAAAAACTAGAAAGGAGGATATGCTAATTGTTTAAATTTATGTTGATGATATTATTTTTGGTGCTACTAATGAAAATTTATGCAAAGAATTTGCTAAAGATACGCAGGGTGAATTCGAAATGAGTATGATAGGGGAGTTAAATTACTTTCTCTGTCGACAAATTAAACAAACCAAGGATGGGATCCATTTAAATCAAACAAAATATATCAAGGATCTACTTAAAATGTTTGAAATGGAATCATCAAAGCTTGTAGTAACTCCAATGAGCACATCAATAAAAATTGACAAGATGAGCAAGGTAAACCGGTAGATGAAAAAAAATATTGAGGTATGATCGGTTCTTTACTCTATCTTACTGCTAGTAGACCCGATATAATGTTTAGTGTTTGTACGTGTGCACGTTTTCAATCCGCACCTAAAGAGTCACACATCAACGCAGTCAAACGAATTTTCAAATATCTTGTCGGCACTCCAAATTTAGGTTTATGGTATCCTAAGGGAAGTACCTTTGAACTTTTTGGTTATTCGGATGTCGACTTTACGGGATGTAGACTTGATAGAAAAAGTTTGTGATTTTCTTGGACACTCACTCACTTCTTGGTTTTGCAAAAAAACAAAACTCAGTGGCTCTGTCAACTGCTAAAGTAGAATACATTGCTGCCTCTGAGTGTTGTGCACAATTGATTTGGATGAAATAACAATTTCAAGATTTTGGACTTCATTATGATCATATTCCTATAAAATGTGACAACACAAGTGCTATTAACTTTTCAAAAAATCCTATTCAGCACTCACGCACTAGACACATTGAAGTAAGGCATCATTTTCTAAGAGATCATGTATTCAAAGGTGACATTGAACTTGAATTTATGCGTACAAATCGTCAATTAGCTGACATATTTACTAAGCCTCTTAATGAAGAATAATTTTGTTATATTAGAACTGAACTTGATATGATGAATACTCCTATATGATGTTTATTCTTTTAAATATAAATAAATAAATAAATAAAATTTAAATTTAAAAAAATATATCTAATAATTATAAAAAATAAAAAACTAATATATATATATACATATATTTTATATGTTCTCTCTCTTGTTTTCACTTTGTTTCTCTGTTTCTCCCATTTTCTCGCTCTCTCTTTCTTCCTCTCATCCTCGGACGTCATCTTCATTCTCACTATCGTCCACCACCAGCTCCACCATCCACAAAATCATCCATAACCTTCATAAAAAATATCTTCGATCTACATACATCCGCATTCGATCTATAGAAAACCACCTCAGATCTACACAAAATTCATTCTCAATCTTCTCCATCATTTCCGTTCATCACCATCATCATCAACCCAAATTCCTCACTGATCTAACCAAAATCCATCCCAAATCTACATAAATCCATCACCGTTCTACCAAGTTCTATCTCCGATCTACTGATCTTCACTGTTCTTTCCGATCCTCTTCATCGAGACAGATCTACATCATCATCACCGTCTTTCACCATTGTCACCGATTTTCATTGTCGTCGATGAATTTTACATTCGCCAACATTTTTTCCCTTATCAATATGTTAAAATTATTTTTGCAGTTTGTTATTTTTTTTATATGGTTATATGTGCTCCAAACTCTCTTGGATTTAATAATCATTGCTTCTACCCTGTCTGAAGAAATTGTTTTTATCGGTATTTTCTCTTTTTATACTAGTGCATTTGGTGTAGTTGTTTTTAGCTGGATCTTAATAGCCTTTGGTATTATAAATTGGTAATTTATTTTTTACAATTTGTGTAATTTTCCTTTGTGCGTTACTTTAGGGGGAGATTCGTATTATATAATCTTTTGAGATTACATCAATGAAATAAAAATAAAACATAAAAATACGAGTAATCTTAAGAGGATGTTTGTATATTCTGTGTATAATTTTAGGGGGAGTATATAATTTTTACTCTATCTGCATCATCAATTTTATTTATTTATTTATTTATTTATTTTGCAAAGACAAAAAATCTTTTCAAAGAGAAATGTTTACAATTTTATTTCAAAGGAAGAAAATATTACTCGATTACATGTAAGTTTTTAGAAGGCTTCACAGATTTTTTTTGTTTCATTTCTCTCAATAACTTTTCATAAGTCTCATTTACATGCCTCTCTATTTTCGATTTCTGTGAGTCTTGGCATTATAATTGTTGCATAATATTGCACTATATTCTTCAACTGCGCATTTTTCCTTTCTAGCTCTCTTGTCTCCTTACGAATATTAGCTAGTTGTTGTTTTAACAAGCACACCTCATCCCTCCATTGTTGATTTTCTTGTATTCTTGCTTGTAATTGTCGAGCCATATTTGAAACTGCAGTCATTGCCTGTGTACTAAGAGCCATAGTGTTATTAATAGCACCGATATCATTCCGATTACCAACAATACTAGGACTTTCATTTACAGGAATAGCGTGAGGCCGCATCATTGGTAACCTCTCATTTGTCTGCATTACAGGCACCTCATGTATGTCCGAACCATTGATGGCTAAGGTAAGGAATGACATGCTTACACAAGAAGGTAAAACAAATTTTTTTCTACCAACACTTAACAATTTCGTATCTCTGCCCATTGTCCTTGTCACTTTTTATACACTTCACTAATCCAATACTCGATGCATATTTGCTCAAATATTTTGTTTGTCAACATTTTGTGCGCTAGAGACACTCAAAAATCCCCACAATAATCTCAACAAGACCTAAGGACCATTATTATATTTTTGGCATCTCAGATTATTTTATCAAATGCGTTTGTTTCCTATCTCCATATTTTATTTTGATGATGTCAAAGGGGGAGAAAAAATATGATTTTAAATTATCGGCATTCATGTGCTTTAAATTATCAAATATCTTCTGCAAAATTATCAAATAACTTCTTGGTTTTTATTTTGTGTCAAATCCATACAAATATTGCTATCATAAAAAAAAGGGAGATTGTTAATCATGTTTAATTTTGATGATGTCTAAAATATTAATTGAAAATTTGTAAATAATATACATATTTTATATTATTTGACACAAAATATTATCTGTTTAAAATATATATTGTATGATACATTTGTTATAAATATTATTTAAATAAAAATATTTTGAAAATTTTACTATTCATGTTTTGAATAATCCGGTTGATCACTATTCATCTTTTGAAAAATTTGATTTGATTATCTCTTTTGAGTAAATTCATATAATATCGTTTTGATACATATTGAACTAAATTCAAATTTACTTTAGAATCATATCTGAATGTATCGATTATAAACATAGTTGATTTATATGGAACATCTTTTGAATATATTAAAGATTTATAAACAAATGGTTAAGCGGTGCATCAAATATATACATATATATAGTCAAAGTCTTGAAAGTAATATAATATAATGATTACAGGAGATGACTTATTTAATTTTTCTTTGTAAACAAATCCTTGAAGATGTTTTGCTTGCAGAATGAAAAAGAAAAAGTTGCAAGTTGGTTTGAATTTGCTTGCAAAAAGAAAATAAAAAGTTGCAAAATAGACAAAATTTTCATGATACTTTTGACTTCAAGGAACCCATAATGATGAAGTTTTGTGCTGATTTCTCACTATCCGAAGAAGCGTCTGTCTCTCTAATGGGTAGATTTTTTGGTATAAATAAAAGGGTGTGTGTACAGAGAAAAATTAAGAACTTGAAGAGAAAAAATCTATGTGCTCCAAAATTTTGAGTGTATTTTGCTCTTTTACTTTCAGATCTAAGTGTAATATTTGTTTTTACACTTTCATATCTACTCTTTGTGAGAAAATTATTATAAAAGATGGTTGAAGTCCCTCTTATCTTTATTTATTATTTTGTGAAGGAATTTTGTAAGAGTGAGGACTTTATTGTTGAGTGAGGCTCATTAGATAAAAATAAGACTTGTGTAAAATTCACAGGCTTGGTGAAGCCTTGGTGGTATATTGATTCATTTTGATAGTAAAAAAAATTCTAAAGGAGGTTCCTTAGGGAGTGGACGTAGGCCCGGCGTACCGAACCACTATAAATCTTAGTGTTTGATTTTCTCTTCCTATCTCTCTTACTTTTATATTGATAATTATTGTTCTATTTTTTATTTGTTAAAATTCTAAATATTGTGTTTATTATTTTTTAATATTGTAAAATTTTTAGTAACCCAATTCACCCCCTCTTGGGTTGCCTACCTGGGATAACACAAGTGAATAAATTCAGCAAGCAATCAATAATATCGAAAACAAAGGAGAAGGGAAGAAGAGCTCAAACACAAAGATTTATAGTGGTTCAGCTCACCGACCTATGCCCACTCCTTAAGGTTCCTCCTCGAGAATTCCTTCACTATTAATCAAATCGAAACACCACTAAAGCTTCACCTAGCTTGTGAATTTTACACAGGACTTACTTTATCCGTTGAGGACCTCTTAACTAAATGACTCACTTTGCAAGTGTTTCACTCAAAATACAATAGATAAGAACAAGAGGTACAACTGTCCTCTTTTACAAGATTTTCTCTCTCAAAAGATGTATATGAAAGTGCAAGAGTAAAGGGAATTTTGAAATACACTCAGAATGAACTCATATATGAAAGTGAAAGTACCAGAGTAATATTTAGCAAAGATTGATTAGGAATAGTTCTTGAATGCTCATAGTTGTTCACCCTCTTCAGATTTGGAGAAGTGTTGCCTTTATAGTCTTCAATGTCTTCTAGCCATTAGAGAGAAGGATGGGTCAGTCTTTAATCTGTCAGAGCAAAGCATGGGTATGTATAGGTTGTCATCAAGTCTTTGGAAGTGGAGCCTCCTCAAAAGATGCAATGTCCATTAATGCAGATCTTTGGTAGGTAGAGATAAGATATATTTTCATGATGATGATCGCAAAAGTCTGCTCAAAGTTTGCTGTAAAGTCAGCTCAAGGTCTGTTCATAATGATGACTGCAGAGTTGGCTCAAAGTCTACTCAAAATGATGAGAAATGGCGGCTAGGTTTTGAAACCCAGACTTAAGGGTATTGACTCCTGCAGATTGGGTGTCAACCCTTTGTTCTCTTTTCTTCTCTACTTTGACTGCCAGGTGTTCCTGGTATCGACCCTCTTGTAACTGGGTGTTGACCCTTTGTTTGTTGGAACTCTTTTATCTATCTTTTGGTGTCAACCCTTGTCATGTGCTGGTGTTGACCCTTAGCTCACTAAAATTTAGTGTCGACTCTTTCATGTTGTGGTGTCGACCCTTTGCTACTGCTTTGACTGAGCCTTGTTTGCTGAAATTTGGTGTCGACCCTTGTCATTCTTGGTGTCGACCCTTGGTACACTGAAATATGGTGTTGACCCTGAAAGGCTTGGTGTCAACCCTTGGTTGCTGCAACACTTAGGCATTGTGTATTTCATTCTGGTGTCGACCCTTACTGTCTTGATGTTGACCCTTGGACCTGTTTTAAGCACAAATAGTATTTTGCGTATATGTGCTAATTTCATGTTTTGAGGTTGTCAATATTCATAAGAAAATGAAAAATTTGAAGCATACATCTATTAGAAACAATGAAGAGCAATAATAAAATTTTTGAAAACTTTAAATATTTAAAATGAGATTAAAATATTTGTCGATAATCAAAATCAATATGAATTTAAAATGAATAACCTTGGGGCTAGCAAAGCTTTTCCCATTGCAATGCCAATTAAAAGTCACATTCATTATGTGATTGTGTTTTTATTTTTTTTTATTTTTTGAGAAACATAACAAAATTTGTCTGAGGAAATAATTTTCAGCTTGTTTGGTTTAATTTTTCAATATTCACTTTTTAGAAAATTGAAATTTTTTTTTTTGTTTTTTTTCACTAATTTTTCTTAATATTCTAAGCTTTTGTTTTTTAATTTTTAGATACACCTAACATAAATACACTTAAAAAGTATAATATTTGTGAAAATATCTTTAAAAATTCAATAAAATACCAAAAATATAAAAAAATATACAAGAATTCTGTACATTTTTCGTATTCTAGCATATTTATTGATTTTTTAAAAATATTTTATTTTTTAGATACATCTAAGTAAAATGCATTTAAAAAAAAATTGCTTAAAATTTTAAAAATATTCACTAAAAATAAAAAAAAAATAAAAATAAAAAAATTTATTTTCAGAAAATGAAATCCAGAAAATTGAAACCAAACGCATTGTTTGTTTATTTGTTTTTTTTTTTCAATACTTTTTTTAAAATTTTTATTTTTATTACAATAACGCACTTTTTACTTTGTGTGGCCCCGTTTGGAAAGTTAATTATTTTAGTAGGTTATTTTAATTTTTGACTATTTTGACAGGTTAAAATTGTCGTGTTTAGAAAGATGGTTGAATTTTTTTTTGTAAGTGAATGCGATATTTGTGAGAGAAAAAGTGAATTGATTATGAATTTGATGTGACAATTTATCTTATTGACTATTTTAATTTATTTTATCTTTTTATGAATTTTAGTAAAAAAAAAGTACAAATTACAAAAAAAAAAAATCTTGAGGTTTCGCATATTTTGTAATTTAAACCCTAAGTTTTTAATTTTGACAATTAAAACCCTGAAATTTATTCCGTGTGACAATGTAAGCCCCCGTCTATCTTCATTTGATGAAGTAACGAAGAAAGTCATTTTTGACACTAAAACCAACTCAAAACGATGCCATTTTTTATTAGTTCCATATAAAATGTCCCAAATCTTTAATTTCATCGATTAGGGCTGAAATTTGCCCCAAATACAAAACTCGTAAAGAGAGAGAGAGAGAGAGAGAGAGAGAGAGAGTGTGTGTGTGGGTCTGTGTAGTTCACTACTTTCTGCTTATCCTCTCGTCGTCTTCTTCGCTTAGCTTTGTTCTCTCTCTTTAGTCTCCTTTGACCTTATACTCTCTCTTTATCTCTTTGCAAATCCATTTCTAACCTATATATACACACACATTACATATATATATATTCACTCTTCGTTTTTTCCATTTTTGTCCAACAATACCTTCATGCCCACCACCACATTTCCAGATTTTCCGGCACTGCAACCGTCGAAACCACCTACCGGCCTTCCCTCACATAACCCACATCCCCATTTCAATCTCATCCCACCCATCCTCGCCAAAGCCCTCACCATCACTTGTCTCTTTTTCCTCACCATTCTCTACTGGAAACATATAGCTCCGGTAGATATAAAAAGAGAGACGACCCAACGGTGAATGGACTGCCACGCTGAGCTCGGTAGAAGATGGTGGTAGTGGAATAATGAAGGGTAGTGTGAAAACAGAACAAAAGAAGATTAAGAAGATAAGAGGGCCAAAAAATGAAATCAAAGATTTGGAAATGGGACTAATAAAAATGACGTCATTTTAAGTTAGTTTTGCTGCCAAAAATGGCTTTCACTATTACTTCAGGAAACGGAGATGGATAGGGCCTTACATTGTGACACGGAATAAACTTCAGGATTTTAATTGTCAAAGTTAAAAATTTGGGATTTAAATTACAAAACATGCGAAACTTTAATTTCCTCCCCCCCAAAAAAAAAAAAAAAAAAAAAAAAACCTAACTTGCCAAACAGGGCCAAAATCTATCCAAACAGAAAAATTGTCTAGAATTTTAGATCTAAGGTGAAGTATTGCTCTGTTTGTTGTGGGCCGGGCATGATTGGATTCTTGGTCTTGGATTTCATATTTTGAGTTATATATATATATATATATTTCTAATATGTAGAACTGCTGTTTATGAAATACTAAAAAGTAGTTTTCAAATGTTTGAAAATTATTTTTTCACACCCAACGAAAGCGAAATGAAAACAATAGATGTTTTCAAAGTTTTCATTATTTTATTTCTGAAAGAACAAAAAACAAAAAGAAGAAAACAAACACGCACACAAAAACAAGAGAGGTATACACTGTGCACACATGTCTGTACTATCTAATAATTTAATTGGATAAATTACAAATAGACCCTATGTGGCTGAATTAAAATACGAATTACCTCTTGTGATTTTAGAAATTATATTTCACTCATTGAGATTTTTAATTTTATAATAAATAATCTTTTTTATTAATAAATTATCAAATCAATTAAACGTTTTTAATGATATTATAAATATGTTTCAATTTATAATTTAGGTAGTTTTATTATTATATAGGAGAGTAATTATGAATTTCATTTTTTATTTAATTTTGTTAAATAAAAAATTCTAAGAAGGGGGTATTTATAATTTTTCAAAACACAGGAGGTAATCTGTATTTTAAGTAAATCTCAAGAAATGTATTTGTAATTTATCCTAATTAATTATATAAAGGCCTTGTTCGAAAAGAAAGTTGGTCTAAAATAGCAAATAAAAGACGAGTTGTTTTGGAAAGTGACTTGTAAACTGATTTTTTTGATTTATTACAAAAAAATATATATATATATACAGAAAATAGAGAGGTGGTGAGTTAAATAATCCAACAAACTGACTTATAAGTTTGCTTTCAAAATGGCCTAAAATAGATTAAAATAATTAATAAGACAAAATATCATATCTAATTTATAATTATTTTATTTCTTATCTCATATAACTATCAAATCAATTATATAATAAAAAAAATCACCTTTTAAATATAACTTTTTTAACCAAATAAAAATAGTAAAAAAAAACTAAATAACTAACTAAAATAATTAACTTGCCAAACGAAGCTAACGTACACAACTAACCTTTTTTTTTTTTTTTTAATTTTTAATTTTATTAACGTAAAGTACACAGCTAACTCGATATGAAACATTTGGCACACAATTTTGATTCTTCCAAAAAAGTCCCCACAACAATACTATTGCTTGTTTTTTATTTTTCAAAAATACTTTTTAAAAAAAATTTATTTTCTTATTTTTTGTATTTTTTTATTTTTACTGAATTTTTAAAAATATTTTAAATAATTTTTTTTTTAATTTTAGACACACCTAATATAAATATACATAAAAGTATAATTTTTGTGAAAAAAAAATCTTTTAAAAATTTACTAAATACCAAAAATATAAAAAAAAATACGAGAATTGAATATATTTTTAATATTTTTATGTATTTATTAATTTTTTAAAATATTTTTTTTATAAATTTTTAACTTTTTATATACATCTAAGTAAAATGCATCTAAAAAAGTAAAAAAATGCTTAAAATTTTAAAAATATTCACTAAAAAAAACACGAAAAATAAAAAACTCAATTTAAAAAAAATTAATCTAAAAAATTCAAACCAAACAAACACATTATATTTTCCTGACTATGTATGTTGCCTAGCCACAACTATATAATTTTTTTTAAGGAATACACAACTATATAATGACCAAAAGTAAAATCACAAAATTTTTTTTAAAAGACAACTATATAACTCAGCTATATTCTTTTTTTTCATAAAAAAAACAAAAATATTTAAAAAGTCAAAAGTCCTACTCAAATGAAATTTTTTAATCCCAAACTAAAATAACCCAAAAAAAGGTTAAAAAGTGAAAAAGTGAACCTACTTTCCAAACAAATCCTAAATCAATTACTACTATCCACTACACACCTCTCTCTCTCTCTCTCTCTCTCTCTCTCTCTCAATTCTTATGATTTCCCATACACGTTACAATTTGGGTGATACACTTAGGCCTCATTTGAGGAGTGGTTATTTTAATCAAAAAGTCAAAAAATTACTAAAATTTATCGTATCACTTCTCTACTTTTCTACACATCTTTTCGTAAAAAGTCAAAAAATTATTAAAATAGTCTGTTCCCAAACGAAACTTTAGTATATATATATATATTAGCATAAAATGTAAAAAAATTATTTATTACTTGTTTGAATAAATTTTAAAAAAATATAGGGATTGTCGCAATCTAAATAAATTTTTTTCTCAATCGGAATGAAGTGTTAAAAAACAAAATTAGTTTAAAAATAAAATCATGGTGTGATCAAAATAGAGTGCAAAAAAATCCAATCACAAATTAAATTAATTGATAATTAAAAAATATATAATTATTATTTTTTTAAAAAAACACAATAAGTTAAAGACCTAATTACAAATTTTTTTTTGCAAGACAAAGTAGAATATAATCATCATCAATTGTGAGTACTTATGTGAACTTATTGAATACAATCTATTTTTTTTTTCCCCAAAAAAACATAGAGATTGTCACAACCCAAACAAATTTTTTTTTTTCTTCTCATTTTGTGATGGAAAATGGAGCGTAAAAAAACACAATCAATTAAAAAATAAAATCACAGTGTGATCAAAACAGAATGTAAAAAAAACACAATTATATTTTTGCTCATAATAATAAAATAATAATGAAGTCAATTGGTAGTTAAAAAACAAAATCAATTATTTTTTCTTCAAAAAATACAGTGAGTTAAAAACATAATAACAAATTAAGTCAATTGATAATTAAAAATGCATCTTTTCCAATCACATATTAAATCAATTGATAGTTAAAAAATTCAATTATAATTTTTTTTTAGACAAAATACAATCTAATCATCATTAATAGGGAGTACTTTATGTGAACCTAACGAATACAATTCTTTTTCTTTTTTTTTTTTTCCAAAAAACACAGAGATTGTCACAATCCAAATAATTTTTTTTTCTCATCATGTGATCGAAATGGAGTGTAAAAAAAAAACAATCCGTTAAAAAAATAAAATCACTATGTAATGAAAATAGAGTGTAAAAAAATACAATCACATTTTTGTTCATAATAATAATAAAAAAAAGCAATGAAGTCAATTGGTAGTTAAAAATTACAATTAATTTTTTTTCAAAACACAATGAGTTTAAAAACATAATTGCAAATTTTTTTTTTGTTAAACAAAATACAATCTAATCATCATAAATAATGAGTACTTTATGTGAGCCTAATCAATACAACCATTTTTTTTTTTTTTGGGGTCAAAAAACACAAAGATTGTCAAAACCTAAGCAATTTTTTTTGTCATCATGTGATTGAAATGGAGTGTAAAAAAACACAATCTGTTAAAAAATAAAATCACTGTGTGATAAAAATGGAGTGTAAAAAAAAAAAATCACATTTTTGCTCATAATAAAAAAAACCAATGAAGTCAATTGGTAGTCAAAAAATATAATCATTTTTTTCCCAAAAAACACAGTAAGTTAAAAACTCAATCATAAATTAAGTCAATTGATAGTTGAAAAACACGATTATTTTTTCTTCAAAAAATACAGTGAGTTAAAAACTCAATCATAAATTAAATCAATTGATAGTTGAAAAATAAAATCATTTTTTTTTTTCTTCAAAACACACAATGAGTTAAAAAATCCAATTACAACTTTTTTTTGGCTAGACAAAATACAATTTAATCATCATCAATAATGGGTACTTTATGTAAACATAAAGAATACAATTCTTTTTTTTTTTTTAATTCAAAAAATACAGAGATTGTCACAACCAAAATAAATTTTTTTTTTTCTCATAATGTGATCGAAATGCAATGTAAAAAAACACAATCAGTTAAAAAATAAAATTACCATGTGATCAAAACGGAATATATACAAACAGAATCACATTTCTGCTCATAATAAAAAGAAAAGCAATGTAATCAGTTGATAGTTAAAAAACCCAATTGCAATTTTTTTCTCACCATGTGATTAAAATAGAGTGTAAAAAAATACAATGTTAAAAAACACAATCATTTAAAAAAAAAAAAAACACAGTGAGTTAAAAACCTAATCACAAATTTGTTATAATTTTTTTAATTGATATTTAAAAAATATAATAATTTTCTTTTCTTAAAAATACAGTGAGTTAAAAAAATATAATTATTTTTTTTCTTCTTATTGTGTGATTAAAATGGAGTATAAAAAAACGCAATCAGTTTAAAAATACAATCACTTGTCATCAGAATAGAGTGAAAAAAATCCAAATAATATTTTTTCTCATAATAATAAA
Organism: Camellia lanceoleosa; assembly: GCA_025200525.1. NCBI lineage: Eukaryota > Viridiplantae > Streptophyta > Magnoliopsida > Ericales > Theaceae > Camellia > Camellia lanceoleosa. The sequence continues at coordinate 75,706,685 of CM045766.1, forward strand.
AAAAATGAATGAAAAAAAAAGGAACCATTAAAAAATAAATAAAAAAATTATTTACCAACTTCCAATTAAAGATTGTGAAGATTGTGACTGTGAAGGTGTTAGTATTTTTTCTCATATTCTCTCCAACTCTCTCTCTCTCTCTCTCTCTCTCTCTCTCTCTCTCTCTCAAACGTTATCTCTATCTTGGTTTGTCCTCCGAGTATAAAAAAATGTGAATTTTCATTCATAATAAAAAGAAAAGTAATGAAGTTAATTAATAGTTAAAAAACACAATAAATATAATTTAATTTTTTTTTTTTCAGAAAAAATAGAGCAACCCAAACAAATTTTTTTTGTCTCCTTATCATGTGATCAAAATAGAGTATAAAAATACACAATCAGTTAAAAAATAAAATCCTCATGTGATCAAAACGGAGTATAAAAAAATACAATAACATTTTTGCTCATAATAATAATAATAATAATAATAATAATAATAATAATAATAAAGTCAATTGATAGTTAAAAAATACAATCATTCAATCATTCCCCCCTCCCCCTCCCCCTCCCCCAAAAACACAGTGAATTAAAACCAAATTACAAATTTTATTTTTTTTTCTAGACAAGATTCAATCTAATCATCATCAATAGTGAACACTTCATATAAAGATAATGAATACAATCCAATTATTTTTTCAAAAAACACAGATTGTCACAATTGATACAATTTTTTTTCTCGTCATGTAATCAAAATGGAGTGTAAAAAAACACAATTAGTTGAAAAATAAAATCACTGTATGATCAAAACGCGTAAAAAGATACAATAACATTTTTGCTCATAATAAAAAGAAATGTAATGAAATTAGTTGATAGTTAAAAAACACAATTAGAAATACAGTGAGTTAAAAATACAATGAGTTAAAAATCCAATTACAAATTAATTACAATTTTTTGAATTGATATTTAAAAAGCACAACTATTTTTTTTTCAAAGAATACAGTGAGTTAAAAAACCTAATAAATTTAAAAATACAATCACCGTGTGATCAAAATAGAGTGTAAAAAACTATAATCACATTTTTTCTCATAATAATAATAAATTTTCATTAAAAAATAAATGAAAATATCACTTACAAGCTTTGAAGATTGTGTTTGAGTGAAGATTGTGACTGTAGATGTGTCAACATTTTTTCCCAAATTCTAACCATCTCCCTCTCTCTCTCTCTATCTATCTAAAACTTTCTCTCTATTTGGTTTGTCCTTCCATAGAAAAAATAAGTGAAAATTATAAATAAAAAAAAAATATGATGTGCGGTGGTGTGGGGAGAAGTCAAAAAGGCAGAAATTGAATGTTGCAATGGTAGGGTTTATGGTTTTCAAAATTCAAAAAGACTGAAATTGAATGGTGGGTAGGAGTTTTTTTTTTTTTTTTTAAATTAAAAAATTAAGAAATTAAGATTGAGATATTGAAACTCTCACAAGGCTTGACTCAAATATTAAGAAAAAATCGCTAAAAATAGATGAAAAGAAAATTGCTGTAAATGAAGAGCTACACATTGAAATTTGCTTACTGTTCGAATTATGAGGCAAAGCAATTTCGGACAGAAGAGGCATCATTGATGATAATTGATAAAGAGAGGTGGTTAATTGTGGTGAAGTCAAAAAAATAAGGATGTGCAACCATGGTGGTTAGGTTTTTTTTTTTTTAAATTCAAAAAAGTGCCAAAAAATAATGATGAACGGGATTCTTTTTTATTTTAAAAAACAAAAAAATTAGAAAAATTAAGAAATTAAGATTGAGATATTAAAACTCTCACAAGACTTGTAGGTTAAAAATTTCATTTTCCTTATATATATAGATTAGCGACTGACATACGCGATACGTATGCAATTCAGATTAGTAAAAATAAAAATATGTAATAAAGAAATTACTATTATAATATGTACGTTGTCTAAGTAGAAAGAGTGTTCTTAATGAAACTCAAAATTGTTGGGTTCAAATTTTGCTCGCGTTTTTGAATAATAATTTTTTATTTTAGGATAAATAAAATTGTCATGTGGCTTGACGTGAAAGTTTGGACACCAAGTAGAACCTTCACTTAATAATAGTATAGATAGATAGATAGAAGATATATATATATATATATATATATATGATAGGTGTGAGCCCACCCAAAGAGTGTGCTTACAATACAAATTTTAATTTTGAATTGAAAACATATCTTATATGTTGTTTAAGTGGTAAAACTGTTCTTTATTATGTTAAAATCTTGTGTCCCTTGTAATCACTATTTTTTTTTTTTTACTCTTTTAGATAGAAAAATTGATACTTGAGGTAAAAAGAAAAGGCCACTTGGCAAAAAGAAAGAAGAAGATTCATAAAAATCAAGTGAGTTGTTCACATTTGATAATAATATAAATAGATGGATAGATATGCAAACATATGAAATTGCTCGGTTATAAATGAAGGATTAAACTACACATTCAATCAATTCAAAAACAAACTATGCCAATGGACATGGGAGGAGAAACAATAACTTGCACCTTCTTTATTTTTCTTTTTCATGACACTGACGCATAGAAGTAGAAGAACAAGAAACTACAGCTATATAGATAAATAAAAAATTGAAAATTTTGATGTTGTAGGTTCTCATTTTTGGACTGAAGATTATACTTCAAAAGTTTAAGAAGCAAAGCTGGATATTATTAAATCATCAGATTCCAAATTGGATTTGGGTGATGAAACTTCTTTAATGGAACATGCAACACTTGCTTTGAAATCTGCATTGTTGGCCTCATCATTGGTCTCATAAAATTATGGTTTGAAAATTGAAAGGAATTGGGTCATATTCAAATTTGATATTATATATCAACAGACGGCTATAGATACTCTAACATACAGATTGCACACATATGGATCAAAATCTTCCTTTATTTTCTATCTTTGGGCTGAAATATTTTATGGTACAATAAGGAGGGCACACCACTAGGAATAGGAATGTAAAAATGGCCCGCAGTCTGGGGTGGGCCCGGTCCGATTATGCCTGATTAGGCCTAGACCCGAGCCTAGCCCGGGACCCTGGCCCCCATCCATCAGCTAGCTCAAGGCCTACTTAAAACCCGGCCTGTCCAAGGCCTAGTGCTATTTTTGGTGAAAAAAATAAAATTTTGCTAAAAAATAGAAAAATAGTTCAAGTCTGGCCCAAGCCCGAGCCCATCGGACCGACCCACCCAAAATAACTTGTGGGCTTGGGCCTACTTTTCTGGTTTGTAGGCCGGGCCAGGCTGACTTGAATTTTAGCGGGAGCCCGCGATGCCCGACATCAGAGCCAAGTTGAGCCAAATTTACACCCCTATAGAAGATGCATAATTGAGGACATGTGTAACCGTGATCTTAAAAAAATAAAAAATTGAATATAGATGGAGAAAAGAAAAAAATTAAAATAAAAAATAGTTACATCATGACAATTTAATTATGAGAAAATGTGACTTAAATGTTCATATCAGGTGATTCTGAAGTAATGATTCAATCTCGTCACTAAATAATTTTTTATTTTATTTATTTTTTTATAATGTTGTTCAAAATGCCAACAGAAAATTGATTTCTCCACAATATAGACTAATAATTATTAATTGAAGCAATTCACATAGTGGGTGTTTGAAAAGTTACTATTTTAATAGGTTATTTTAGTTTTTAGCTATTTTAATATGCTAAAATTTTTATGTTTTGGAAAATGATTTGATTTTTTTGTAGTTGGATGTGATATTTGTGAGAGAAAAATTAAAATAATTATAAATTTGATATGATATCTTATCTTATTGATTATTTTAACCTATTTTATTTTATTTTATTTTATTGTAAATTTTAACCCAAAAAAGACTAAATTTCAAGTCCCAAACATGGCCATAGAATTGCTCTAGGAGTAGGAATAACTTCTCCCAGTTTCCATTGCTTTAATCATTGTTTTGATTAGCTGAAATTATAAGATACTGCAAATGAAATGAGTTGAGTCGAATAATTTGTTGTTAAAATTTAATTTGAAAACTTAAAAAGTTTTAAAAAAGGATAAATTATGTAAAAAAAATTTATATTTTGGTTTTTGTGTCATTTTAGCATTTATAATTTTAATTAGTTCAATTTTGATTTTAAATTTATAACTTTGTCTCAATTTAATCTAATTGCTTACAATTGTAAGTATTTTTTAATGAAAAATATGCATATAAGTGAAATATGTCACATTTTTTAAGGAAAAATTATAAATTTATTTAACTCAATATCTTAACTTTAACTAATTCAGTGATAATTTTCTATCACTGAATGGCAATATCAGTTAGACCAAATTGATATAAAATTTAAAATTAAAGGTCAAAATTGAATTAATTAAAAGTATAATGACTAAAATGACATACAAAACAAAATGTAAGAATTATCAGTGTAATTTATCCTTCAAAAAATATGTTTAACACATTGCTTTTCGAACCAATGTTCTTAAATGAAATTTCATTTAATTGAGCTCGAGTATGTATGAGCAGATTGGGGCTACGGGCTAGAAGCATCTTCTCAGAAAGTGTGTTCCTCTATTATATTCTTCATAGCTACGCATCGCAATTTTATTTAAATTTAATTAAAAATCAAATCACTTGGTTTATGCATAGGAAAAACACTCTTTTGAACTTAGAGAATTTTGTGTCTTAAAATTTGGATATCATCTAATGTGTCAACGATAATAACAATAATAATACTGTAATAGATATGAAAAATGGAATCCATTAAATCAATACAAGACGATAGATTAAGATTGTTTCTAATTTTGTGTGGCAACCAAATAAATGGATTCTCTAATCGGCAAAAAGTGCACATCCAAACTCATCATTGATGGCTCAAATTCAGCCAAGGCCCATTGAGCTTAAGCAATTCATTGCTGAGTAGATCCACACAGGTTGGAGAACATGCCGAGTACAAGATGAAGGACCGAGTAATGAAGTGAGATCTGTTGTGGGAATTGAAAAATATTTATCTTAAACCAATTTTATAGAATAATATTAAAAGTAAAACAGATGCTTTTAAAATAGGTTTTCACAATTCAATATAAACTATACATACAAACATATAACGGTATAAGTAAAAGATGAAAAGATTCAGAAAGTAGCCTGTATGATTGTGAGAGGCACGTCAAAGACGCTGTCCTAAAGTCGTTATGCGCTCCCTCCATGCAGGTTCTAACGATCACAAACGACTCCAAGATACAACCCAAGAATCCACAGGAATCTGATACAATGCATAGTTGTACCAGAAGAGTTTGCCAAGAATGTATCAATTGCCCAGAATATATGAAATATAGAATTGTAAAGAGAAGAAGGAGAGAGAGATCAGAGTACGTTGTATATATTTTTCTCTCAATTAGAGTCCTATTTAAATAGACTCTTTGGTATCTGTTTAGAACAGACACACCTCTTGGTTTAAAACTAAAACCAAATTTAAAATTCAAATAAATAAGACTATAAAAGGAAATAAATAAATAATAATAAATAAAAAATAATTAAAGTTTTGAAGTTTTTAGGAAATCTCCAACAATCCCCCACAAGATTCAAAACTTTGTAAAACCAGTCAAATAAATAAAAATAATATGGGTAACTTTAAAACCATACAATGGGTGTAGGTGTTTTTCAAACTTGAACCTCACTTAGTGTTAACAGTTTCATTCTGAAAGAATCTTAGTGAACTAGGTCTTGAACTAAATCCTTTTACCAGAATTCAACATGTCACACATATGGTATGATACATAACTGTGGCGCGGGTTAGCACTATTAGCAGCCATGTGCTCAATCTTGATTCTCATAAGAGTTTTAGGAAATAGCTCTATTCCACGGTCGCGGCTTCACGACGCTCTCACTTAGGTGAATCCTCCAAAGATAGAAGTGACGGATGTCTATCTTGCGAGAGTTTGCTCGCCTTGGATTCATTTAGAGTAAATACTCTTCCTTAACCATCACATTTACATCAGCACTAATATCTTAGAGATGAGCAGGAGAATATAAATTTAATAAAGTCTCCTTCTTTAAAGTGCTGGAATACGAGTCATACTATAAGGATTGTTCCTACCCATTGAACTTCCTTCATGGGATCTCCAATCACAGAAGTTGGGTTACTTCCTTAGTTGACTCCTTGTGGGCTTAGACCCATCCCCCTCGATAAATCTAAGACTACACTCTTAGATAAACCTTTTGTTAACTGATCAGCAATATTCTTTTCAGATTTCACAAAATTCAAAGATACAACATTTTTATTCACCAAACTTTTTATAGATTTATACCTCACTTGCATATGCCTATTCATCTTTTTATTAGTATGTGTTTGTTTCACAAGTTCTATTACAGCTCTATTATCACAATGTATAGAAATAGTAGGTATAGGATTTTTCACAAGTGAAATATCAAGAAGTAAATTTTTAATCCACTTAGCTTCAATACACGTAGTGTCTAAGGCTATAAGTTCTGATTCTGTTGTACTTCTAGAGATAACGGTTTGTTTTTTAGAACCCCATGATATTGCTGCTCCACCTAACATAAATATATACCTAGTAGTAGACTTAACATCTAAGTTATCTGTTATCCAATTAGCATCGCTATAACCTTCTATCACATTAGGAAAACCACTAAAGCAAAGTGAATAATCTAGAGTTTTCCTTAAATATTTAAAAACTGTTTCCACAGCAATCCAATGATCTTTACTAGGATTATGAGTATGTCTACTTAATCTCCCAACAGCATAGGCAATATCAGGTCTAGTCTTATTAGCAATATAGAGAAGTGATCCAATAATTTGAGAATATCTAAGTTGAGATACAGGTACACCATTATTTTTCTTCAAATTCATGCTAGGATCAAAAGGAGTTGAAACAGGTTTGAGATTATAATAATCAAACTTTTTTAACATTTTCTCTAAGATTTTAGATTGATTCAATGTAATACCTTTGGTTGTTTTCTCTAATTTCATACCCAAAATTATATAAGCTTCCCCTAAATCTTTCATATCAAATTTTGAAGATAAATAAGATTTCACATTTTTAATTATCTCTAAATTAGTTCCAAATAATAAGATATCATCAACATATAAACACAAAATAATACATTCTCCATTATCTTCTTTATAGTATACACATTTGTCATGTTCATTAATTTTAAAACCAAATTCTAGAACTATCTTATCAAACTTTTCATGCCACTGTTTAGGAGCTTGCTTAAGTCCATACAAAGATTTAACCAACTTGCAAACTTTATGTTCTTGTCCTTTAACCACAAAACCTTCAGATTGCTCCATATAAATTTCTTCATCTAAATCTCCATTCAAAAAAGTAGTTTTAACGTCCATTTGATGAATTTCTAAATTATAAATGGATGCTAGAGCAATTAAGATTCTAATGGTTGTAATCCTAGAAACAGGTGAATAGGTATCGAAATAATCTATTCCTTTCTTTTGTATAAATCCCTTGGCTACTAACCTTGCCTTATATTTTTCTATACTTCCATCAGGTTTTAATTTCTTCCTAAATACCCATTTGCAACCGATAGCTTTACTCCCAGGAGGTAGGTTAGTCAACTCCCAAGTATTATTTTGAAGAATAGATTCAAACTCACTATTAATGGCTTCCTTCCAAAAAGGTGCATCTAAAGATGATATAGCTTCTATAAAAGTATTTGGTTCTCCTCGCTTAAAAAGTATAAAAATCATCTCCAAAGGTTTTCTCTATTCTTGTTCTCTTACTTCTTCTAGGTTCTATATTTAGATGTTCAGAATCATCTCTCAAAGGAATAACACTAGTACTAGCAGTAGAAGTTCTATTTACAATTTGATTTGAGATCCGAGTTTTATATGGAAAAATATCTTCGAAAAATGTAGCTTCACGAGATTCAATTATTGTATTATTAGTAATTTCACTAATTTCAGAATTTATTACTAGAAATCTATTAGCACTACTATTTTGAGCATATCCTAAGAAAACAAAGATTCACAGCTTTTAGGTCCTATTTTCTTACGTTTAGGTTCTGGAATTGCTACTTTTGCTAAACACCCCACACACTCTTAACATTTTAAGATTAGGTACTCGTTTTTTCCAGATTTCATAAGGTGTTTTATCATTGTCATTTACAATTACTCTATTTAATATAACACAAGCAGTGAGTATTGCTTCCCCCCACAAGCTCTCCGGTAAACCAGAACTAATAAGCATTGCATTTATCATATCCATTAAAGTTCTATTTTTCCTTTCAGCTATCCCATTAGATTGTGGAGAATAAGGTGGGGTTACTTCATGAATAATTCCATGTTCTTCACAAAAAGTACTAAGGGTACCTACATTATATTCACCTCCTCTATCAGATCTAAGTTTCTTAATCTTTCTTTCTAATTGATTTTCTACTTCAGCTTTATAAATTTTAAATTTACTAAACACTTCATCTTTGGTTTTAATTAAATATAAATAACAAAACTTAGAATAATCATCTATAAAAGTTACACAATACTTATTTCCTGCTCTAGTTAGTGGTCTATTAGAATCACAAACGTCATTATGTACAAGGTCTAAGAGTTGTGAATTTCTTTGTACAGATTTATAAGGTTTTTTAGGTTGTTTTGCTTGCACACATATTTCACATTTGCGTTTAACATCAATAGATGATTTAGGTACTAATTCTAAATCCATCATTTTCCTAATTTTCCTTAAATTCACATGTCCAAGTCTTTTATGCCATAAATCACAAACTTCAATATTGAAAATATTATGAGAGATATAATTAACTTCAAAAGATACATTCAATTTAAATAAACCATCACATATAAAACCTTTACCAATAAAAATATCATTTTTACTTATTAAAATTTTATTCGATTCCATTACAATTTTGTAACCTAACTGTACTAAACACGATCCACTAATAAGATTTCTTCTAACTTCAGGAACATATCGCACATCTCTCAAAGTTAAGATTTTTCCAGAAGTCATCTTCAAATCTATATCTCCAATGCCAAGTATTGGTGCAATTGATCCATTTCCCAAAGTTACACTTTCTCCACTTGATTTCTGGAAAGTTTTAAAATAATCACAAGCAACACACATATGTATATTAGCCCCAGAATCTAACCACCAATCTTGATATTCAAAAGTAGAATTAATTTCAAGATTATACCTAAAAGATGGTCCGGCAATTTCTTCTTTTCCCAAAACCATATTCACTTGAGCATTATGACCTTGATTTCTTTGCTTATTGTTGAACCTTGGTTTATACTCATCAGTCTTCTTAAAAAAACAATCTTTAGCATAATGATTGGCTCTTCCACATACATAGCACAACCTCTTGCCACTCCCTTGTCCCTTAAAATTATTAGCATTGGCTTGGTAGTTGTTATTATGATGTTTGCCATTTTGACCTCTAGATTTAAACTTAAGGTTGTTCTTGAAAATTTTGCCTTTAGGTCGAAAGTTATTCCTATTGTTGGAACTATTCTTATTCCCATTCTCCACCACATTTACCTTAGGCGTTTTCTCTTTCCAGTTTCTAGATTTGATCTATGTTTCTCTTCCACCCTAAGTGTATTGATTAATTGAGTTAATGACAGATCTCCTTGTTTGTGCCTAAGACGCTTAGCAAAGTCATTCCAAGATTGAGGTAATTTATCGATAAGGCAAGACACTTTAAACTCCTCACTAAAAGTTGTCCCTTTCTTTTCTACTTTTCTAAGTAGTTCTTGAAACTCATGAATTTGGTCTCCTACAAGTATGTCATCTTTCATTTTATACCCATTAAAATTAGAGACAAGGAACCTATCAATACCAGCATCTACAGTTCCATATTCGGCCTCTAAGGTTTTCCATAGTTCTTTTGCAGTCGAGGTGGTCGACTGATATACATCATATAAATGGTCAGATAACACACTAAGGATCCTGTTATAACAATGAAATTCGATTTGTTCCGGTGACAACCAAGATCCAACAAAATCCTGATCTTCTATGGCAGACATAAGACCCAACACGGTCAACCAATATTTTGTTTGTTTTTGCCATCTTTCAAAATTGTTACCATTAAATTTTTCAGGTTTCACACTAACAGTTTCTTCTAAATTAGCCATTTTAAATATTTAAAGAACAAGAGAGCAAAGGAGTATCTTAATCTGTAATAACAATAAAACAAACACTAATGTTATTGAAGGTGTAAATTTAATTACCAACTATTTAAGGATAGATTAACAATAAAAATAAAAATAAAAAAAACAGATTTTGATATAGATCAATTTAAACAAAATAATACTAAACAAATATCATGAATTGTATAAAACGCTCTATAACTCAGAAAACTACACAATAATAATGTCATACAGATCAAACTTAAACAATCAAGCCAAACAAGTTCTGTAGCCTCTGGATAAACAAAGAGAATGATAACAATAAAAAAATACCACTCAAAAATATCTACAAGTTAGTGATCTATTTGCTTTCCTATTGGCTATTTTACTCCTGCCAATAGGATTATGTAACTGTTCTATGGATATTGATGCAAACAAGAGTTATTGATAACTGCCAATAGTTATATATTTTTTTCCCGAAACGCTGTGTCTCAAAAATCAAACAAATAAACACCTCAGTCAAACAAAACAACAAAACAATAGAACAATATTTGATTACTACGTTATGAGTACAATATTTGAACAGAATGGTAAAAATTGAATTTCTACACAACGTAACATATATATTTTTTAAAAACAGTAACGACTTTAGATTGTTGTGGGAATTGAAAAATATTTATCTTAAACCAATTTTATAGAATAATATTAAAAGTAAAACAGATGCTTTTAAAATAGGTTTTCACAATTCAATATAAACTATACATACAAACATATAACGGTATAAGTAAAAGATGAAAAGATTCAGAAAGTAGCCTGTATGATTGTGAGAGGCACGTCAAAGACGCTGTCCTAAAGTCGTTATGCGCTCCCTCCGTGCAGGTTCTAACGATCACAAACGACTCCAAGATACAACCCAAGAATCCACAGGAATCTGATACAATGCACAGTTGTACCAGAAGAGTTTGCCAAGAATGTATCAATTGCCCAGAATATATGAAATATAGAATTGTAAAGAGAAGAAGGAGAGAGAGATCAGAGTATGTTGTATATATTTTTCTCTCAATTAGAGTCCTATTTAAATAGACTCTTTGGTATCTGTTTAGAACAGACACACCTCTTGGTTTAAAACTAAAACCAAATTTAAAATTCAAATAAATAAGACTATAAAAGGAAATAAATAAATAATAATAAATAATAATAAATAAAAAATAATTAAAGTTTTGAAGCTTGTAGGAAATCTCCAACAAGATCTACATAATAGCCCACTTTATGTGGGCCTAATCTGTTCCTCTTTTTCGGAGGTGTAGTAGGAGGATGGATCCTGCCATGGCAATGATGAGAAGCTATATAAAAAAAATATCTGAGGAAGTATCTCTATAAAAAGAAGGTAATGATAAGTGAGGAGGCATACTTTAAACACTTAAAACTCTCAAACATAATAAAAACTCTCTTCTGATCAAAAGATTAATTTGTCCGTTAGAGTGCTAATTCCGACACTTTCGACCGGAATGTTTCCTTGTTTTAGACATTAGAGTTAGGATATTTTAAAAGTTTATTTGTAACGAAGAAATATTATAAAACCACCCCCACACATTTTGGTATCCAAATATACACATTGTGACGTTAGTGCAATTTATTTTACACAAACTAGATTAGATGATAGGTATGCAAAAATGATGTAGACACCAACCTTTAACAAAAGTTTCCCACTTGGATTGTCAATCAGGTACAAGGCTGCCACTTTACAATGTTAATCATGCTTCTAATTATGCCTAATTTAATCTGTGATCCTAATCCCTTGTTGGATGTACACTTTTTAACTATAAAATCACAAAAATGCCTTGGACCCCCAGCTGGGGGTGCTGGGGGTCGGCTCCTATTGGCCAAAAACATTGATTTTTTTTTTTTTTTTCAATTTCTGGCCAACCCCAGTGCGACACGTCACTGGGGGTTGGCACTGGGGGTCCCCGTACTGGGGGTCTCTAGCAGCACTGATAAAATCATCCCTTCCCTTGATAACCAAACTATTTATAAAATGTATATAAAACTTTTTAGTGCATATCTTCATGGATTTTCTTCATTGCCATCCATTACCTTGCTGAACCACGATATAGATAATGACTCTTTAGAATAATGTATTAAGATGGCAAATCACGCGAGATCAATGATCAGTTGCCGATCTCTTATCAGATGTGATGTCTGAATTTAAGTTTCATCCTTATATGATATAATTTTTCCTTTCTCATTCCTCTCAAATCAATTGGGAAAAAAGAAAAAAAAAATCTTTAAAACAGAAAAAAATAAAATAAAACAAAAGGTGGACTATTAGACTATTTGAGTACAAAACGACGTCCAAATTGCCAAAATGACATTATTTTAGCAATTTTAAACTATTTAAGCCACAAAAATTGTGACCCTCAAACTTTTTTCATAAACATAACATAGAAATAGGATCAAAAGTGTATGGGAAGTAGTGTTTTCAAATAATAAAGCCTTCTTCTGAGAAGAAAGTTGAAAGTTAAAAACGAATTTCTAATTCATTCTAAGTCATATTTTTTAGATTTTTTATATATTTTTTTAATAAAAAATTAAAAAATTAACTTTTATCCATTCCTATCATTACAATTGACCAAAAGTAATTGTTGTCGGTGGTACAAGGTTTTGGTTGGTAAGACAGGAAAACCAGCACAACACGTATTTCTTTCAATAATTATTGTCATAAGAACCAAGGCCAACTCAATCATACTGTTAAAAAATAAAATAAAATGAAAATAAATAAATAAATAAAAGTCAATAACACTAGCAACAGCTTGATCCGTCTTTGGCGTGCATGCATACAAAAAATATGGCCAATAATTAGGCTACGGTTCTTCCTTAAAAAAAAAAAAATAAATAAATAAATAAATAAATAAAGAAAAAATTAGGCTACAATATCTAATTGGAGAAGCTTATGCTTAATAGAAATAATACAAATTAAAAAATTTTGACAAAAATTTATTTGAAAAGTAGGTGAATGGTGTAGATTAAAACATAATATGTTATTGGTCATACTACCAATAAATCTAATTCACATAATTCAAATTTTAAATAAATTTTTGAGTTTTTTTTTTCTTATTTAAATTTATAGCATTATTGTACATAATAATTACGTAGTTGTAGGAATTTTGCTAGGTCTTGTCACGTTTTTCTCCCATTGCGTTACGTGCATAACTTTGAGAATCCTTAAATTGACTCTGGATAATTGAGTAAGAGAGGCAACTGAATCTTAAATTGAGGCCCAAGGTCAAAAAATTAAGATTTTTTTTTATAAATTTTTGTTTTGTATTTTTTTTTTTTTTCACCTTTCAAGATGCAAAATTAATAATTAAAATTTTACATTGAAGTTTTTCCAATATATTATGAAAAATCTAAAATCGTCTGAGATTGTGATTTCTAATTAGGATTCAATCTCAATAATAAATAACAATTCCTAATCAAACAATTATAAATCTAATCCAATTATGAGAGAATTGAAATAGATCTACTATCAAGCAACAATAAAAAGACATAATTATTTCATGTGCAAAAAATCACAATTGGATTCCTTCAATTGTGATAAAAAAAAATAAAATTGGTAGGCTAATTTTACAAAACAATTCACCAAAAAGACAATGGAGTTACATGAGAATTTTTAATTACTTAGCGAATCTACACCCAAATTAAATCCAACGCGTTGTGTCTCTTCCAATGCTATCTTCATCACGGAATTGTTTAACCCAATGTTGAATCCATAACGCCGAATTTGAATCTACAACAAAGAGCTACTTCAAAATCCACCAAAGTTTTAAGGCTAAGTTCTCCAAAATCAACTGATGAACATCTCTCTGGGAAAGTGTATAAGAATTTGATGATCTTCAATGCAAAGCATTTTGATCCATAGATCACTTTCAATTTATCAAGGTACACGTATAGATTTCACACTTCATGAATCAATATTTGGGAGTCTCACCTTAGATTTGATTAAAAAATGCACATTAAAGTGACTGACACTACTTTTGACTGCTCTAGCACACATTTGGTCGTTCGAGCGAACTTTTTGATGTCGCAAGAATTTTTTTCTAAGGCTCTGAGAAGCTACAAGCATGTCTTAACTGCTTGAGTGCACATTTCTCTGCGTCAGTACAAACGGCGTCTCTGTTCGAGCGCAACTTTCTCTACTTGAGTGCACATACTTCTCCTTCAACACAAACTACTTTGCTTGTGCACAAACTACAATTTAAATTGAATTCACATCTACATACTTTCGTTCTTACGAAAATAATAAAATATAAATAGAATTGAATAGAGTTTTGTCTAACACGATTCTCAATCACAAAATACTTGACATATCATTCATAAGGAGACAAACAATTTATAATTTTAGAAATGACTGTTGCTTATATAATAGTGCTATACAAATATTATTAATCACAAAACTAACAGCAGAGTCATGTGTTGTAAAGATTTTGGGCTTGTTTGGTTTGTTTTTGGAAGAGTTGTTTTTGAAAAAAATTTGAGAGAGTTGTTTTAGAATTTTTTTTGGTTTGTTTGGTTGTATTTTATTTTTTTTTGGGAGTTTGGGATGATTTGATATTTTGGGAGAATTGAATAGATATGTGTGAGAGAAAAAGTGATTGAGAAGGAGAAAGGAGAGAGAAAAAGTGATTGATTAATGTGTAAGAGAGAGAAAGTGATTTGAAAAATTTTTTGAAAAAAATTTCAAACCAAACAAATTTTTAAATTTTTTTTTTCTAAAACTCATTTCCTAAACTCAAACCAAACATTTGTCTTTGGATTCTGTGATTAATATTTCTCTAACCTTATTCTTATTGGTACGAGTTTTTTTATTCTAACCGAGAGCATCTTGAAGATTTTTTATTCGCATCAAGAGACGTGTACGATTTACTTTTTCTTTTTATAGTGATAATCGATGATAGATATAATAATAATAATAATAATAATAATAATAATAAGGGGAGGTTACAGTGACTTGCACATTGTAAAAAAAATTATACTTTTTAGGAAAGAAGTTATGCATTTTATGAGAAAAAAGTTACGATTTTTGTATGAATAATTAAAATTATATTTTTTGTGAGAGAAGTTATATATTTTGTAAAAGAAATTACGCTTTTTATATAAGGTGCATGCCCTGTGCATCTAACAAGGGGTGCACATTGTAGACTTTTCCTAATAATAAAATAGTTGTTTTGATTTTATAAAATAAAATTGTATGCTTTAGTAAAAACTTAGTTTGAGGTGAATCGATAGTGAACAATCGATAGACAAGAATTAATTTTCACAAAACATTAACAGATCAAATAATGTGGTTGAGTTCTATGCCTTCAAAAGATCAAACACTTCTTTGGAGGAAATAGACAAAGAAGAATGAAAGGAAAATTAATTGAATTATTAACCAAGTAAAATTGTTACTTGTCACAAGTCACATAAACTTAAACAAGAATAAAGAATCTGAAATAACACCAATCAACAGAAAAAAGCTATAGCTGAGCTACTCCTAACAATGTTAAGTTGCTACTCGTAACTAATAAAAGAGTGATATATCTATATATATATATATATATATAAATGAATGTTTGGTATTTTATAATTCCAAGACCTCGTGATCAGTGATTATTTGAGTTAGCTTGTTTGACGCATCTAAGATTTCAAATTATCATTTCTAGATCTTATGGTCAGTGATCTTTGGATTAGTCTGTTTGATGCATCTAAGATTTAAGAAAATTTATAATTTTTGTTTTGACATTTAAAAATTAATATTTAATTAAGAATATTTTAGTTTAGTAGAAAAGAGTTTAAGAATTATTAATTTTTGTTTGCTGTAGTTTTCTTATTTTACAAGAACTAATAACAATTTTCTTTTTAGATATTCTTGAATAAAAAAAATTACTTTAGTATTAATACTTATCTTGGGGTTGTGTTTGGAGTATAGATTTCGGTAGGATTTGAAAAGAGAAAGGAAAAAAATAAATAAATACGAATAAAATATAATTACATTTTACATATATTTTTTTTTCCTTTTCAAGTCCTTACCCAAACTCATATTCCAAACACAACCTAAGGCAAATAAGCTTTTGTGAATTAACAATACAATTTTTAAAAGAAATTATTTATTGGTGATATTTATGGGTAAACTATCAATAGGTCCTACTTTTGAGACTTATTACCCATTAAGTCCTATTGATAAATTTATTAAGTGATAAAGATAAATTTATCAGTCTTTTATTTTTATAAATAAATTTATAGTGATAAATTTATCAGTCTCTTTGTTTTTATGAATAAATTTATAGTGATAAATTTATCAATTTCTTATTTGTATAGTGTTGAATTTATTAGTTAGGACCTGTAGGTAAATAAGTCTAATTAATATGACTGATTGGTAAGTACTCCTTTCTTTATTGTGAGTGTTTTTTTTTTGGGTGAATAATTATTTATTGTGAATGTTAATTGTGTCATACGTTATATATGTACTATATATATTAGAGATATATGCAAGTAGGTCTTTTTTACGCAGGACTTTAAGGTTTGTAAAAAAAAAAAAAAAATATAAGTGGATCCCAATCACAGGACAGTTTTGTTATTCGCCAAAATTAGGGCTGATAAACCTCCAACGGCCCAAATATGTTTGCTGTTTTGTAAGTGGGCTACATACACACAACTTATTGGGCCATTCTATTTGAACCCAAAAATTATTTCAATACGGCTAATTCAAATTTTAAAATTTTAATTCCTATTATATTTTAATGTGAATTTATTAATAAGGACAACACATATTAAATTTTAAAATAAAACCAGCTAGTTCTAGCTTAGTTGGTCACCATGCCTTCCTTAGGGCTTAGTCCCAAGGAGATCATGGGTTCAAACTAAAAATCTTAAAATAAAAATATATATATATATATATTTTTTATGGTACACCCTAATCAATTATAAATATTATTCATATTCAAATCTAGTTTTAATTATTCTCTCTTCTTCTTCCTCACTACAAAATTTTAATCCACCCCACCAAATTGATTATGTACCTAGCTTCCAATTACCCATTTGTCTTTCATACTCAGATGTAGATCCAAAATTCAAAAATCAATACACAGTCAAAAAATTGAAAAATGAATGATTTTCTTGGTCATATACTTGTATTATACTACAGGTTGCTCAATAATATCAAGGTTGTTCAAAGAGCATACAACCCAACAATGCACTATTTGCTTTGTAAATAGTCGTGGACGTCTCTTGTTAATTTGAACTTGGTAGAAGAAGAAAAATTGTTGGTGTTACTGAATTTGACGTTGCTAAATCAACGACGTGATCGGTATGTTCTTACTTTGTCATTTTCCTTCATCGATAGCGCCTTCGTCGGTGCTGGGTTCCCATATGTACACGAACAAAAGAAAAGTTTTTCAAATTTTTCAAAAGTAATTTGAAATTTATTTTATTTGGGTGTACCTCAAAAGGGTAGTTTGGAAAAAAAATAGAATGTACTGAGAATAAATTGTAATTTTAAATAATTTAATAGGGTGTACTAAAAAATTGGACCCAGTTAAATATTTTTTTGGGTGTAAATAGAATTCCACCAACTTAATTATCTTAGTGAGGCCCATTTCTAGTTACATATGCCTCCAGTCCATGTGAGAAAAATACTGAAGTTTTTTTATTTTTATTTTAGATGTCACATTTTTCTTTCCTTGTTACTGTTTATTATTTATTTAAATTTTAACTATGCTTTGATATTTTTCTGATTTAAATAAAAAAAAATTTACACCCCTGACATTTTTGAGAAGTGTAATTGATTTGTTGTGATTATGAAAATACATCATGGTCCCTGAGATTTATAGTCACATAACAAGTACTCATCTCATTAAATCTCATTGCTCAACATCATCTTAAGGGTGAAAAAAAAAAAAAAAAGGCTATTATTAGCACTTGTCTTTTTACTTTTCATCTCCCAATTCTTTGAATCCCACCTAGCAAAATGAGTTTCCACCAATTTCTCTTTGACCCCACTTTAATGCCAACTATACCTCTAACCCCAAATCCAAACCTTAGCCCTCACTCCCAACCACCACCTTTGGTACCACTATCGTTGCATTAGACAACCTATCTCCTACTCTTCTTTTTCTTGTTCTTCACCTCCAGAACAAAAAATCAACAAGAACAACATCAAAATTAAGGAAAAAAAATTGATCAAATTGTTAAATCAAATCTAAGACCAAAATGGCATGTGCGAAAACTAAATTGGAATCCAGATTGTGATTTTGATGAACCAGATCATGAGGTGGATCATTGTCACGACCCAAACCCGCCCTTATAGGTTTAGTGTCGTAACGGCTAGTAAACGATGATTACCGAATGCCTTCTTAACAATAAAAACAATAAACGGGGCTAGCGAAAGCCAATCATTCACTAAATATATCGTCTAATGAGTTGTGAGGACTTATATGAACAAAATAACCTTCATATATACATATATCCACACATTAACTCAAGCCCATAACACAACTTGTACAAAAGAAAACATGTTCATAGCTTAGGGATTAGACTCCAATAACAAAATAATCAAAAACAAAAGTCTAGAGTAAAGGGTCCAAAACATAAGATCATAGCCACAAATAGGCAAGGAAAAACATCCAAAAGCCATGACACATGTTGGTTCGGAACCTCGCAACGAGGCAAAATAGTTGGCTTGACAAAACAAGGTTTGGGTCGACGCCATTAAATCCGATCCGGTGCTGGCTCACCTACATACATATAATAAACAGTGAGCTAAAGCACAGTGAATAACAAATGTGTAAAGGGGTTAAGAATAAATGTCCTTTCACTATTTAAAACAGTCAATTACATCAGTAGATAATTTAATCAATCAGTATCTCATATTTCATATCATATCTATCATATAGTAATCATAGCAGTCATACATGGGATATCCAATAGCAGCACAGTACAGTAGGTCTTAAAAGACTGAACAATCAGTTGATGGCCATCAAACAATAAATAGTAGTTCCAAAAATTGGAATTGACAGAGATCTCTGCAACAGTAGTAGTAATAGTAACAGTAACAGTACAAGTAGTAGTAACAGTTAATTGTTATGGATGCCACGGGTACAGTTCATGAAATAGGACAATATTCATTCAGTAAACAATATCATTTTAGAAAACAATATAGTTAATTATTTAGAAAATAATTATAATTGAACATAGTTTTAAAATATTGTTACTCACAATGGGCTCCTTGAGACACGTGCCAAAAATGCACTAAAGGTGTGGCGTCCGACCTAAACAAACAAATTCAAGTACAACATCTCAATACATAATTTATTCATTCAGTCGATTTCATTTAGTTAGTTGTTTACTTGATCAGTTTCTAACTTTTCGTTCTCTAATTCATTCGTGTTCATGACATGCAAATGCACATGAAAAAAACTTTAAACCATGCAAACAGAGGCCTAGAAGGTGGAAAAGTAGAGCGAAAAACAAAACCGGGACTGCTCTAAGAGCCGCACGTGTGGGGGCTCTAGCCACACATGCGGAACCATCACCACACGGGCAATTATTTTAGTATGCAACTCCAAACTACTCGTCTTCCGACGCAGCGGGCCCCAGTGTCAGACATGCGGTTCTCGCTACAAAACAAATCAAAATACTCTTCTTTTTGCAGCTTGAATTTGTACCGATTCAACTTCATTTCCAAGCATTTCACAACCCATAACTCATCAAGATCATCTCATGTTTAACATATCTAACTTTAAACAAAATCAGAACTTTAAGAAGCTCAAATTTCAATCAAAAAGTTAAATTCTTCAATTGATTTGTCAATTCATAAAACTTGTATTTCTTGAGTTTCAAATCTTTAATACGCATAAATGTTATTCTCAATTTTGAAATCTTATGCAAGAAGACAAATGAATGATCATGAAATTCGAAAATTATGTTATGCATGGTGGAATTAAGGGTTAATTCATTCTTTTCTTCTATATATAGACTTGCATGTCTCAAACTCCTAGTAATATAAGCAAAACCTCTAATTAATCATCAATTCATCCTAATTTAATCTTGAATCTTTGAAGATGATGAATGTGCAAGGCTCTATTTCAAGATATTGGAGAGAAATACCTACCTTACTCTGTTGATTTGTGAGAATTCAAGACAATCTTCTATCTTCTTCCTAAGTTCTTCTCCTTTTCTTTTCTTTCTTGTTGAATTTTTCTCTTGCACACTCTCTTTCTCTCTCTTTATGTGGGTATATCTGGGTTCAACAAGTCCACTACACTTTTTCCTTACTCCTATGCAATTGATGAGTAGTACACTAATTATACATACATTAGGCTTAAATTACTTAGGCTAATAAATTAATTAAAATCAACTTCACTCAAATTAAATTAATCCTTATCATTTTATGATCTCAATTAAACTACATTTAAATAAACTAATGTGAATTAGGCTTTTATTCCCTATCCAATTATTTGATTCTCACTTGTTAAAATTACTAAATCAGACAAGTTTATATCATATTCTATCATACCTGTTCACAATAATACACTTCAAATAATCACATGGCAATTAATAACACTTAATAACACAATCACATAATCCACCATAAGCACATAATCAAGATAATTAATTTTTTTTAAGTAAGTAGGTGGTTGCCACAATCATCTTCTGAGATGGATTGATATGGATCATCTTTTGAGATAAACCCAAATGATGAAGACGAACAAACCCTAGAAACACAAACCCTAGAAACACAAACCCTTTCATCGTCAAAATTTCACAAAAGACACAAATCAGAACCACCATGATTGAATGTTGTGATCGCGAGTGAGATGTACCGATTACATAGAGAGAGAAAAGTAAGAGAGAGTGGTTTGAAAATTGTAGTAGATAATGAAAGAGAAAAAAATGGATGAAGAAGAGGACGATCGATGAAGGAAGAGGCGTCTTCTGAGAGAGAGAGAAGATGGAAGAAGATTCTGGAGAAAAAAAGACAGAGAGAGAGATCTGAAATAAATGATAGAGTTTACCCTCGACGCAGACCACTGCGTGATCCGAAAAACGACTATCATCGCTGCCAGAAATACAACACTTCAAAGACCGACGAGCCGAGAGAGAGAGAGAAAGAGAGTTGAGATGAATGAGAGAGTTTGCCCTCGATGCTACACCACCGCGAGTTGAAAACCACCACCGTTGTCGTCTTCCCAGCCACAACATTTCAGTGTGAACGGGATTGCACTATGTGGATCAATTTCGAAGAAGAAGAAGATAAATGGCAAGTTGTGCCAAGCCCCCGTTGAATTAGAGGGTCACGAACCCAAATCGCAACCTAAAACTCAAATCGCAGAACCCAAATCGCCCTAGTTGAACTCGCGATCTCTTTCTTCTTTGCGACTCTCTCTCTCTCTTTCTACTGGTGATGGTGAGTTGAGAAAAGGGGTACGAGATCTAGGGTTAGGGTTTCAGCAGTGATGGCAGCAATGGTGGGTGGTGGATAGTAGGCAGTGATGACAATAGCGCAGTGGTTGGAAAGAAGGAGGAGAGAGTGCTGCGATGATAGCAGTGGTTGGGGGTGACATGAAGGATGATAGTCGGCGTTGGAGTGAACAGTAGTTGTCAGAGGTGATGAAATTAGGGTTAGGGTTAGGGTTAGGGTTAGGGTTAGGGTTTGGAAAGTTAGGGTTAGAGGGTTAAGGATGAAGGTAGAAATAGAATTTTATCTTTAGACAAATTGAAATTTAAAAAAAAAAATGGAAGAGTGAAGGGTTCAAAGTAAAAAGGTAAGTGCTAATAGTAGCCCTAAAAAAAAAAAAGAAAGTATCATTTCTTAACCAAAACATAATAGGACAATACTAACCTTAGTTTTCTAATTAGAATGACCTTTTTACCATTTTTTTCATCTAGCTGCTTCTCTCTTTGGACTCTCTCTCTAACCCAACACCATTTTTTTCCTCTTTTTATCTCGTTGTAATCATCTCCAAACCCCTCATTTGTTTTCCTAATCCCTACTCATGAGTACTCTACAACAATCCATCTTCTTCTTGTTCTTTCCCATTCCACATATGTCATTTTCTTCTATTTCTTCCTTCCTTATGCAACAATGCACTCTCTCTTCTTCTCAGTCTCTCTATCAATTGGGTGAAGAGAGAGAGAGGCTCTCTCAATTAGGTGTGATTTTGGTAAAGCAATCACACTAGTAATTGACAGAGGTCAATAACAAGGTTTAAGAGGGAGAGATAAAGGGGTTGGATTCTTAATTTGGTTAGTGTTAGCACTTGTTGGAAAATTGGGTAATCATGGTGCTAGTCGTGAAATAGAGAGGGATGTGGCAGAGAGATATGTAGTAGAAGCATGTAAGAGTAGAATTTGTTGTAGCAAAAAGGAGAAAAGAGGCACGGGGGACACTTGCGGTGGCATTGTAGAGCACGAGAAAGCGGTATTGGAGGTTAAATAACGAGAATGAGAGGGCAAGGTGTGTTTGGGGGTAATAGTTGTCTGATTTACGTAGGAGTTATAGTCTCAGGGCATTTTATTTTATTATTATTTTAATTTTATCTCATTACTTTTGTTTGCGTAAGGATCCTCTATAGTGAAATTCTACAATAATCTCCTACTGTGATGCATGGATGGTTGACACCTGTCCCACTTAGCTTTGAAGGGCTAAGATGCAATC
The DNA here is from genome assembly GCA_025200525.1 of Camellia lanceoleosa. NCBI lineage: Eukaryota > Viridiplantae > Streptophyta > Magnoliopsida > Ericales > Theaceae > Camellia > Camellia lanceoleosa. The sequence continues at coordinate 75,729,477 of CM045766.1, forward strand.
TCACCAAAACGACGTCGTTTTGGTGAGTAATTAAATTTTTTTTTTTCAGATTTCAAAATTTCCTCTAGCTACCTATACACATAGTAGATATAGAAAGAGAGAGAAGAAGAGAGAGACGACTTTGCCTCCCGATGCCTCCGACGCCTGCCGACTCTTGTCGCCGCCAACCGCTCCTCCTCTTGGACCATCGTACAAGATCTAGGATTCCCTTTTTGTTCTCTCTCTCTCTCTCTCTGCGCTTGAAAGTCCAGAGAGCTTCAATGCTTGAAATTTTGTCTTGGGATTTCTTCACTGATTTAGCTCATTTTTCGCCCTCCAAAATTCACCTTCAATCATAACCTTTCCTTGCATATCTCTATTTTCAAAAAAATTTCTATTAAACTTATAAATATTCTGGGGGAAAAAATGTTGATTGGAAGTGCTAAAATTTATTATTGTTTATAAGGATTTGATGAGGTAATTAATTGAAAATAAAAAAGGAAATAAAAATTTTCTACTAATAATAAAGAATTTATGCTTCAAGAGACTCTTCACTTCATTCAAGCTATTTGGGTTTCTTTCTGGTAATCAATCTATCTCTCTCTCTCTCTCTCTCTAGTAATCACTTCATTCAAGCTATTTGGATTTCTTACTAGGTATTGTATCATCATAAATTATCATCAATTTTCAGTTAAAAATTAAATTTATTGTTTCCATATGATTATAATATATATATTGATTCATTACTTTTGAGGGGTAGAAATAGGACTTTCTTCTTTTGATGGGTCGCCAAATGCTGTTGATTTTCTCTTAGTTGTGTGTTGTTCTTTGCTGCTCTTCTTTTTCTTTTTCTTTTTCTTCTTTCTTTTCTGTTCTTTCTTTTTGTTTTTTGGGTTTTGATCACCAAAACAACGTCATTTTGGTGAGGAAGTGATCTTAGCCCTTCGTTCTATTAATGGGACAGGTGTCACACCCTCACCAATTCACTCTACCAGATCATTGTAGGATTTCACTTTAGAAGATCCTTACGCCTTTTGTTTTGTTTTTTCACTATTGAAAATTATTTTTAAAAAAAGGGAGATTGACCAATAAGTATTATATTTTGGACTTATAATCCATATAGTTTCACATTTTTTCTTGCGATTTATTTAGTCATTTTGGATGTGTAATGACTCATTTGCCCGCCATATTTGAGTGTCACATTTAGACAAAGTATACTAAATAGTTTTTTAGTATCACATTATATCCGTCATGTTAGAGTGTCATATTTGAAAAAATTACACAAAAGAGTTTTATTTTTTTAGAGTGTCACATCATACCCACAACGTTGAAATGTCACATGTCACGTTTGGAAAAAGTATATTAAGGAGTTTTTAATTTTTTTAGAATGTCACATCATATCCGCCACGTTGTCACGTTTGAGAAAAATACACTAAGGCCCCGTTTGTTTTGGACTATAGGGAGGGTATTGGGATTAGTAATACTAAGGTATTACTAATGCCCTTGTTTGTTTGCAGAGAAAGCCTTGGGACTATTAGTCCCTTGGTATTGCTAATATCCTTGGAGGGGGGATTGGTAAGGAGAAGGTAGAGTTGGTATTAGAAAAATAGTAAGGAGATTAGAAATTTTTTTATTTTTTTTATTTTTTATATATTGGAATTTTTTTTTAAATATAATGTTTAATTTTTTATATTTTTTTATTTGTTTTATTATTTTATATAAAAATAATTTAACAATTCCTCATTAGTAATCCCTTCACTATCAATCCCCTCACTATTAATCCCCTCACTAACAATCCCCTCTATTAATCCCCTCACTATCAATCCCCTCCATTCTATCTCCCAAAACAAACGGGGCCTAAAGAGTTTTTATTTTTTGAAATGTCATATCATATCTGTCACGTTGTCACATTAGGAAAAAGTACATTAAAGAGGTTTTATTTTTTTTAAGTGTCACATCATATTCGTCACATTGTCACATTAGGAAAAAATGTCATAAAAAGTTCTTATTTTTTTTAAAGTAAAAATTTTGGAGTGTCACATCATATCTGTCATGTTGTCACATTTAAGAAATGTACACTAAGGTATTTTTAATTTTTTTGGAATATCACATCGTTAGAGTGTCACATTAATACCTGCCACATTAGAGTATTACATCATACCTGTCATATTAATAAAGGGATATAACTGTCTATCAAAACATTACCAAAATAAAAAACAGGACCATACGGAAAAAAACTCTCAACTGAAAAGACTTAACAGATTAATAGAAAAAATTTAAAACTAATTAGAATACTTATTTGTGAGATGGAATTTATTGATAATATCCCTTAAAAAAACATGAGAATCAATTTTGGTATATTTGTTTAAAATTTGATTACATAACAAACTCCATCCACTTGTTTAATGATAAATTAATGGTGTGGGTGTAAGTCCAATACAATTAAGTTTTATTGGAAGCCCATGTCATTTTCCTATGATATTGGGAATTTCCCCCACCCCCCACCCCCCAAAACACAAACCAAAAATAAATATGAAAAGAAATGAAAAATTGAGATCCTAGCCACTTGATAACCAGCCATATCCAAATCTTTTTCTAATGAGGACTTTAAGTGGCTGCTTTATTTTCCCCAAACACAAACCAAAAATAAATATGAAAGGAAATGAAAAATTGAGATCCTAGTCACTTGATAACCTGGAGCCATATCCAAATCTTTGTCTAATGAGGACTTTAAGTGGCTGCTTTATTTTCAAAGTCCAAATTAGCATCCCAAGGCGAAACCACATTTCTACATGATCAACATCTTTACTTACCCCCACTAACTTATCTAGTGCTTGTTGGGCGCCTCGCTTAGAACTATTATATATAAGATAAAATATTAATTATATTTGGCTTTCCTAATTTTTTTATATTTTATTCATATATTATATTTTACAGAATTTTTATAATTTTTTATGGTGTTAGGTACTGTTGGCTTATTTTTCCTACGAAGGAAAATATTATAAATGCGAGCGTGCCAGCAAGGATTGAAAAATCGTTACAGATTAAATTCAAGCCAATATATCAAGCGATTGTGTTAACGGTTTTTTTGCCTCAACAAAGAGGACTTCAAAATTGCCAAAGTGTAGAGAAAAGAAAAATTAAAAGAAGAAAGAGAGATGGAGAAAGATGATTGAGTGAACAATCAAAGTAATAATTACTTACCTCTACTCCTATGCTTCGAAATGAAAGTGCATGAAAATAAATGCTTCGAAATATAAATCTATGTTAAACTACTCCTAAGATAAGGAAAATGACAAGAAATATTGAAATCAACTGTCTTTGATTTGAGTTCTTGATCCTTTACAATGTAGCAATGAATGGCTATTTATAGGCAAATATTTGTAGGAAAAAACTTCCAGCAATAACTACCCAATAACCACCTAAAACTACCCACTCTTCCATCTTCATTCTTGTCTTGCCATGTGTCCTTCCACTCATCCATTTTGTCCTTCATATTTTCTATCATCTTTATAACTTCTTTTAACTTCCAAATGAATAAGAGAATGCCACGTGTCCTGCAATTATATAAATAATAAAAATTGCAGATTTATGGTGCTAACATTACCCCCCGCGGCCCTTAAAAATGATGTTTATTTGAATTTTTGAAGGGCCGAACCAAGCACATGATTAATCTAAGCAATAAAATGCTTCGAATAATACCAACAAAGTGCTTCGAATGATGTAATAGCACCAATGAAGTGCTTCGAATGAGTATGAAATTATGACTAGATGCCTCGAATGCTAGCTATTATGGACTAGTAACAAGCTTCGAAGGTGGTACAAAGGATCAAAATCATCTTTCGAAAGTTGAAAGTGCCGACAAAGGACAAATTACATCCTTGGAAATATTCGGCAAAGCTTCGAAGGTTTACAACCACCATTATTGTTTCTTCGAAGCTGTTAATGCAAGATGGAGTGCTTCGAAGCTTGTAAAATTATGGCAAAAGGGCCTTCGAAGCAACTTTTGGCCAACATTGTGGTTATTCAAATTTTGTATGTTCTGGTTCGTACATAATTAATGAAAATATTAATTTTGTGCTTCGAACCAATTATTAATTCTCCGAAGACACCAAAAACTGTTGTTCTTCGAACCAACTTATCATGCCAAAAATAGGCATTATTCGACAACTAATTAATTGTCATTTTACATATGTTTGAAGAGATGTACACATTTCGAAAGTTTTCAAAACTTTATACAGTTTCGAAAGTGAAGTAATCAACCTTCGAAACAACTCTTGATGTTTCGAATGTATCTTCAAAGCTTTATACAGCTTCGAAGGTGAAGTAATCAACCTTCGAAACAACTCTTGATTCTTCGAATGTATCTTCGATGCTTTGACTGTGTACATACAAACAACTGGCCATCAATTTGAAAAGATAAGCCAAACTCAACCATTTATTTAAATGTATAGGCTTTTTCTAGCCAAGTTCATGCATTTTAAATGATCATCCCTTGTTCTTAGTGTTTCAATCTCATAAGAACAATTTGTTAATTTTATTAGCCACATCATCAGAATTATATTTTGATGTGAACCACAAATCCAAAAAGGATTTTGAACACCAAAAGTCATGGTATAGTGTGACCATGAAAATTCATACTTTTTTACATTTTGAAAAATGTCAAAAATTTTGAATTCATGAACAGTGGCTTGTTCATTATTCTTGACCATGTTTGGTTTAAAAACATGACTTTCGCAGAATTGATTTTCATAATTCTTTGGTAAAGTGGGTTGTTTTTCCATGTTAGCCATTAATGGCTTATGAAAATCCCCCATAAGAATGTTATTTTCATGACTCGACTCTCTAAAAATTGGTTTTTGGACCCCCCGAGTCATGTATGAAACATCATTCTTAGCCAAATTTGGCTCAAAAATATGTTCTTTCGTTATGTTAATTTCATAATTTGGCTCTTTAAAAACGAACTCTTGAACCCCGAGCCAATCGATGAAATCAACTCTTTGCTTTTGCTATTTTCAACCATGGAAAAATTGAAAAAATTCACTAATTCCGCCATCAAGGCCTCAGTTAAAGACTTGATAGTGAGAGTTGATAACTCATCATTCCATTGGCGAATTTCCATATCAAGTTGATGAATTTCTCCAATTACATGGTGTCTTTTTTCTTCCACCAAATAATATTGTAATGGATGAAAGTTTATTTCATCAAGAAAATGGATCTCTTCTTGAAGATCCAAAATTTTTCTTTCACGCCAATATATTTCAAATTGACAAGTTTGAATGGCGAAATCCAAATCGTTTGTCATTTCTTACACTTGGCGGTCCCACCGGGCGTGCCAAAAAATGTTGGCTTATTTTTCCTACGAAAGAAAATATTATAAATGCGAGCGTGCCAGCAAGGATTGAAAAATCATTACAGATTAAATTCAAGCCAATATATCAAGCGATTGTGTTGACGGTTCTTTTGCCTCAACAAAGAGGACTTCAAAATTGCCAAAGTGTAGAGAAAAGAAAAATTAAAAGAAGAAAGGGAGATGGAGAAAGATGATTGAGTGAACAATCAAAGTAATAATTACTTACCTCTACTCCTATGCTTCGAAATGAAAGTGCATGAAAATAAATGCTTCGAAATATAAATCTATGTTAAACTACTCCTAAGATAAGGAAAATGACAAGAAATATTGAAATCAACTGTCTTTGATTTGAGTTCTTGATCCTTTACAATGTAGCCATGAATGGCTATTTTAGGCAAATATTTGTAGGAAAAACTTCCAGCAATAACTACCCAATAACCACCTAAAACTACCCACTCTTCCATCTTCATTCTTGTCTTGCCATGTGTCCTTCCACTCATCCATTTTGTCCTTCATATTTTCCATCATCTTTATAACTTCTTTTAACTTCCAAATGAATAAGAGAATGCCACGTGTCCTGCAATTATATAAATAATAAAAATTGCAGATTTATAGTGCTAACAGGTACAAATTATTTGTAATTATGATACACAGTGGTACACCATAAAAAAAAAGTGTTGTTCACTAACTATTGTGGTCATATAATGAACTATTCTGATTATCAAAAGAAAAATGATTGAGAGTTTTAGAAAGAGAGCTCTAGAGGAGCTCTAAATGGGTGATGCTTACTTATGATGTGATGTGCGTGTTTTGTTTTTTTGTTTTTGCCACATATATGTAGTGCTCTCTTTAGAGTTTAAATATTAGAATTCTCTATCATTATTATTATTAAAATGGTACGAATTATTATGGTGACAGAAATTATCAATTATTGGGATTTTCTTATCAATTATTGTGGTGTAGTTTTGGAAAAGGATTATACCGCATGCATCATGGTGCGTATTATAGTTTTTCTGTATATTATTTTTCTCTTTCATTAATTAAAATTAGACAACTTAAAACCTCTATGTATGTGGTGTAACTTGTAATCCATTATCATTACTTATTATTTGTATCTTTCTAGTGATGAATTAAGTTTGAGTTTTTGAAACACATTTAGAGTGTTATCATTATTTATTAACTTATTTTTAATAGTTATTTATTTATTTAATAATTATTTACGTAATTTAAAACTGACTTGAACTTGGACTTGTCTAATGCCTTGATTTTGGCCCTCCAATAATGTAATTTTGGCTCCATCTCTTCATGACAATTGTTTAAAAAATAGACTGCATTGTGTAATTAGCCCTTTGTGGGTCTCATGTCAAAAATTTGAACAGTTAATCTTGTCGAGAAGATTAGCAATGTAAAAAATTAAGTTATTGATTGAATATGTTAGATACATAATTGAATTATATTTGTCTTAAAAATTAGATGACGAATATAATCCAATCAACTTATTTGTTTTTGCATGAATGATCTTGTTAATAGACCTTATAAAATGAATATTCGAATCACCGAAATAGATACAAAATGAGCCTACATAGGAGAGACGACATGTATAATTCATTTTTTTAGATTAATTCCAAGTTATTATCCATTTCAGAGAGATTCCAATCCTCTTTATTTATGGATAAAAAAAGATTTTTATTCTCTAATCAAAGTAAAATTTCACAACAACAAATAATTATTTAAAATTTAAAAATGATTAAGAAAAATTTGAAAACTTACCATGACTTAATCGATATACATAATTAGATTTAAATTTTAATTTATCTGTTGTTATTTTATTAAAAAAAACATATACCTCTATTTCATAAATGAAAGAGGGAATCAAAACACAAAAAAGTCAATACCAACCTACGAATATCATTTGCCGTAGTTCAGTTAAAAAAAAAAAAAAAAAGAAAAAGGAAAAAAAAAAATGCTAATATCCAATTCAATTTTTGTACGCATCAAAGAAAAATGTTTTGCACCTCGAAAAACTTTCTCCCGAATCCCCCGAATCACTGAAACGACGTCGTTTCAGTGATTTTGAATTTTGTTTTTTTTTTTTTCTTTTTTTCCGCCATTGTTGACGCAGAGGGAGAGGGAGAAGAGGGAGAGGGAGAAAGAGAGAAAGAGAGGGAGAGGGAGAGGGAGATCACTGATCGCGTGGCCGATTGCCGATCGTGTCGCCTCCGCTTCCGTCGCCGATCGCCATGCTCTGCCGCGCCTCCGCCTTCTCCTCCTCCTCCGCGCCTCCTCCTCCGTCACCTTCTCCCCATTTTTTAGGCCCCTCCTCCTCCTCCTCCTCCTCCTCCTCCTCCTCCTTCGCTCGCCTGTTCTGCTGAAAAAAAAAACCAAAACGACGCTGCTTCGTGGTTTAGGAGGATTCGGAGCGGACGGATTCGAGGTCCGAATCACAGCTGCGCATCAAATATAGATAGTCATATGTACTATGTAGCACTGTTAGCTAGCGACCTCTCTGCTATGAGTGGTTATTGATACTCCTGAAACACAGTTAAACACAGTTACGTAGTCTAGAAGGTATTCTGATTGGTGAAAAAAAATAAAATTTATGATTTTAGAAATAGTTGATTGAGATGTGTTATATAAATGTTTTTTTTTTTAATTTTTTAGTTAAAAAAGTAGAGAAAAAATATGTATGTTTAGAATAATTTTTTGACTTTTTATAAAAATATGTGTAATAAAATATTATAATAAAATCAAAATGATAATTTTACCATTTTGACTTTTTGAATTTTAATTTTTTGACTATTTGAATAGTTGAATTCAAAAAGTAAAATAATAATTTTGTCCTAATAACTTATCCCACAAATTATTCTTGAATAGTATAAATTTTTTAATTTTTTCAAATAACTTTTTATTTTTTAACTTTATTTTTTAAAATTTATTCCAAATAAGTTCTAAGTAATTAAAAAATATAAAAAATTATAATATATAATAATTAGTTCTGAAATATAAACACGGTTCTGACCAAAGTTTCTGTTGCTACTTTGTCATACATAATGAATGATAGCAAGCAAACGACATTTTTACAACTTAGGCCTGGTTTGGGGATATGTTATTTTAGTAATTTTTTGACTTTTTATGAAAAAGTGTGCAGAAAAATAGAGAGGTGATGCGATGTATTTTAGTTACCTTTTTGACTTTTTGATTATTTTAACCACTTCCCAAACATAGCTTACAATTCAAACAATAATCCTATTCGTCCATTCCTATCAAACTTAGCCCTGCTTTGCCTATCATTTTAGGATTAAAAAAAAGCATAAAATAACAAAAATAAGTTAATAAAATAAAATATTATATTCAACCTATAATTATTATATTTTTTTTTTCATAAAGTTAAAAAAAAATCAAAAAATTTATACCAAATAAGATTTAAAAAGTCAAACTAAAAAAATCTTAACACAAAAAAATTAATTATATTAACCAATGCGAAACGATACTCTAATATTAAGTCAAACAAAGAGAAATTCACTCTAAAAAGCAACCACAAACACCTACGTGTGCAACACACTTATGTTTAGCAATCAACAGGTTGTAGCTTGTGTAGATTGTGTTGGCCCTCGCTACAAAAAAAAACACAAAAAACAAAAAACAAAAAAACAAAAAATAAAATAAATAAAATTTTAGAGATCAAAATTTAAGAATAAAATTAATTTTTAGGAACTAAATATTTTTATTGTGAAAAGTATCGTTATTATATTTTTAGTAACGAAAATTGGACATTAGTGATAAATTGGTCTCTATAGCGACTATTCTCACGACGACAGAAATTGATCCCTAAGGGTTCGTTTGGGAAGTGGGTTGACTTTTTGGTTACTTTAGCATAGGGCTAAAAAGTCTCGTTTAGGAAGGACTTTTTAGCTTTTTTTAACTTTTTATGAGAGAAATAATTTAATGATTATAGGTTAGATGTGATGTTTTGTCTTGGGCTAAAAAGCCTGTTTTGTTTTTGTGATTATTTTAGTCAAAAAAGCCTCAACTTCAACTTCTCAAACAGAGGTTAAGGCCTCGTTTGGCAAGTGGTTTTTTTAGTTAAAAAGTCAAAAAGTTACTAAAAAAATTCAAAAGCCAACAACTTATACCAAAAAGTCAAAAACTCCATTTTCTCTCTACTTTTTACACAACTTTTCGTAAAAAACTAAAAAATCATCCCAAACATACTAGTTTTTTTTACGTCATATTTTAGTTAAAAAATTAAAAAATTACTAAAAAAGCATGTTCCCAAACGAGGCCTAAATATCTTTTGTAACAAAATTTTTATTTTTAAAAATTAAAAAAATTAAATTTTAAAACTCTCATATGTTATAATGTATTTTGGTTATCAAATTTTTTCTAAGGATGATCTTGAGATCTACTATAAAATTATTTCTCTTACAACTATTAAATCAACTATAAAAAAGTCAACCAACTTACTAAACATAACTTTTTTAACTAAATTAAAATAACCAAAAAAAAAAACTAAAATAATTAACTTCTCAAACCAGCGCTAAGTAGTTTTCATGATAAACTTTCTGTGTATTTAGATTATCAATGCAATAATATTACAATAAATATATTTGGAAAAATTGTTGATTAGTCCTGATAATCACGCCACCATATCCTAGGCTAATTACAAATCTATATACCTTTTCATATTGTCCAATTAATCAATATAAAATTATAAATTTCACTCTTTTCATTAATTACAATACATGTACAGTACCAAGTGATGCTGCCCAACCAGCCAATAACTTCTCCCACATGGGTCAGTGTTTATTATCTTCCGTGCCAGTATTGCATTGGTAACATAAATGAATGGTAAAGGTTTCTAACACCAAAATAATGATGACAAATGAAATAGGAAAATCCTATGCATCTTAAATAATTTATCAAACTTTTTAAATAGGTACGAGACTCGTACAAATTTAGATAAGTGTAGATCTTATTTCTATATAAAAAGTTTAATAAAAAATTTAATAAATTATTTAAAATTTCTAATATCACTCAATGAAATAATAAATATATTAATGATACATTGGAAAATATAACTATTGCATGCATAGTAAAGCAACTTGCTGTTTGGCTATGGAAGCAAATAAGGTAGCCTTAATTAGCAGTAATTCTGAGAGCTCGGAGCACCAGTATAACGACCTCCATGTGAACCGCTCCCACCATCGCCGCCACCACTTATGCCTCCAGCTTCATAAATTTCTTCTTCACTGGCAACTACTACGGCCACATTTTCTTCGCCAAATGGGCCTTCTTCTTGTGAATGCTCCTCGCTACAAGTGGGTGCTGGAACCGGTTTCTTCTTTTTCTTCGCCAAACAGCAGCAGAAGAAACCGATAGCTAGAAATGCAAGGAAGAAGAAACCGCCCAGCGAGACGCACACTGCAATGATGGTTGTGTGGTTGCCTCCCGGAGGCGGTGGTGGGATTGAAGAATGTGGTGTGGGTGCCAGAGGAGGAGGAGGGACACCGGGATAAAGAGGTAGCGGTGCTGGTGCTAGAGGTGGCCACTCAATTGATGGTGGTGGAGGTGGAAAAGTTGCTGTTGGTGTGGGAGCTGGATTAGTGGAGGGAGGAGGAGATGTAGGTGTTGGTGGTAGATTAGATGGTGGTGGTGGTGGTGGTGGTATAGGTGGTGGTAGATTATATGTTGGTGGTGGAGTAAGCGACTGCGGTGGGATGCCTGGTGGTGGAGGAGTAGAGGAGGACTGTGGTGGCATGACAAATGGTGGAGTAGGGGACTGTGGTGACATAACAGGTGGTGGAGTAGTGGACTGTGGTGGTGCAGGGGATGGTGGTGGCATGATTGGTCCTCCACTTGGTGGTGTTTGGCCCATGTTAGGTGGAGGTGGAGGTTTTGCAATGACAGGGTTACATGGCGGCGGCGGTGACGATGATAATGAGGGTGGTGGTGGTGGAGAATAATATGAATAAGCCATGTGAATATTTTTGAGAATAGGCATTTTGTGACTATATCCTAAAATCTTCAATTAATGATTAGGATGTAGAACATGGCAAGGGGGGTGGCTATATATATAACACACTTAAGCCTAATTTATTCAAAGTCTTAGCAATATTTAAAAGCATTGAATCTCAATGATACAAGTAGGATTGCTCTCTATCTACGCTTAGCTTAGGTGAGTTGTATTCACATCTAAAATGACTTTGAATCTTCTTCCCCTTTAAAATAAAATAAAAATTAAATATTTTGGATCTAATGTTCAGAGACCTGGCATTATGGACAAACAGTCCTTCAATAATCTGGTAGGTGCATTATTAGGTATACGAATCAGTATGAACGCATTTATTTTATTTTATTTTTTTGCTCGACAATTAGTATATATACTTACATGTGCTTGAAACGAATATAAATAATCATAAATCAAATTTCATTTAATATAAATCATATGTCTAATGTCATACCATATATGTCTCTAAAAAATTCATCAAATTGCATTAAAAATAAAAGAAATTAAGTTATTCTTACAATTTCTTACCTAATTATATAAAAAAATGAAAATGCACAAATGTTTTGTTATTATATAATAATGTTATCTTGTTTATGAATAAAGAAATTATAAGCAGTTTGTTTCTGTGATATATATAATGTTATCTTGTTTATGAATAAAGAAACTATAAATAGTTTGTTTGTAACTGACTATGAAATTACCAAGAACTAGACATATTTTAAAGTTATAGCCCATGTGCTATGACTATGAGCCGATGTAATTGAATTGTTATGTAAATTGAGGGGTGTTTTGGGAACAATGGTAAAAACTTAGTTTTTTTGACTTTTTAGTTTTTTTTAGCCAAAAAAGTTATTTTTTTTTTACCCAAAATAACCCAGCTTTTTGCCAAAAAAGTCAAAAAGCTAATTTTTTACCAACTTCCTAAAACACCACTCATTAGTTTGCGTCTTTTTTTTTTCTTTTTTAATAGATCGGGGAGAAAATCTATATTGTAAAATTTAAAAAATATCAGATCAATATAGTACAGCAGTATCACAAGATCTCATTAGTTTGCTTTAGTCATGCAAATTATAGATTGTACAACCCCCTACATCATTTTGATTTTGTGAATAATTATTCAATAGTAGTATCATAAGACATGTAGGATTTCAAATTAATTACGTTGCAAAAATTTTTACATATAAAATAATTGAGTTAATTTGATAAATAGAATTTTTTTTTTAATCAGTAGAAAATAATTTTATTGATCTATATCAGTCATATTTAATATTTATTTTATTTTGTTCATTCTATTTTTGAGCTATATGACGAGGTGTATAATTTATTAGACTAACATTTTAATGCATTTTATTAGTTAATGTAATTTATATAAATAAAAATTTTATTATTTCTATGATTTAATAATAATTTTTTTTTAAATGGCATTTATATATCAAATCAATAAAATTTTGTGATGTTACATAATGAAAAATGATTTTCAAATAGAATTTATATATCACATCAATAACATTATTGAAATTATAGAAAGGATTGGGTGCGTTTGGTAACGTTTACGTTTTCAGTTTATATTTACAAAAATTTTATAAACTGGTTTTTGTTTATTTTTTTGTTTATTTTTAGAAAAACATAAACTACAAACGCGTTTGGTAATTGACAAAATGTTTTAAAAAATTTAAAAATATAAAAAATAGTGAGAAATGACAAGTGGCAAGAAGGCGGTGGAAGGGTGGTGGAAAGTGGATGGTGGGTGGTGGGTGGTGGTGGTGGTGGTGGCGATGATGGTGACAGTGGTGACAGTGCATGGTAGCAGTGGTAGTGGTGGAAGACGGCCAGACATGGTATGAGGTAAGTGAGTGGTGGTGGTGGGTGGTGCGGTGATGGTGGAAAGTGGTGGTGGTGGTAGTGATGGTGGCGGTGAGTGAGTGGTGGTGGCAAGCAAGTGGCAAAGAAAGTGGTGGTGGTGGGTGGGTGGCAGAAGTGAGTGGTGGTGGTGGTGGTGGTGGTGGTGGTGGCGAAAAAGTGGTGGAAAAATGGTGGCGGGTGGTGGCTAGTGTTGTGTGGTAAAAAAAAAAAAAAAAAACTGAAAACTCAAAATGGAAACACATTTTTTGTGTTTTCATTTTTTGGCCAAATTTATAAACTGAGACCACTGATTTATAAATCAGAAATTTTACCAAACAAGTTTTTATTTGAGTTTTTAAAATTTCTGTAAATATAAACAGAAAACGGAAAACGTAAGTGTTACCAAACAGCACCTATAAATGACCACATAATTTTTGTTTGTATATATATATAGTATAGGAATACTAAGCTAAAATAAATGATTTTTTAAAAACTTGGAGAGACAATTATACATACATTGTAAAAATAGTAACAAATTAGAGAAGTAATAGATTTTTTTTATTATTATTTATTGTAAACTTAGGGGGTCATGATCTCCTTTGGACTATCCCTAACTTCGATTTGTCTCCTAGTACAATGCATTAAACAATAATTTTTTTATTTTTGAAAGATTCTCTCCGGTCCATAATCTGAACTGAGGGGCTCTATTTGGATTTGCGGAGATTATTACGGATTTCGTTTCTATGATCAAAATTATTTATTTTGTTAAATATTTCGTGTATTTTATTCACACAAAAAATTAATTCGATCTAATAATTATAACTTATTTAATTTATCGCGTTTGTCACAAATAAAAATAAACAACAATTGCAATTTTAATAATAAATCATCTATTTTTATAATGACAAACATGATAAATTGAATAAGTTATAATTATCGAATCGATTTAATTTTTTATATAAATAAAACAATAAAATATCTAATAACATAAACAATTTAAATTATCAAAATAAGATGGCTAATGAACTCCATAGGCTTAAATAACTCCGCCCGACCCACTTTGTAGACGAGAGGAGCTGCCTACTCTTTGTACATTCATCAATAATATCTCTGTTTGTTTATAATTTTTTATTTTTATTTTTATTTTTTGGTTAGTATAATTGAGCGATGCTTTTTGATAAGCTTGAAACCTAAACCCCCCTCCACTCAAGTTTGATTAAACAATAATTTTAGGGTGGTTTGACAACAATTTAAATAAATAGATTATTTGTTATAAATTATTACATTATTTTTTGGGAGACTTATTTATAAATTCTAATTCGGACACTTATGTTATGTTAAGTTCTGTGTAATTTCTTATAGAGTCTTAAGTCCTATTTAGATAAGAATGTATTCTACAAGATCCTATTTGCGAAACGTAACGTGACACGTTATGTTACGTTTATGTAGGTGTCACGTCACGTTACTGTTGGTTATATACTTTGTACATGCCAATTATAATTCGACGCGTGACAAAATAAGAATAATATAAGAAAACTATTCAAGTCTTCGATTCTGATCGTATACGTGGCAATTAGTATTGGTTATTACGATATCTGAGTAGCAGTGGATCAACAAAGAGATGCAAGGTGATGTGGCTTCAACGGTTACTCACATTTCAAATTCAAATTTAAGAGGGAAACCTAACTGCAAATAAGGGCGTAATGGAGCTAATCTTAAGGCAACATGATCAGCGATCATGGAGGAGCAGTTCGACGGTTAGAAGTGCAGTTCGATGGTCATCATTGAGCAGTATAAATAGCAGAGAAGGCCTTAGAAAAAGCCTCCAGACTCAGATCCAAAAAACCAGTCTTTTATACTTATTTTCCTTTCCAGTTTTACATTTCTAGTTTTACATTTCCTGTACTTTAAATTCCTGCACTGCACTTCGTTCATAGGAGTAGTTTCAAGTAGATTGTTACTGTAAACCTCTATGAGACTAAGTTTGGATGATCGTAAGTTTTTCATTTTTATGAGATACTTCAACTGTTCTTCATTTAATTGTTATATTACTTAAATTCTCCTAAATCAAGCCACCAGTAAAAGTCCTTTTCATTGAGGCTGAAAGAACTAAAATACAATCGTCTGATAATTGGTTGGCAATTAATTCTCTATAAGAACTGATTGATCCTTGCTGGCACGCTCGCAATTACAATAATAACTTTCGAAAGCCAAAAAAGCCAACATATATTTTTGGCACGCCTGGTGGGACAAATTGAAATGGCTAAACATAGGAGACAAGGAGAAAATGAACGCTTGGAAGCAGGCGTGGAAGCAAAGGTAGAGATACTTAATCCGGAGGATAATGTGAAAACACATCTTGTGGAAATTCCCATTTTATCAGAACCTATGGTCGAACAGACCAGCATTTCAGAACAAGTACCACACGTTCATAATATTGGATGAGACCAAGGAATTGGACCATCCACTGTTCCATCTACTCAACCAATAAATCCATGGGGTGGCCTAGTAGATGCTATGGGACAACAATTAATGAACACAATGGAAAGGTGGGCAACGTCCTTTTTGGATCGAATGAATAACCACCAACCAACAAACGTAAGACACATGGAGGAAGTTTCGAATGTCCTTCAGCAGAGTGGCTAGAGATAAACAGCCTATGCAAGTTAATGGACATTTTAACGGTCAAACT
This sequence comes from Camellia lanceoleosa, assembly GCA_025200525.1. Taxonomy (NCBI): domain Eukaryota; kingdom Viridiplantae; phylum Streptophyta; class Magnoliopsida; order Ericales; family Theaceae; genus Camellia; species Camellia lanceoleosa. Next base: position 75,745,350 of record CM045766.1, read on the forward strand.
AATAATCAGAACTATGAAAGACCATCACCTCAGTCTTGGTACAAACCTATTTCGAGGCCTATAGTAGGTCAGAATGCCTCAGTACTTAACAGTGAAGCCATGCAATTTGGTGATTTGGCCTAGTATAAGAAAATGGCATAAGAATTGTTCCAAATCCCATGTTCGAAGCCATACTTGGCACAAGGGGGTTCATTAATCCCTTATTCGAATTTATACTCGGGGGGTTGGAAGGTTTTCCTACAAATGGAAGAGACACAACACCAGTTCCAACATCTTTCGCAGGTCCTTTCGCAGGACAAGCTCAAAGGGGTTACCCACACCCCTAACAGCAACCTGCACCACAGGGACAACCAGTCCCAAATATACCACCTTATGGACCAAGAGGACCACAGGCACAAGTTTGCTCACCAAATCCTATGTTTGCCCCTCCAGCAGTAGTTTAGCAGGCACAAAATATGGTCCCTATGGACCAAATTGCAGATATTGTTAGAGAGATGTGTGGACCGATGGCTTGGGGGGTCCAGACTCCTGTGTACAGGAAACCATATCCAGAATGGGTTGATAGGGTACATGAATACCCAAGAAGTTTCAGGATACCAGATTTTGCCCTTTTTATGGGAATGGAAACCAATCAACAGTAGAGCATATTGCTAGGTTTGCTGCTCAATGCGGCGAATTTACCAATAATGACTATATGAAGTTAAGGTTATTCCCAAATTCCCTAACTGGGGGAGTATTTGTATGGTATATTAACCTTACACCTGGCTCTATCCAGACTTGGCAACAGATAGAAGAGGCATTTTATGCCCAATTCTTCCAATCAGAGACAGAGGTTTCCATGGCAGACTTGGCAAGATTGAGTCAAAGGCCTGATGAGAAGGCTACTCAGTTTATTGCCAGATTTAAAAGGGCTCGAAATAAATGCAGAGTCATCTTACTAGAGACAGAATTCGTGAGATTGGTTCAAAATGGTTTAGAGTTTAGGCTTCGAAAGAAGTTTGACTCGACTAAGTTCAGAGATTTAGTGGAACTCACTTATAAGGTGTCTAGATACGAAGCATTACTAGAGGAGGAACAAGACCGAAATAATGCATCGTATAAGACATATTATAGAAATCCTAATTATAAGATCGATGCAGCAGAGATTATGGGGAAAGAACCTGTGATCTGTGAAGCATTAATTCATAAGGATACAACAATTGACCAGCAATTTAAAAAGAAAAACCTTCACAGGAAATACTCTTTCGATTTAACTAAGACAGATGACATTTTTGATCATTTGCTTATGGCCAACTTCCTTAAGTTACCGAAAGGAGTCAAAATTCCATCTTCTGATGAACTTAAAGGAAAAGTATATTGTAAATGGCATAATTCTTGGTCTCACTCGACTAAGAACTGTATTGTTTTTTGAGACAGGATCCAAGAACAAATTCAGAAAGGAAGTTTGAAATTCCCAGCCAAAGCAGAAAAGGCTATGGGGATTGACGGTAATCCATTTCTAGAAATTGGAGAGGTGGCAGCCAATGTCATTATGCCAGACTTTCAGAGCTTGTCATTGAAAGAATTGGAAGAAGTTAACATGCAGATGCATGTCACCAACCAGACACCTATCAAGAAAGACACTGGAAATCCGCCAGCTATTGGACAAGATTTCTTACACCAGAGGGAAGACTCTGATGAAGAAGCACTGGATGACGACTCCTTAGAAACAGCTGCAATGCAGAGGATATGTCCCAGGTGCAGACTGAGCTACAAATGGTTGAAAGGGCTTCTAATTAATGGGAAGCAATATTACAGGGATGTGCAAAGACGTCCTAAACCAACCAACGCTTACAATAAAAGGCCATATCCATCTGGTGTTAGGTAGCAGCCATTGACGGTTGAACCAACAGCTGATATAATGCATTTTAAAGGCAAGAGGCCTTTATATGAGTCCAGGCCACCTAATTATTACAGAACGGAGAGCAGTCATTCTGAGAGGAGACTGGAGAGAGGTTCAGTTCATGGGATCAAAACCAGAGATTGGTTCCCTAGACCAGCCTCACGCAGGACAGAAAGTGGACACCTTCATCAAAGGCCTGAGTTAGGTCCAAAGCGTGAAGTCAGGGCCTTCACAGTGGACTTCACAGCCAGCTTCAAAGGTGACTTCGAAGAAAGAAAGAAGCATTTCGACAGCCAGGTCAGTAAGTTCGTGGGTACTTGGGGTCCCAGATTGGTTTGTGATGCAGAACAAACCTAGGGAAGTGTTTACCCAAAGAGATGTAATTGGAAACCAAGGCAGGATGATCAAGCCTCCTTTGGTGGCACATTATTCACAATCTCAATACAGTACTTACGTCCATTTCTAACACATTTATATCTATACATGTATACCTTTAGTACAAAAGGAACCAACAAGCAACCAACAACTATCTACTCAACAAATGAGGCAACTCGGCCTTCTAGAACCATAACCATCATAACTCATAATATACCCAAATACGCTAAGACAATAATGATAAATAAGTTTTGCTCTACCTACTTTAAGCACGGTAAGCCAAGGATAAAGGAAATGCCAATTTACCAGACACCGACTGGAAGGTAACGGTACCTCTGCCAAGTTCTCCAACTGCTAGATGGAAGGTACTGGTACCTCTCATTCTAAGCACAACCAATTCTCCAGGTGCTAGCTAGAAGGTAATGGTATCTCTCATTCTCAGCGCAGTATATGTTACCAATCATCATAACATGACAAAGTACAACCACCAAGTGTAATGCATACACATAAACTATTCAACACAACAATGTCATCCTCCACCGATGACCAAGGACAAAATCTTTAAATGTATGTATTCAGCACACGTATTATAATAGTCCAACTCTCATGAGATTTTAAATCCAACAACAACAATAGTAAAATAAAATATCCATAATCCAACCTCAAGTTAATTTCTGAAATTCACATAGTGTTATAATTTCATTCTTCCCTTTCAAAAATCATTTCTCTTATTTTCCAAGTTAACATACTCCACCATTTATCCCAATCCATTGTTTTTCCAAAATTCATATGACAATAACAAATTCCTAAAAATAATTTCATCATGCCCATTACATTTTCTCCTACTTTTTGGACTTACACCTGATTTGCCTTTTCAAAACATGTTCACAAGTATCCGATGTCCTTCACATTATTCACAATTTCAATACAGTACTTACGTCCGTTTCCAACATATTCATATCTATACATGTATACCTTTAGTACAAAAGGAAACAACAAGCAACCAACAATTATCTACTTAACAAATGAGACAACTCGGCCTTCTAGAACCATAACCATCATAACCCATAATATACCCAGATACACTGAGACAATAATGATCAATAAGTTTTGCTTTATCTGCCTTAAGCACGGTAAGCCAAGGATACACATTTCCATAATGAAATGCCAATTTACTAGACACCGGTTGGAAGGTAATGATACATCTGCCAAGTTCTCCAAGCGCTAACTGGAAGGTACTGGTACCTCTCATTCTAAGCATAGCCAATTCTCCTGGCACTAGGTAGAAGGTAATGGTACCTCTCATTCTCAGCGTAATATACGTTACCAATCATCACAACATGAAAAAGTACAACCAACAAGTGTAATGCATATACATAAACTATTCAACACAACATTGTCATCCTCCACCGATGACCAAGGACAAAACCTCTAAATGTATGTATTCAGCACACGTATTATAATAATCCAACTCTCATGAGATTTTAAATCCAACAACAACAATAGTAAAATAAAATATTCATAATCCAACCTCAAGTTAATTTCTGAAATTCACATAGTGTTATAATTTCATTCTTCCCTTTCAAAAATCATTTCTCTTATTTTCTAAGTTAACATACTCCACCCTTTATCCCAATCCATTCTTTTCATTTCACAAAATTAAATCCATGGATATCAAAGCCACTACCCAACTCAACTTAATATTGTTCAATCCAAAATAATTCCAATGCCATAGTCAATTCTCCCTTTGAGCTATTAACACATTTACACAAACCATAATAACAATTTATAAACATTATTCAACTTAATCCCTTTTAATTCACCAAGTCAAAACATTAAATTAGGGTTTTTTCTTCTTTCAACATAAACATGCTAGATTACTCCCCAATTAACCCAAACAACAATCAATTTAATAATCTCATTCCCAAATGACAAACCCTAGATTCCCTTTTCATGATTTCAAGGAAATCCATAATGGATATAATTTTTATGCAATAAAATTTACCACATATCTATCTATAGATGAGGTATTGAAAATGAGCAAAGGAATCCATACCTCAAGATTTAAAGTTAAAGATGAAGACTTAACTTGAAACTCCAATGAAATCGCAAAACAATCGGTAGAAGTCTTGATCTATGCTTGCTCTTCAACCTTCTTGAAAGATTTGGGGTGAATCTTGGGTAAAAAGAAGAGAAATCAAGAGTTTGGAAGGTTAGGGTTTCAGGTTTGGAGGATGGGAGGAGAAGAAAGGGAGAAAAATAAAGTTTTCGGGCCAAAAAGTCACTTTATAATGTTTGTTAGCGACGTGGTCGCTCGAGCGAAGGAAGTTTGCCTCGAGCGTACAAAAGAAGCTCCTAGAATCTTTGAAAATCGCGCAGTTTGCTCGAGAAGAAAATCTTGCTCGAGCGAGCATGCTTCCAACACAGAAATACAAAATTCAAACAGGTATAAATCTCTCGTCCGGACTCCGTTTAGGGTCGTTCTTGTGCCCAAATTGAACCCCCGGAAGTAAACTTTCCAATGGCTCTAGCCTCACATCAAGATTCAAAGTATGGAGAGAGAAAATGATGAAAGATTGAAAACTACTCAATTACAATTATTCAAATTTGGAGTTTCTGATTCAATCTTACCCAACCACTATGGTAACACCTCAACTAAGTCTCAAATATCAACTAAGAAGGTTCTCAATCAAGATAATCAAAGAGTCAAATTATAGTTCCATTATAACAAGAAGCACAGAGTGCTACAGCCTTCCCACCTTAGGAAATTTCGTCCCCGAAATTAAGGATACACCAAAACACAAGGCAGACCGACCACAAAGCACTCAACACCTGAGCACTTACGAAAAGGAGACTACCCTCACAACAAAACCCTCGGCTAACTCTCACAAAAGAAGAGAACTTACCACGAAAACACGTCCCAATAGACAACGCTCTGGCATAATAAACTCCAACAATACCAAACCCTCCTCAAAACAAAACACACGACTAGCAATCCAAGCTAAGTCACTACTCAACATTCATCATCCCAAGTAAAACAAACGATAGAAAAACTTTGTTTTTTTTAAAAAAAAGAAAAATCTCTGGTATATAAAACATTTCTCAAAAGATGCTCAAATTTTCAGTGTTCATAATCAAAATATATTTCTGTATCTTCCATGTGAAACTCAAAACTTTTGTAAATATTTTTCAAAAACAAAGTGTTACCCATAACACATAACAATCTATAATTTAATTACCAAGGACTACTCATTAAAATTCCTCATACCATTTAAATTAAATTAAATCCTTAACATTTATGTTTTAACAAAGCTATTAGAAGGCCATAATACTAGGAAAAATTCATTTTCTAGTTCCTTTCCAATATAACAATCGGTGAACCTCTACCGTCACTCAACAACACCCATCACTCATATGGTGATGCCACAGCCAACATAAAACGTAACATTTTTGTAATAACAGTTAATAAAAATAACAATTGTGCTCTAAACACAATAAGGCACAAGAAAATCCACGATTTTGCAATTTCATTATGTTATAATCATTATCATAAATTATCAGCTACACGAGGCAAATGCATACGCAAACGAAGAATCTACAATACATTACCCCAACCCGGGGTTTTCCATTAATCCAAAACAAGTCTCACACAAGCTTCTCAACCACATACACAAGACTCAATGCTCACAAAATCATTCCAAGGCACCCATAACTTATCAACCTTTATACACAAGCCCAAGCTTTTCTCAAGGTGAATACTTGACAACCAAACCCCGATATCAACAAACCGACTAATCAACTCGATAAACCTCTACACTCGGCACCAAACACTGATGTGCTACTCATCACCATTTACTCCAAAAACGGAGTTCCACACACAATCTCCCATATTTTTGAATCTCACCAAATTCCTCAAGATCAAACCATACCATCATTGTTTCTAAGGACATCATAGTAAGCATGACTTTACATTTCAAACACAAGACTAACATGGTCAATGGCAATCACACAATCTCTAATACATAAAACAATTTCGACCAACGTTACTCTCATTACTCGAGAACACAAACTGTTCTTCCTTCCAAGGAATACTTATAGTATCTACTCATGAAATTCTCATCCCACTCATAAACTCCACCCAATATCTAATAACACCACCAACCCATTTCACCTACACATAATTACCAACTTGTAACAAATCACAGCACGAACACTAACCCTATTCATAATTGATAGAATCACAACAAACTCACTAACCAACAAAACCCAAAACACTAAACAACACACCAGTACCATTCTCACTAATTGTGATACAAATCCTACACTCCCTTAGACATTCTCACATAACTTCACCAATACCACAAAACTCTAAAGCCTCAAATTCCCTTAAACTCAACACATACAAAGCCTTATAATTTGACTCTTGTGATACCACCACACCAATCACAATAACCCACGGATCGCCGTTCTCAACAAACAACTTCCAAACTAAACAAGGCTCACAGGCCATCACATAACTATCTTATAATTTAATACCAAACTTACAACAACACTAGGATCATCAATCCCATTAATAACTTCTCACTGCATATATATAAAAGAGAGTTCAAGATTCACTGTGTGCCCCCAATGCATGAGGATAAACAAACAACAATATATATATACAACACATAATCATGATGTCTCAACATCCAATAGTACATTGGTCAACAACAAAAAGATTTACATATTAAATCATTGGCTCCCAATACAAAATCCCTTCTCTAGGGTAATACTACTGTATTGGCTGAAAAGTCGACCCTCGTAAGGCTCTCGAAGCCTGGCCTGCCCGTTTTTAGTATCGACACCGCCCCGACTGGGATGATGGGACTGAGTCTGACTAGGTTCTGAAACACCCGAAGAATTCACACGCAAAGGGCATAAGCGTCTAACATGGCCCAGCTAACCACAATCAAAACAAATAGCAGACTCTCTACTCTGAGACTGGCCTGAAGCTTGAATCTCTTTGGACCTCCCAACGGAAGAGTCTGAGACCCCTGACGAAGATAAGGATTGAGCCTGGGACTGAGCATGTGCTCCCCTCCACCTCTTACTGAGCCTAGAGTGCTTATGAACCGTAAGAGTTGCTAAGGTGGCCTCCTCTCTAACCCGACCAACACTCATAACCATGGCCTCCACATTGGTCGCTGCTTTAACTAGAGCATAGTAATTTTTTCATAGGGATCCAACTACTTTCTCCCGGATATCATTACACAATCGCCTCTCAAACTCATAACAACGACGCTCCTCTGTTGCCACCAACTCTAGAGCAAACCTCGACAAACTAGTAAACTGCATTTCAAATTGTGCCAAAGGAGTAGCATCCTGATGCAACTTAATAAACTGTTCCCCCAACCTTTTTCGAGTAGAAGAAGGGAGATACTTGGCCAAAAAGGCCTTAGTAAAAGCAACCCACATATTACCTACAGTGTCCTTAGCATACTTCCACCAATAACCCGTATCTCCTTTCAATTGGAAAGTTGCCAAAGAAATCCTCAACCCCTCGTCCACGACTCTAAGCATATCAAGAGTCTTTGTAATCTGTTCCAACCAACTATCCGCCTCCAACAGTTTAGCCTTCCCCAAAAACTTTGGTGGATTGGAGTGAAAAAACTCCTTAGTGAGCTTGAGGGTACACCTGTTGTCACCCTCATGGCGAGCTAGAGCATCTTGCACCGCTCTCACAATCTCGCGTACAATTTCCTCGCCGACAGCCAATGTTGCAACGGTGGGTGTTAAAGGAACCGTTGTGTCTCTACCGACACTCCTACTACCCATCCGTCCTCTATTCCCTCGTGTAGACATCTTATAAACCCCAAAAATCAAACCAAACTTAGTGCACAACACAACAGCCTTCCTCGAGGCACACACTTACCACCGTTAAGTTACAAGACACGCTTAACCCCGAAACATACATTTCTATTACATATAAATAGCTAAACATTTAAACACATAATCGAATCAATTCCACAAAGATAGCTACTCATCCCGGAACTCTCAAGGAATTCTTATTAGAAACCACGTTGATCAGGCGTGATTCTAACAAGACCTCAAAGTAAGTTCACCGACTACAAGTACTATCCAAGAAACTTAATCCAATGCTCAAATAAATTCAACATATAAGTCTTAACACTTATGCTAACTATATGCAACGTCCTCACTACACGTAGCAAACCCATTGTGGTAAAAACCACTTCCCACGAGCCCAAAGTATTCAAACCTGGCTCGCTCTAATACCAAGTTGTAACGCCCCACTTTTTATTACTCGGATTCCATTACCAAACCATTATTATAGATTCAATTTCAGAGATAACATACAAAACTCTTTATATTTACAAGAACACATGAATAAAGATTCTCTTATCCGACTACAATATGAATGCAACAGGAGTTATAATTAAATAAATTGCCCGTACGCTTACATCTTCTAAAGGAAAAGAAAAGGTTTAACCCTTTTACATCAATGGCATTTCGCCCACAAATAAAAGACCCTGTGGCCAACAAGTAAAGAAGATCCATGACCTTGAAACACTTCTCAACGTTCACCCGAAAAAGGATTAGTAACATGGGATGAACATAAAGTCCAGTAGGGATCTCAACATAATCTTAAACAATAACAACTTACAGATAGCTATGATCATGAATGCTTAGTCTCATACTGTATAAATAATGTGATGATTTATACAGAAATATACTTATATAAGAACTTTTCTCAAAATCATTCATTTCATTCAATAACATAAGCAATTTACTTTTCTTTCGTCTTGTTACCTTTTTCCAAAATTCATATGACAATAATAAATTCCTAAAAATAACTTCATCAAGCCCATTACATTTTCTCCTACTTTTTGGACTTACACCTGATTTGCCTTTTCAAAACATGTTCACAAGTATCCGATGTCCTTCACATTATTTACAATTTCAATACAGTACTTACGTCCGTTTCCAACACATTCATATCTATACATGTATACCTTTAGTACAAAAGGAAACAACAAGCAACCAACAATTATCTACTTAACAAATAAGACAACTCGGCCTTCTAGAACCATAACCATCATAACCCATAATATACCCAGATACACTGAGACAATAATGATCAATAAGTTTTACTTTATCTGCCTTAAGCACGGTAAGCCAGGGATACACATTTCCACAATGAAATGCCAATTTACCAGACACCGGTTGGAAGGTAATGATACATCTGCCAAGTTCTCCAAGCGCTAGCTGGAAGGTACTGGTACCTCTCATTCTAAGCACAGCCAATTCTCCTGGCACTAGCTAGAAGGTAATGGTACCTCTCATTCTCAGCGTAATATACGTTACCAATCATCACAACATGACAAAGTACAACCAACAAGTGTAATGCATATACATAAACTATTCAACATAACAATGTCATCCTCCACCGATGACCAAGGACAAAACCTCTAAATATATGTATTCAGCACACGAATTATAATAATCCAACTCTCATGAGATTTTAAATCCAACAACAACAATAGTAAACTAAAATGTTCATAATCCAACCTCAAGTTAATTTCTGAAATTCACATAGTGTTATAATTTCATTCTTCCCTTTCAAAAATCATTTCTCTTATTTTCCAAGTTAACATACTCCACCCTTTATCCCAATCCATTCTTTTCATTTCACAAAATTAAATCCATGGATATCAAAGCCACTACCCAACTCAACTTAATATTGTTCAATCCAAAATAATTCCAATGCCATAGTCAATTCTCCCTTTGAGCTATTAACACATTTACACAAACCATAATAACAATTTATAAACATTATTCAACTTAATCCCTTTTAATTCACCAAGTCAAAACATTAAATTAGGGCTTTTTCTTCTTTCAACATAAACATGCTAGATTACTCCCCAATTAATCCAAACAACAATGAATTTAACAATCTCATTCCCAAATGACAAACCCTAGATCCCCTTTTCATGAAAGAAATCCATACTGGATATAATTTTTATGCAATAAAATCTACCACATATCTATCTATAGTTGAGGTATTGAAAATGAGCAAAGAAATCCATACCTCAAGATTTGAAGTTAAAGATGAAGACTAAACTTGAAACTCCAATGAAATCGCAAAAAAATCGGTAGAAGTCTTGATCTATGCTTGCTCTTCAACCTTCTTGAAAGATTTAGGGTGAATCTTGAGTAAAAAGAAGAGAAATCAAGAGTTTGGAAGGTTAGGGTTTCAGGTTTGGAGGGTGGGAGGAGAAGAAAGGGAGAAAAATAAAGTTTTCGGGCCAAAAAGTCACTTTATAATGTCTGTTAGCGACATGGTCGCTCGAGCGAAGGAAACTTGGCTTGAGGGTACAAAAGAAGCTCCTAGAATCTCTAAAAATCGTGCAGTTTGCTCGAGAAGAAAATCTTGCTCGAGCAAGCATGCTTCAAGCATAGAAACGCAAAATTCAAACAGATATAAATCTCTCATGCGGACTCCGTTTAGGGTCGTTCTTGTGCCCAAATTGAACCCCCGGAAGTAAACTTTCCAATGGCTCTAGCCTCACATCAAGATTCAAAGTATGGAGAGAGAAAATGATTAAAGATTGAAAACTACTCAATAACAATTATTCAAATTTGGAGTTTCTGATTCAATCTTACCCAACCGCTATGGTAACACCTCAACTTAGTCTCAAATATCAACTAAGAAGGTTCTCAATCAAGATAATCAAAGAGTCAAATTATAGTTCCATTATAACAGGAAACATAGAGTGCTACAACCGGTCCTGGAATGTTTACTTATTTATTAGATCATAATCAAGATCCTAAAACATTTAGGCCTTGTTTGGCATAACCTATATAATCCATCTTTTTATCTTTTTATCTTTTTTCCATCACATCACCTCTCTACTTTTTTGCACATCTTTTCGTAAAAAGACAAAAAGTGCACTTTTTTAGGACACCCCAAACCAACCCTTAATGAGGCTATGTCTTTGCATGATGCTAATTTATGGAAAATTGCTATGGATGATGAAATTAAATCTAGTCATGATATATAACAACACTTGGACTTTAACTAATCTTCCTCCTAATACAAAACCAACAGGATGTAAATGGGTGTTAAGAAAGAAACTTAAAATTGATGGGAGTATAGATAAATATAAGGCAAGATTAGTTGACAAAAGGTATAGTCAAAAAGAAGGAATAGACTTTTTTGAAATATTTTCTCATATTACTAAAATTACTTGCATAAGAATTATGTTTGCTATTACTTCTGTTTATAATCTTGAAGTACATCAAATGGACGTAAAAACTGCTTTTCTTAATGGTACTCTTGTAGAAGAAATTTATGTTAATCAACCTGAATGTCATGTTATTCAAGGTATAAGAAAATTTAGTTTGTAAATTAAATAAGTTTTTGTATGGTCTTAAACAAGCACCTAGACAAGGGTATGAAAAATTTAAGAAAGAAATTAAGAATCTTGGTTTAGAAGCTTTAAAGTAGAAAGTTGTGTTTCCTTTAAGGTAACAGAAAATTATAAAGTTCTTATCTCTTTATGTTGATGGCTTATTAATTTTTGGTTCTAATATGGCTTGTATAAATGAGAGCAAAAGTATTTTTGGCGCAAACTTTTGACATTAAAAACTTGGGTCTTGTGGATGTTATTTTGGGTGTTAAAGTTATTAAAAAGAATTATGGATTTGTTTTGACTCAATCTCATTTTATAGAAAAAGTGTAAAGAAAGTTTCCTATTAATCCAAGCAATGAATTGGTGCCGCATTTAGACGCTTCTATTAATCAAGAATAATATGCTCGTATTATAGGGAGGTTAATGTATGATATGAACTATATTAGACCTGATATTGCATGTGCTGTAGTTATGTTAAGTAAGTTTACTAGTAATCCTAGTATTGAATATTGGGAGGAATTTTGTAGAGTTTTGAGATATTTAAAATATATCATGAAATATGGTTTACAAAATTTTTGCACAAATCTTGTTCTTGAATGTTATAGTGATACTAATTGGGCTTCTGATAGAACTAATTCTAAATCTACTAGTGGATAGTTATTTATTATTGGTGGTGCTATAGTTTCATGGTCTTCTAAAAAACAATCATATATTGCTTTGTTTTCTATGGAATCTAAATATATTGCTATGTCATTAGCTAGTAAAGATTTAATTTGGATAAAAAAATTTATAAGTATACCATTTATTGAAGTACCTAAAGGGCCTATTAGTTTGTATTGTGACAATTAAGCCGTAATTCACAATACTAAAAATATGAGAATCTCAAATAATAACAAATACGTTGCTATGAGATATAATCACATAAGAAAACTTGTGAAGAAAGGTAAAATATTACTTGAACATTTACCTACTGATCAAATGCTTGTGGATCCTTTTACAAAGCCACTTAGTGGTGAAAGGATCAATAAAATTATGAGAGATATGAGACTACCACTGGTTACTTAAAAGATAGATTTTTTATTGTAGTCTACTCTAATTAGTTAATGTCTATATAACTCAGCTAATCACTATTCTAGAGTTTAAAGGTTTTTAATTAAAATCTATAGTATGAAATATAATGAGATATTATATTTCAAGTGCATTTATAAACTTGTGAATAGTGGGGGTTAATGTTATTCTAAACAAAGTTTCATATCTAATTAATGCACTCAATATTCCACAATTAGAAGGTTGGATTTTTAAATCCTTAACATAACTCATAATTTCAGTGGAAAATACCATATTGCAAAGGGGGAAAAATTCTCTCTCTAAGAAAAAACCTCCATCTCGGGCCTCACCGCTGGCCAGCCGGCCGCCGCCTTTGGCCATGGCGATTGGCTGGCCTAGTTTTTTCCTTCTTGTGTTGTTGTTGTTCTCCTTTTAATCTTGAGCCCCCGTTTTGTTTTTCCGTCTCTCCTTTTCAGATCTAAACTCTAGATTTGGTTAGGTTCTTTGTCTTGTTTGGTAGCTTTGTTAGGTGGTTTGGTGGGTTCTTCTATGAACCAAAGGAGGAGGTACTCTTGATGTAGATGAGGAAGTGAAGCAAGAGGGGATCAATGTGTGGTTAATCCTAGGGAGCTGTTTGGGAGAGGAAAACAGTGGGTGTAGTTTGAATGGGTTTTCGGGGTTTCAACGTGTGACAGACCAGCTGACTCAGGTGGTCTTCGGCAAAGCGAGTGGGAGCTTTAGGATCTTCATTCGGGCACTTCTTTGCGTCTGGAGCTTGAGGGTGGAGGTTTCGAGTTGCTTTGGATCTACATTGGGCGCTCTGTGCGAGTGGGAGTTTGAGGGTGATTCCGTTCTTTTCTTTGGTGGTTGGTGTTTGTCTTGGCTATGAACCAAAGGAGGAGGCTGCAAATGTAGAAGAGAAGAGTGAAGCAAGAAGAGGTTGTGGATTACGGGCAAGGGTAGCTCTCGATGGTAAAAGCAAGTAGTGGTGTCGATGGTGCTCGGCGGCAATGGAGCTCGAGGGTCAGCAACTTTGGAGGTTGAGTGTCCCAATGGTCTTTGGTTGTTGGTCGGGCATGGGGTGTGTTGCATAGGGCTCTAGAGTGTTGCGGTGCTTGAGTCGATGGGGTGTATAATTTGTTGATGTATTGTTTGAGTCGATGGTTGGGGTGTGATCGGGGGTCAGGTGTGTAGTTTGGTGGGTCTAGCGTGTAGCAGCATGGGTGATTATTAGTTGGTGCATTGGGAGTGTAGCAGCAACAGGTGTGTAGTAGTGTTGGTTGGAGTGCAGCTGTGTTGGAGTGTAGCTGTTTATTATTATTTAGGTGGGGGCTCAAGAATAGTTTATTTTATTTTATTTTTGTTGTATTTTAAAATATAAAATCGTGAGGCTAAGGGGTGGTTGTAAGAACGCGAGTAGCAGTAGTAGGAGAGTGAATGTTTACTCTTCGAATCTCTCTCAATGCGTTTTATTTCCTTGTACCTGTAAATTTCATGTTTTTAATGGAATTTTTCTTTGCCGATAAAAAATAAAAATAAAAAAAAAATAGAGAGGTTGTGGAACATTCTAGATAAGTTTGCCTTTGCAAGTATGGAAGTAAGGGTTGCTTTTGACAGATTACCGGTTTAATCCTGGAGTACTTACTAATTGGGATTTGAGCAAGGCCGAGTTAATGTGCTGCCATGATGAAACTCTAGTTGTTTGAATCTTATATGTCGTATTCAACTCCAATTTCAAGACTTGTTCACTTAAGAGTATGCGTTATACAAACGCCCAATTTTTATTTTATTAAGTTTATTTGTTGTTGTTGTTGTTTTTTTTTTTTTTTTTTTTTCGTTTTTTTTCTGTTTTATTAGTAAATTAGTGTGGGATTGTTATATATTATTTACTAATAACAATAATAATCTCTATTTTTTTTTTTTGGTTTTGTTTTGTTTCCTTTCTTGATTCTCACATTGGAATCTAAAGGAATTTCTACACTTTCACTTGGAGAGAATTTAATATTTCATTTTCCCTCCATTCACTTGGAATGTAAATTTTTTAGCTTGATTCCCATATAAAAATCTTGAGCAAATGTGTGTGCTATCATCTACTATAAATAGAGGAATGACTTTTCATATTCCTTCAAGTTTCCATTGGAGGACATCCATTGAAGATATCTATGAGATGAAACTTCTAATTCTTTATATATATATAGAAACAAATAAATAAATAAAGTATTCAAACAAACAGTTTGGGACTGTTTGAATAAATCAGTTTAAGGTTTCAAATTCGAAGATCCTAACCCCTAGTTGGTTTATGGGCGTTGGGAAACAGTTTCAACTTTTGAATTCCCTTAGTAGGTGTTTGTTCAAGTTCTATATAAGGACTTTTGTTCGATAGCCATACGAACTTAGTTTTTTCTTGCAAGTTTTCTTCACTTTTTCCATTTTAAGTTTTCTAGATTGACGTTTTGGTTTACAAAACAACTAAAAAATACAACCTTAGTATTGTTTTCTAAAATAAGGCTTTGTATCTTGAAGATATAATTTTCAAGAGACCTTTTTGTATAATAGAAAGAAGATGACTATCTTAAAGAAAGCATCTTAGATGTGTCTTACCTTTGAGTGTTCAACTTTTCTTCTTTACTGAATCTATTTTTTCTTTGGACAAATTACACTAACAGTCTCTATAGTTTGGGGCTTGTGTCATTTTAGTTCATGACTTTTCAATTGTAACACATTTGACCTTGAATTTTGAATCTTGTTTCAAATAAGGACAATTAACATACCATTACTTAATTTTAAGGGCAAAATCTTGAATTTGATAAAATATAAACTAAGTTGACAAAAATAAATGTCAAAAAAATATTTTAAAATTTTTAATAATTATTTCTACCCACCAAAAATAAAACTATGTAAAATTGATAAAAGTTACATGATTAATTTTAAAAAATTAATTTTACATGATCATCATCCAAATACATAAGAAAAATTAATTTGGTAAAAAAAGGAAATAAATGTCTAAAAGATTTATCAATTTTATATAATTTTATCTTTAGTAGGTAAAAATAATTTTTAAAAATTTAAAAATAATTTTTTAAAATTTATTTTTGTCAAATTAATTTATATTTTATCAAATTGACAATTCTGCCCTTCAAAAATTCAATAGTATCTTTAATTACTCTTATTTAGAACAAGATTCAAAATTTAGGATCAAATGTGTCATAATTGAAAAGTCAGGAACCGAAATGACACAAACTCCAAACTATAAGGACCGTTAGTGTAATCCACCCTTTTTCTTTTATACACAGTTTATTTATTTATTTTTATACAACAAAACAAACCCCAAAAGTAACTAAAAAATGAAGTGTTAGGAACCAAATTTATTTTGAGAATCACACTATTATATGTTTAAATCTAGGACCAAAGAGAGAAGAAAACAAACCACAATTCTCCTCCGCTTGTCCTCTTCCACAGTCACGAGTAAAACTCAAATCTTGCATATTATATCAAAATTCAAATCCAAAAATATAAGTAGTTACAACCTTTTTCATCTCCTCTGATTTAACCAATGTAAAAATCTTATAGATTCTTATGTGTTAAGTCCTTACTGACCCCACCACCTCATCATTCTTTACTCACTAATTTATATAAAGTAATCAGTTAAATAAACTATCATAGTTTTTTTGCCGATGAATACAAGTAAATATGACTTAAAAGGTGGTTCAATCATTACGAAATTTAGCCTATCACCTAAGGCCATCAAAAAAAAGTTTTTAAAAAATTTTTATTGTCAAAAATTCTAGATTTTTAAATACTTAGGCCTCGTTTGATAATATTACTTTTTAGTTTAAAAGTTAAAAAATTACTAAAAAAAAATTAAAAAAACTAATAACTTATATTAAAAAGTCAAAAATTTTGTTTTTTCTCTACTTTTTGCATATCTTTTCATAATAAAATTAAAAAATTACTAAAATAATCTATTTCCAAACGAAGCCTTAATAAGATAAAGCCTTATTTTTAAATTTTAGCTTAAGTTTTAAAAAAAAATCTTGAACAAATGAAAAATATGCTACTTCTTTCCATCATTGAGAGAAGCATGCTTGGCTACACCTGCGAGTTGTGCTCCAATGGAAACTGAAGATTCTTTTCTTTTCCTTAATATCACCTTCACCGCACCTGATCCTTTATTTCTCTCTCTCCTTTTTTATTTTTTAGTCTTAAATTACCTCTCTTCCCCACCACACGATTTCTCTCTAACTCTGATCGTGTGGTACATAATGAATTTCGGATAAAAACAAAGAAAGAGGATAAAGGATCATCTGCCCTCCACCTCCACGCAATAGTCTACTTGCAAATGGAGTAATGGGTTGTGAGATAGCATTTCCCTTAATTATTTGATATGAGCACAAAACATTGTTGGCTTATTTTTCCTACGAAGGAAAATATTATAAATGCGAGCGTACCAGTAAGGATTGAAAAATCCTTACAGATTAAATTCAAGCCAATTATCAAGCGATTGTGTTGACGGTTCTTTCACCTCAACGAAGAGGACTTCAAAATTGCCAAAGTGTAGAGAAAAGAAAAATTAAAAGAAGAAAGGAAGATGGAGAAAGACGATTGAATGAACAATCAAAGTAATAATTACTTACCTCTACTCCTATGCTTTGAAAAGGAAATACATGAAATGCTTCGAAATGAAATTGCTGAAAATAAATGCTTCAAAATATAAATCTATGTTAAACTACTCCTAAGATAAGGAAAATGACAAAAAATATTGAAATCAACTGTCATTGATTTGAGTTCTAGATCCTTCACAATATAGCCATGAATGGCTATTTATAGGCAAATATTTGTAGGAAAAAACTTCTAGCAATAACTACCCAATAACCACCTAAAACTACCCACTCTTCCATCTTCATTCTTGTCTTGCCATGTGTCCTTCCACTCATCCACTTTGTCCTTCATATTCTCCATCATCTTTATAACTTCTTTTAACTTCCAAATGAATAAGAGAATGCCACGTGTCCTGCAATTATATAAATAATAAAAATTGCAGATTTATGGTACTAACAAACATATAAAATTTCAACTTGATGAACAAGGTTCATGGATATATGCAAGGTGAGTAATGCTATAAAAATAATAAAATAAATATTCAAACATAATTTTTATACATAATGATATAAATTATTGTAAATTTTTTATTTCAAAACATAATGCCATTAAAAACAAATTTATTTATAATTATAGTATTACCACATCATTCTTGTCAAGTTTTATACATGAATTTTATGTAAGACTTGAATTTGCTATGCAAGGTATGTCTAGTGTTATTTATAGTCTTAGAATTTGGAAATTCTAAATATAAATGTTCCACGAAGAGGATATGGGGTTACTGTTGTGCATTAGGTGATTGTTGTATGCCTCGTGAGATTCGTTTTGAGTCTTATTTTGATGATTCGAACTGTTCAATTTCTAAAAAATATTGAGTAGAATATACCTGTAAAAAATTAAATTGATCGGGCATCAATAGCATCTTCATCAAATTACATGTGTAGATAAAAAATGAAAAATAAAAAAAAAAATTTAAAAAAATTGTAAATATGATTGTAAAGTATAAAATTGAACGAAAATGTGATTTGATGAAAGTGCTATTCATGTTCAATCAACTTATTTTTTTATAGGTATATTTTACTCGAATTTTTTTTAAAAAAAATAAACATTTCAAATTATCAAAATAAAATCCAAAATAAATGCCACGAATCGCAGAATTGTGATTCCATATCTCTGAGAAGATATGTCATTTTTAATATTAATAAAGGTAAGACGTCATTTTTAATATTAATAAAGGTAAGACATAAGTTTGTTGTATCCACGCTCCAAAGCCGGCCTATTTGAGTAGGCCTTCCATTTAAGTTCAGTTGCCTTGCATCGACCATTATGCTGTGTTTGATTCTTAAATTTGAATATAAATTTGAAAAAAAAAATAGATAAGTGAAATATGAATAGTTACATTTTTTTTTCTTTCCAAATTTTTATAAAAAAAACTGTGAACCAAACACCGCCTTGGAGTATTGCTCATGAATAGTGATTTCTTCAAGTTAAAACTGATTAATATGTTCAATTGAATTGAACAATCCTCCATCTATCATAACATTATTTAATTAAAACCTAATTCTCTCATTTGATTTAACACCCCTTGCAAACTCAAGTTGGTATTCTTACTTGAGTTTGAGGGGAGTGTTAAATATAATAATTATATATTTTGTTTATCATATATACCATAATATATTCATTGTCATACTTAGATTTCTTTTCTCCTATATAAAATTGTTAGCTCTAGCCCATATAGAGGAGTCATTAAAGGGTGGCTCTCCAAGTCAAAAAGTAGGAGGGAAGATGGGTGGCTCTCCAAGTCAAGGAGTAAGAGGGAAGATGGCAAGTGGCAGCCAATCCAATAACTCTTCTCTCTTGACTTCGTTTTCCCTCTCTTTTGTGTATAAATTGACATGAGGAGGAAGGGCTGAGACAACATAGCCAGAGTAATAGAGAATCAGAGAAAATGTGTAAATCTATAGAGAAGAAATGAGTGTGAGTTTTGCAATCTCCCTCCGGGAAATTCTATAGTGAAATCTCTCTCCGTAGACGTAGGTAATTGCCGAACCACATAAAATATCTTGTGTCCCCTCTGTGTGTGTGAGATTGATTTTTGGTGTGCCCTAATCCTAACAAGTGGTATCAGAGCCTAGTTGGAGAAAAAAATAGTATGTTTTTCAAAAATTGTCAAATTTTGAAGTTGCTCAAAATCAATTTTTGATCACACTAGGAGGTGCGTCTCTTCGAGATGATTCTGACGATATAAAATTTGTCAAAATCGAAGTTAAAACGAGTGTCGTAAAGCTTGTCGAAGATTTGCCAGAATTTCGCCTGAAATTTCTGTTCAGCGAATGTATTTGGAGGAGAAAGTTGGTGTCACTGTGATGTCATCATTGCATCAGCAGAATTTTTGAAATTACAATTTAGCCCCAAAGTTGTGGTAAATTGCAGTTTAGTCCATGAAGTTTTTGAAATTGCAATTTAGCCCCTTAAGTTGTGATAAATTGCATTTTAGCCTCTAAAGCTTTTGAAATTATAATTTGGTCTCTAAAGTTATGGTAAATTGCATTTCAACCCCTAAAGTTTCTGAAATTGTAATTTGGCCCCTTGAGTTTGGAGAAATTTCATTGAGGTCCTTGAAAAAATAGAGGAAGTGCTTTTCTAGCTAATTTGACCATTCCGAACTCAACGGTGTGGTCTATTTGTCCAAATTTAGATTTTTTTGTACAAGTAAGAAGACGATGGAGGAATCCACATCAACTTTAGGATCGATGATAAAGTTGAATGCTTCTAATTATGGAATCTGGAAGTTGCAGAAGGAAGACGTCCTATATTTGACCCTATTGCTCTAAAATGGGTTAAACCAAAAGCAAAGAATGATGAAGACTGGGTAAAGATGAACCGGAAGACTGTCGATCAGATCAGACAATGGATAGACCACAGTGTGTTCCACCATGTTGCCCAGGAGACAGATGTATATGTCCTTTGGACAATGTTAGAAGGAATGTACCAGTCAAAAACTGCTCGAAACAAAGCCTTGGTAATGAAAAAACTTGTAAATCTAAAGAAGAATGGTGTGTTTGTCACCGAGCACACCAGTGAATTCAAGAATTTGGTGAATCAACTTGCAACCGTTAAGATACCCTTGGACGATGAAATGGAAGCCGTACTACTGCTCAGTTCTTTACCGAACAGCTGAAAGACGTTGGTGGTTTCTCTCAGCAACTCTACACCAGAGGAGAAGCTAACCATGAGCATGGTCGAAGACGCTATGTACAATGAAAAAACAAGGAGGAAAGACATAGAAGATAATCAGTCCTATGCTTTTGTTACAGAAGATAGAGGTGGAGACAAAGGTAGAGGAAGAGGCAGAGGAAGAAGCAAGAGTAAAGGTAGATGGAACAACATGAGTAAATCTAGAGACAGTAAAAGTCAAGGTAACTCTAGTTTCATTTGCTTTCACTATGGCCAGGAGGGTCACATAAAGAGGAACTGCCCAAGCCGGAAAGATAAAGGCCAAAACAACAAGTCAAAGGGAGATGAGAACATGACAACCACAATACTGATGAAATACTTCCTGCAATTGGTGAAGAGGAGGATTGCCTTCACGTGGCTGACCATAGCTGTACAAAGTGGGTGATAGACACAGTTGCATCCTATCACACCACTTCCCACAGAGAACTCTTCGGCTCGTACAACGTTGGAGATTTTGGCACTATTCGAATGGAGAATTCTAGCTATTCGAAGATTATGGGTATTAGAGACGTTAGCATTCAGACTAATGTCGGATACAAGCTGGTTCTCAAAGAAGTGAGGCATGTTCTAGATTTAAGCCTCAATCTTATCTCCGGAAGCGCCCTGGCCTGACAAGACTATACAAGTACATTCGGAAATGGCCATTGGAAGTTGACAAGATGAGCTTTAACCATCGCGAGATGAGAGATGTCTTCAACACTGTACAAGACTTAAACGAAGATCTGTCTGGGAAGTCTTAATATAGCAGAAGACATGGAGTTACTGGACTTATGGCACAAAAGATTGGCTCACATGAGTGAGAAGGGATTGCATCTGTTGGCAAAGCAATCCAAGATACCCTTATCTAAAAGGAGTGCCCTGAAGCCGTGTGATCATTGCCTTTATGGCAAATAGCATCGAGTATCATTCTGTTCAACAAGCAAGAGGAAAACAGAAGTGCTCAATATAGTATACTCGGATGTTTGTGGCCCGATCAAAGTAGAGTCACTTGACAACCATAAGTATTTTCTGACTTTCATTGATGATGTATCAAGGGAGTTGTGGGTGTATTTCCTGAAGATGAAGGATGAGGTATTCTAGCACTTTTAGGAGTTCCATGCAATGGTGGAAAGAGAGACCGGGAAAAAGTTGAAGTGTCTTCGCACAAACAATGGTGGCGAGTACACTTCTAATGTTTTTGAAGCATATTGTGCTAGCAGAGGTATCTAGCACGAGTCAACAGTTCCCGATGCCCTACAACACAATGGTGTGGTAGAGAGAATGAACCACACTATTGTTGAAAAAGTCAAATGCATGCTCAGAATGGCAAAGTTGCCAAACTCATTTTGGGCTGAAGCTGCCTGTACAGCCTGTTATCTCATTAACAGGTCACTTTCAGTCCCGTTGAATTTTGTGATACCTGAGGAAGTTTGGTCCAGAAGAAAGGTATCATATTCTCATTTAAGAGTCTTTGGGTGTAAGGCATTTGTACATATCTCCAAAGAAAACAGACAGAAGCTTGATGACAAGTCCACTTCATATATATTTGTGGGCTATTCAAATACAGCATTTGGGTACAAGTTATAGAACCCCGTGAACATGAAGATGTTCAGGAGTAGAGATGTTATGTTCTAAGAAAACTAGACAGTAGCAGATTTTGAGAAGTCTGCAAAGTCCAGATATGTCATCACTCCAGACTTATTACCATCTCTCGAGCCATCACAAAATGCTAGATGTGATGATGTACAACAAGAAGTGCCAGAGTTACAAGATCTTACGCCAAAAATTGAGGATTAGGAGGAAAGAGATGAAGACCCGGATGAAGAGGGTGTTGAGTAGGGGAAATAACCCCCTCAACCAAAGGCAAATGGGCCTCAGTTGCGGAGATCTGGAAGAGCTAGCATGCAATCAACCAAATATCTCGCTTCTCAGTATATTCTAATTACTGATGAAGGGAAGCCTGAGAGTTTTTCGAAAACAAAGAGTTGTCACGACCCATACCAACCCCTATAGGTTTAGCATTGTAACTGACTAGTAATTCGTGATTACCGAAGGCTTGTTTTACAATAAGGACAATAATACAATATAAAAGAGCTGGCGAAAGCCAATCAATAATAACATACATCATCCAATTAGCTGTGAGGATCTGAATGGAAATAAACTTTCATATACGTAGTTATATCCACAAACACCTATGTCCATAAAACATATAGACATGAGACAAAACACAAGTTAGGGAATTAAATCACATTATCAAAAACAGTATTAACAAAAGTCATATAACATATTTTCACTTAGCAATATCAAAAGAGTGAATTTGAACCACCCAAAAAGCCTTGACACATGTTGGTACAAAACCGCACGATGAGGTGCAATAGCTGGCTTGACAAAACAAGGGTTCAGGTTGTCGTAACTAGCTTTGATCTGATGCTCGATCGGCTACATATATATAGTAAACAGTGAGTTAGAGCCCAGTGAATAATAGCTGCGTAAAGGGGTTATCAATGATGTCCTCACAATATTTGAAACAATCGATTATCAATAGAACATTTTCTCAATCAATATCTTATGTCAATCAATCATTCAATCGTTCAATTTAACAATCATTCAGATTCATATAAGTCATACGTGGTACATCCAATAGCAACAATACAATTGGTCTTAAAGATTGAACAATCAATTGATGGCCATCAAACAATAGACAATAGTTTTAAGAATTGGAACTGACAGAGATCTCTGTAACAATAGCGATAACAACATCAATAACAATAACAATAGCAATATGCTATGGATGCCACGAATGTAGTTCAAAAAGAGGATCATCATTCAATCAATAAAGAGTAACGATTCAGAAACAATATTATTTATCACTCAGAAAATATATACAATTTGAACATATCTTTACAACAGTGTTGCTCACAGTGAGCTTCTCATTGCATGTACTAATGGTTCGGCGTCTGACCTAAACAAATAAAGTCAAGCATAACACAATTACAATCTTATTCTTACAATACTACTCAATTCGATTATTCGATCTCTTATTCATTTTCTTTTGTCCGGTTATTATTCTATTCTTTATTTTGTTTCGAGTCTAACAAATGCACACGAATGTAATGCACATGAAAAACATTTTAAAATGATGCAAACGGAGGCCCGGAAAGTGGAAAAGATGAGTGGAAACAAATCCGAGACCAATCTAATTGCCACACGTATGAGGGTCCTTGCCGCACGTGCGGGACCATCACCACACATGCCTCCCGCACCTGCATTTATTTCAGTATGCACCTCAAATCTGCCCTTTTTTTTGCATGTTCAGGGCTCCAAGCTGCATGTGAGATGCTGTTCCAAAACCAAACCGAAATCTGCTATGTTTTGGCAATGTGTTCCTTTTGTAAAACTAACCTCATTTTCATATAATTCAACCCAAAAATTCATGAAAATAACTTTGAACTAGAATGTTTAAACATCAAACATAAATCATGGTTATAAAGCAACCTCCAATTCCATTTAAAAAAATAATCAAACATTTGAGTTGAGATATCTAATTATAAACATACAAGTTTGAGTGCTAACTCTCTAAATCCATGACATTCCTTTCACTTTTGAAGAACTATACATGAATTTAAGTGTGTGAAAACAATTTTCATGAAAACCATATCATGCATGTTAAGTTTTAAGGATCAACTCATCCAACCTTTCACTTATATGAGCACATATTCTCAACTCTAATTCCACTTCAAATATAGACATGTATAATTATGAAACTTGCCAAATTTGGGCCCAACTCTCATCTCCCATGGAGGTTCTTATCAATTAAACCTTAGCTTCAATGTCTTTCTTCACTTTCTTTTCTTTTCTTCTCTTCATTCTCTATGTTGATCTCTCACCAAGTCTTTACTCTCTCTCTCTTTCTACGTATATAGTGTAAGGCTACCCAACAAGATCCACTAATTCTATCTTCTATATTCTTTGATGAGTAAAATGCATTAGACTCAAATTAATTAGACTAAATAAATAAATTAAAATCAATTTGACTCAAATTAAATTAATCTCATTATCTTATAATCTTAATTACATTAAATTAAATTATACTAATGTGAATTAAGTTCTAATTCCTATCCAATTATTTGATTCTAACTTGTTAAAATTAGTGAATCAGATATGTTTAATTTTCATTCTAACCTATCTGTTCAAACAATACAAGTCAATAAATCTCATAACAATCAATAACACTTAATCACATAATTAATATGTAGGAACATAATTAATTGTTCTAATTAAGGCTCAATTCAATCACAGATAATTTAAGTAAACTGAATCAATTTTCAATTAAACTTCACAAATGGCTCTAAAAATTCCCATGAGCCCATCCATGCAATCAATTTCAATTTGTGCACCCAATAAGATTGTCGATTTCAATTTCAAAGTTGTAACCT
Organism: Camellia lanceoleosa; assembly: GCA_025200525.1. Lineage (NCBI taxonomy): Eukaryota > Viridiplantae > Streptophyta > Magnoliopsida > Ericales > Theaceae > Camellia > Camellia lanceoleosa. Next base: position 75,770,318 of record CM045766.1, read on the forward strand.
TGACAGGTAATTTTCCAATTGGGACAGATAGACACCAATTAAATTACTAGGCACTTAGTTCAATTAGAATTAACACATAATTAATTAATTAAAATCACGATTAGCAAGTCTAGGTCGTCACAAGAGTCATACAGAGAAAGACTGTTGGTTGCAAGCCATGAAGGAGGAGATGAGTCCTTTGTAGAAAAACCACACTTATGAGCTTGTTCCACTTCCAAGAGGTAGGAGAGCGTTGAAGAACAAATGGGTGTATAAGTTGAAAAAAGATGGTAACGGTAAACTATTGCAGTACAAAGCTCGCTTGGTGGTCAAAGGTTTTGGACAAAAGAAAAGAATTGACTTTGATGAGATCTTCTCCTCAATTGTGAAGATGACTTCCATTCGAGTACCTCTGGGATTAGCAGCTCACTTGAATCTGGAGGTAGAACAGATAGATGTCAAGACTGCATTTCTCTATGGTGATTTGGAGGAAGAGATCTATATGGAGCAACCAGAAGGATTTGAAGTCAAAGGAAAACAGAATCTAGTCTGCAAATTAAAGAAGAGTCTCTACAGCCTGAAGCTGGCACTGAGACAATGGTACAAGAAGTTTGATTCATTCATGGTGGATCACGAGTACAAAAGAATAGTAGTAGACTAGTGTGTATACTTTCGAAGGTTTTTGGATGGAAACTTCATTATCCTACTGTTGTATGTCGATGATATACTGATCATCGGACAAGATATTGCTATGATCAACAAGTTGAAAAATGACTTGTCGCATTATTTTGACATGAAGAATTTAGGCCTAGCATAATAAATTTTGGGCATGAAGATTGTTTGTGACAGGAAAGCCAAGAAGATATGGTTGTCACAGAAGAAATATGTTGAACGGGTGATTAAAAGGTTCAACATTAAAGATGCCAAATTAGTCAGCACACCACTAGCCAACCATTTCAAGGTGACAATGGAGGCAATCCCCTATTCTTCCGCAATAGAAAGTTTAATGTATGCAATGGGTGTGTACCCGGTCATATATAGCTCATGTAGTTGGCGTTTTGAGTAGATTCTTCACAAATCCAGGAAAGGAGTATTGGGAGGTGGTCAAATGGATTCTTCAGTACTTGAAGGGAACTTTAACGAAGTGTTTATGTTTCGGGAGAGCTGAACCAATTTTGGAGAATTTTACAGATGCCAATATGGCAAGTGATCTTGATGGTAGAAAGTCTACATTAGGATTTTTGTTCACCTTTGCAGGGAGAGCTATTTCATGGTAGTCTAAACTACAAACGTGTGTTGCTTTATCTACAACAAAGACAGAGTACATTGCTGCCGCAGATGCTGGAAGGAAAAAATTGTAGTTAAAGCGATTTCTCCAAGAATTGGGTCTACAGTAGGAAGAATACAAGGTACATTGTGATAATCAGAGTGCAATTGATTTGAGCAAGAATTCTCACGTACAAAGGAAATTGATGTCTGGTATCATTGGATACAAGAAGTGATGGAAAAGCAACTGATAAAGCTAGTAAAGATTCACACAGACAAGAATCCTTCTGACATGATGACCAAGGTTGTCACTAGAGACAAACTGGAAGTTTGCAAGAATCTAATCGGGATGGACTTCAAGTGAGAAGTCAATTATCCATATGGGCTTGGAGAAGGAGAATTGTTAGCTTCAGCCCACATGGAGAAGTCATTAAAAGGTGGCTCTCCAAGTCAAGAAGTAGGAGGGAAGCTAGGTGGCTCTCCAAGTCAAGACGTAGGAGGGAAGATAACAGGTGGTAGCCAACCCAATAACTCTTCTCTCTTGACTTGGTTTTCCTTCTCTTTTGTGTATAAATTGAGGTGACGAGGAAGGGCTAAGACAACACAGCCAGAGCAAGAGAGAATCCGAGAGAGTGTGTAAATTTATAAAAAGGAATGGAGTGTGAGTTCTGTAATCTCCCTCCGGAAAATTCTATAGTGAAATCTCTCTCCGTGAACGTAGGCAATTGTCGAACCACGTAAAATATCTTGTATCCCATCTCTCTTTGTGTGATTGATTTCTGGTGTGCCCTAATCCTAACAAAACTAATTTTGTGTACATTGTTACAATATTCAATATAATATTTCTTTTTCTCTCTTAGATATTGTAACATATATGAAAAGCTGCATGCCTAGTTGCCTAGTGGCATTCGGGTTCATTCAAATTAAGGATAAAATTCATGTTGGTGTAACTTGAATCTAGCTTACAAATATATATATATATATATATTAAGTAGTATATAATTTTAAATTTGATTTTGAGTTGAACTAAAATTTGCTAACTCATATTTAATTCAATTCAGGCCTTGACGATAAGGGAAAGAAAAATGAACAAAAAATTCTTTTATTTTTATTTTTCCGCGTTAGTGTTTTGAGGAAGATTAAAACATGATGCCATAAGGATTTCAAACCTAGATTCAATTCTTTAAAGCTTCAACAGCTTTCAGCATTTATGGTTGAGAGGATTTGGGGCTTTTGGCACATTAAAGAAACTAGCGTAAAATTTGTGTTATGCATGGATAAGTAACAAAATGTGATAAACAATACTAAATATGTTAAAAATGTTGGAATATATAGTTTTATAGGCTTATTTTGGGCCAACTTTGAGCCCAAATTTGGATGGGGCCCATACGTCTTTTGAGGTGGGTCCAAAGAAGTGAAGTGTTCCTTGCCGAGTGGCAAGTCACACGGTGAAAACCATTTATGAGTGAATGGGAAGATGATGTCGTTTTCAAGTTCGTGGAATAGACAAATAAAGAATAAAATGTGGGTTTCCTTATAAGGCTTGTCCTATATTGAAAACTTAAGAGAACTTATGTGTATATATAAGTTCTCGGTGGCAACACTTAGGTTGGGCCCCAAAGGGCACCCCAAGTTTGTAGAAGGGAGGAGTTATGGACAAAGTGACCTTTGGCTCAAACCACCACACACGCATGTCGCCGTCGCCGCTATCCGGCCCGGTTGGGCTGTGTTGAGCCCGGGTGTGGGTTATGGGTCAGGTCGATTCTAATATTAATTTTTTGGATAAAATTTATTTTAATTTTGTCAAAAATTCTTGCAGGAAAAATTAATTTTTCTGAACGAAATTAATTTAAATTTTTCGCTAATTTTTTCTGTCCAAATAGAGCCCTTCTCCGGTCCAATTTCCAGCAAGTTCAAACAGTTCAAGTTTCAAACAGTTTCAATCTGTGCCCAAAAAGATTCAAATCTATTTCATACCTGTTCAAATTTGAACTGTATCTGTCCAGTTTGATTTTGCACCTGTTTAGTTCAAAATTATATCTATTCGGCCCTATAATTACCAGATCTGTTCCAACAATTGTTTCATTCCGAAATTCATTTTTTCTAGCCTACTTTTGTACTCTCTTGCATATATATTCTACATATTATTTTAGGAAAAATTCTGAGAGTATAGAACACATGTTTTGTTCACCATACAGATTGTTTGGAGTGTTACTACAATCTGTGTAAAGATCATTGTATCTTGGGAGATAGACACCTTTTATCCGTAAGCACGGAAGCGGGGTGAATTTTTCTTAAAGGTAGAGTGTCACACACTCGACTTGATCTTTTAAATTTTTATTTGGTTCGGTAAATAAATTTAGTAAGTAATTTATTTTATTTGTTTGATTTGGTTTCAACTTATTTATTTTACATAGAAGATTGTTCCAATAATCTTAAGACATATTCAAATTATTATATTTAAACAGAATTTTTCGTTTGTTTCCTTTTCTCTTTCTTCTTCTTATAGAAATTATTTTTTGTGGTTTTATAAAATAATATTTTGGTTAGAAAATACAAATAGTAGTAATATACTGTTTGACAAATAGTAGTAATATACTGTTTATTTTCTTTGACAACTAGTAATAATTTACTGATAGTCATTAATAATTCAGAATATTTGTTTGTGAAGTTGGTCAGAATTTAATTTTGATCTTCAGAAATAATTTCTGAGTTTTCATTAATTAAAATTTTGTTTCAGTATTTTAATTTTTGAAGTGTTACGGAAATTTAATTTTTTTTGTGGAATTAATTTGTTTAAATAAAATTTTATTTTATTTTTAAATTAATTGGAAATAAAAGTTACAATTCTTGTTTATTTTATTTTTACAGAATTAAAATTTTGTGTTTATGGTTAAAATTTTCTCTGTAGTATAAAATTCTAATTCTAATTTTGTTTTATAATTTAGAATTTATGGTTACTGAAAACTAATGCTTAAACAGGTACTGGTATGGTGGCTGCAACTACGCTAACCCCTCCTCCTATTGTGACTATACCAGTCAATCAAGGTGAAAAGCTAGAGAAATTCTCAAGAACTGATTTTAAAAGATGGCAGCAAAAAATGTTGTTTTATCTTACTACTCTCAACTTGGCGCATTTCCTCCGTGAGAATGTTCCTACTTAGAACAAGGATGAAACCAACCGGCAAGAGGTTACTGCGGTCGATGCCTAGAAACATGCTAATTTCCTTGTCAGAATTACATCTTGAACATACTAGACAACACATTATACAACGTTTACAGTCCTATCAAAACGGCAAAGAAACTTTGGGAGTCTTTGGAGAAAAAGTACAAAACAGAAGATGCTGGCTCAAAGAAATTTGTGATTAGCAAATTCTTGAATTTTGTGATGGTTGATTCTAAGACTGTGATCAGCCAAGTTCAAGATCTCCAACTCATTTTGCATGACATTCATGCAGAAGGCATGTCTATCAGTGAATCCTTCCAAGTTACTACCTTAATTGAGAAATTACCACAAGGCTGGAAGGAATTCAAGAACTACCTCAAACATAAGCGCAAAGAAATGACTTTGGAGGAATTAATTGTGCATTTGAGGATTAAGAAAGACAACCGCCATTTTGAGAAGCGAGCTGGTAAGCATCCAACGGAGTCCAAGGCAAATGTGATGGAACATGCTCCAAAAGCAAAGAAATGAAGTATTATATATAAAATTCCGCACAAGGGTCTAAAGGAGAGGAAACTAAGAAGTACAAGTTCAATGGCAAGTGTTACATATGTGACAAAGAGGGACATCGGGCCAAAGATGGTCGTAGCAAATGCAAAGGCAAAAGAAGATGACGCAAGAAGCCTACTCAAGCCAATATGACTTAAATAGACAAATTTTCCAATGGTGTAGATGACATAAATCTTTCTACAGTTGTTTCTGAGGCAAACCTTGTCGGAAATCTTAAAAAATGATGAGTGGACACTGACGCTACTTGCCACATTTGTGCCGACAAAAAGATGTTCACATCTTATTTAGTGGTGGACAACGGTGAACAACTTTTTATGGGCAACCCCTCGACTTCTAAAGTTGAAGAACAATGAAAAATTATTCTAAAGATGACATCTGAAAATAAACTCACTTTCAACAAATGTGCTGCATGTACCAGACATTCGCAATAATCTAGTCTCTGGATTTCTGTTGAGTAAAAATAGGTTTAGGCTAATGTTTCAGAGTAATAAATTTGTACTTGCTAAGAATGAGATGTATATAGGAAAAGGTTACACGTCTGATGGCCTTTTTAAGATGAATGTAATAATCGTTGTACCCTCAGTTATTAATAAAAATACATATTCTTCTTATTTGCTTGAGTCTTCAAATTTACAATCTGTGTAAAGTTCATTGTATCTTGGGAGATGGACACCTTTTATCCGTAAGTACCGAAGCGGGGCGAATCTGTCTTAAGGACAGAGTGTCACATACTCGACTTGATCTTTTAAATTTTTATTCGGTTTGGTAAATAAATTTGGTAAGTAATTTATTTTATTTGTTTAATTTGGTTTCAACTTATTTATTTTACATAGAAGATTGTTCCAACAAAAAATTAATTAAATACTATGATATTACTTTAGATGGATATTTAAATAATAGATTTGAGTGATTTCACTATGTTTATATAGATATGCATCACTAATTAATTTTTTTGAAATACACTCAATTGAATAAACTTAATTGAAAAGAAAGCGTATGAGTAAAATTCTATAAATATAAGATAAAGATTAAAAAAAAATTAAGTTTTGAAGATGAATATAGAAAGAGAAAATTAAATAAATGTTTGAAAAGAATAAACTCAACTGAAAATCAAGAGCGATAGTGGATTCTGTAAATATAAGATGAAGACAAAAAAAAAAAAAAAATCAAGTTTAAATTTGAGGATAAACTCTAAGAATATAAAAAGAGAAAATTAAATAAATTAACAAAAAATGTGATAGAGAGAAATTCAGTAAACATCAAATGAAGATTAAAAATTAAAAAAAAAAATCAAGTTGAAATTTAAAAATTTAAAAATAAAATAAGATAAGCTTGAAAAAAAAAAATTCTAATGTAACTCTAATAATAGAATAACAGAAGAGGGTAATACTTCAAAAATTGGATAAAATTGAAATGTCACTTATAATTTTAAAAAAATTGCAAAAATAAATAAATAAATGAGCATTTATGATATCTTATTATACAAAGTTTAACTCTATTTTGTGTTAACTACTAATAATTTTAAACAATTTTTGTATTCTAAAGCTACTAAATAAAAATTTTTATAAAAAAAATTCAATGGATCACCTTTTTATTTCTCAATTTTGTTTTGTGTCAATAATTTATAAATTTTAACAATTTTTGTATTATGAAATTACTAAATAAAAAAAAATCACCTCACTTTTTTTTATTTATTTATAAAATTCTTAGTTAGTTTCATTTTAATTTTATTTTGTGTCAATAACCTATATATTTTAGCAATTCTTGTATTCTGAAACTACTAAATAAATAAATAAATAAATCACATTTCTTTTTAAAATCTTAGTTAGTTTTATTTTTACTTTATGTTGAGCTGATAAAGTGGCATTGGTAATGCTATGCACGAGTATAAATAAATAGTGAAAAATTAGTTTTAAAATTAAATAATTATATAAAATTTATCTAAATATATGTAGTAAAAATAAGAGAAATTTTTTTAAGGTCCCTTATATTAAAATTTTATAGCATAAATGACATGAAATATTTTCATAGTAGTTGGGATTTCTCAAATTTTTACACATAAATTTTGATCCAGAGAAATTTTAAAACACGGAGAAATTTTTCCGTGTTTTGAAATTTCTCTATTTTGCTCAATTTCTCAGTGTTTTCAAATTTTCTCTGTATTTTTAAATTTATTTGGTTTGCAATTTCTCTGATTTGCTCACAATTAAATTACTAATTTACACTACTTGTTTGATTTTCATTGATTAGTTATCTCCTTATGTTTAATTTTTCCTTTAAGATGAATTTTCTCTGGCACTAAGATATCTCTGAACACATTGGACTCCATTTCTCTCTGTGCCTTGCTTGATTTTCTCTAGCTGATTGTCTCTTTGATTTTCTCTCAAATTTCCGTTGGCATTTGAATTTTCCCTGCCCACATTAAACTTCCACTAATTTATGTTGCTTGTTTGATTTTCACTAATTTGTTGTCTTCTTGTGCTGAATTTTCTATAGCATTTGTATTTTCTTTGACCACAGTAGAGTTAATTTCTTTTTGTGGCTTTCTTGATTTTCTTTGTCTAATTGTATGCTTGTGTGTGTAATTTGCTCTATTTTTTGAAAAAAATTCAGGGATTTGACACCTTTAATGCTGAATTTTATGTCCTTGTGCTGAATTTTCTGTTGACATCTTTATGTTTTCATTGTCTAGAAGTAGCAAAACCTAGTAGCAACAAAACACCTGAAGCACCACAAAAGAAACATAAAGTTGTTGAGTTTTCTAGTTATGAGTTGGGATCAAAACGCAGTAGCAACAAAACACTGCAAATACGGAAACAAAACATAAAGTTTCTGTCATTGCCAATTATGAACTGAGATCAAAACGTAGCAGCAGAAAAAAATAGAAAGTCTATGTCACTGCCAATTATGAGCTGGGATCTAAGGCAGCAGCAAAACACCAAAAACACCACAAACAAAACAGAAAGTCCAAGTTCAAAAGGCAACTAGCATCAAGAAGACACCGATTCCAAAAGTCTCAAACTCAAAAGGAAAAAGAAATTGCAAAGAAAATCCATTTCAACCAAACTACTACCTTCAACAAGATCAAGCAAGCACATAGAGTAAAATGAATCCAATGTGTCCAAAAAAAATTGTGATGCCAGAGAAAATTCATCTCAAGGGAAAAATTACACACAAAAAGACAACTAATTAGTGAAAATCAAACAAGCAACATAATTTGATAGGTCAAGAAAAATTCAGATGCCAGAGAAAATCAATCAATGCACATAAGTCAATGTGATTATAATTGTGGTCAAAGAAAATTCAGATTCCAGAAAAAAATAGTCACATGGAGAAAACTAACCAGTGAAAATCAAACAAGTAATATAAGTTGAAATGCCAGAGAAAATTCATCTCAAACAAACTAATGGCAAAGAAATTGCAGAGAAATTCATCTCAACCAAACTACTAGCTTCAACAAGATCAAGCAAGCACATAAAGTAAAGTGAATATAATCTCATCAGAGAAAATTCAAATGCAAGAGACAATTATAGACAAAATCACATAACAAGCTTCAAGAAGATACAAAATGCAATCGAAACCATAATTAATCTGGATATTATTACGAAATGGAAACCCTAATTAATTGAAGAATATTATAAAATGCAATGAACTGTAGATATAGAGAAAAACCAGTTCAAGAATATAAACACTTACCAGAGTGACGTAGTGATGATGAAACCCTAATTATGAATGAATATGAACCAAATTGAAGATGAACAAACTCAAGGATGAAAGTAAAATGCCCCAGAGAAATTTCTGAGAAGAAATCTCAAAGATTTTCGTAGAGATGAAACCATAGCTTCACTGAATATGATTGACAGAGCTAACATGGTTTTGAAGATGAAGGGACCCAAGTGTAAAGCTTGAAGAAAGAGAAGAAGGGATGTGAGATTTGGCTGAGCAAATCGAATTCAGAAAGGAAAATCCTGAGATTGAAGAAGTCATTTTTGTTTGCTTCAATTTTGTTATCGTACTCAATTCAGAGAGATGAGAGAGAGGGCGGGGATGTGAGAGACAGAGAGAGAAAGAGAGAGAGAGAGAGAGAGAATAAGAGAGTGAGTGTGATATATGGGTGAAGGTGAAGGTGAAGGATCTTAGGCTACAAATATGTATATATATATATATATATTATGGACCTCTCCTATTACTAAAAGTTGGAGAGGGATGTTAGACCAATTTTCCCTAAAAATAATATATAATCAATTAAAATTTATTCATTTTTATTAGAGTTACACATAAATGATTTATATATTTATGCCAATGTGACATTTACCTAATCATTAAAAATTATCTTGGTTTATGCCTAACTTATGAATAATTTGACCTATTTATTTATTAAAGTGGTAAATAAACATCTATAAGTATTTTTTATTTTTTAAATAAGAAATATGAACATATTTTATGCAAATCTATTAAAAAAATTTGAACTTAGGTAAAAATTTGTATATTTATGTTAACACTATGAAATAAATAGTTACATATGTTCATATATTAAAAAATTATCTAAGATAGAATCACCCTAAATTATGTCATATTTTAGCTTTAATCTTACACTTAATCTAAAAAATTAACAATTAATTAGTAAAAATATTTGATAATAATATATTTAAACATTATTTATGAATTATATCATAATTTATCGATTTGTGACCGGTATGAGTTAGTTTGAAAGTTCTAATATCGGATTAAACATTCAATGAGCTAATTTTTGGGTTTCGTTTTGATGATCCAAACTATTCACATTTTAGGGTTCGTTGAGTACATCATCCTTGCAAAACATTAGGCCGATCAGATAATGGAAATCACGTGTTTGGATCAATTTTATATGAACCATTTATTTTCTTAATGTCCATTTTTTCATACAAAATTTATACAAACACATGATTGTCGTTATCTGATCTACTTGATTTTTTATAAAAATGATATACTCAACGAATCTTAAAATATGAATGGTTTATATTATCAAAATGGGGTCTAAAAGTGAGCCCACAAGGCCCAACAACACCTCTCCAGTCTGATTGAGGACTAGAGAAAAGCCCAGGCCATGTTAAATAATCAATAATGTTAGGGAAACTTACTAATAAGTTTGATACACAAAGTTCAAAACCCATTTAGTCCAAAACAAAACACTTGAACCAATTAGTTCTACATATTTTTAATTGTTACTACAAAATCATACATATATATATATATATATATTAAATTTAAAGATGCTGCTACATCCCGTCACTGCTAGACTTCTACAAGATAGTCACTGGAGACTCGTTAGAATGTTCGACATCACCAGAAAATCGCTGAAATATCATTGGAAATTCAACGGAGTATTACCGAAGTGCTTTGAACGTCATCGGAAGTCACTGAAATGTCTAGAACGTTTGCTGGACGTCCAGAATATTACCAAAGACTCATCAGAATGTCCAAAATATTGCACAAAAAAAAAAGAATAAATTGAGAAATTAGAGTGAAAAAACATAGCAAAATGTGCTAAATATTGATAAATTGAAAGAAAGAAAGAAAAAAAAAAAAAAAACGTAAGAACAAACAGTAACAATGAGAAAAAAACATATGTTATTTTCAATTTTTGTAGGATTTAAGCAAATAATCTCTAATATTGATCAAACTGAAAATAAAACTTTGAAACTATGAAATGTTACAGTTTCAAAATATGATTCCATTAAGCGTTTATCTTTACTAAACAAACTAAAAAATATGTTATGAATAACTGCAAAATTTTATAGTTCCTAAAAAAATTTATGAAACTGTAAAATTTTACAATTCTAAAGAATGATTCATTTCAACACCCAAAAAACTAAAATTGTAAAGTTTTATAGTTTTCATTGCCAGTAACTAAAATTAAAAAATGACTTGTTCAGAATTTGAAAATTTTCTCCATTATAATAGAAAAATAGAAGTATGTAGTATAGAAAAAGTAAAAAAAATTGAGAGATCAAAGGAAAGAGACAAATATAGAGAGAGACTTGTACTCCGGCAACTATTTTTGACTTAGATCTAGTCGGATCTGACGTAGATCTACTCAATTAGATTTGAATAGATCTACTCATCTTTTTCATCGGAAACTCATCTTTTTCACCGTCGGTGAGCACGAAATAAGGAGTCGGTACTCAGTGGTTGCCAGTGAACCCCAATCAATGGTGGTTGCCAGTCGCCCATGACTGTAGATTTAGAAGGAGGAAAAAAAAAAAACAAAAAGAAGGCGTCGTCGTCGTCGTCGATATTAGAAAAAGAGAGATAAAGAGGAGAAACAAGGTGTAGGAAAAAAGGAGAAAATAAATTGGCACAAGAATTTTGGGTCTATCTAAAATGTTTTGGGATTAAATAAAACTTACATTTTTCAAAAAGGACTTGTGGGTAATTTGCCCATATTAAATTTTAAGTTAGGAGAATTAATTATTTTCCTTATGTGTATGTATGAATGTATCAAAATCAAGCATTAATGCAATCTTAGGGTGAAAATAAATAATTAAGGAAGTAATTTGAAATGGTAATTATGGTGGCATAATTTAAGGGTTTAATATAAAACTCCACGTTGTTAGAATATATATATATACATAACTCTATGAATTTAATTATGAACTAATTAAAATGCAACACATAATGACATTTAGTATTTTCATTATTAAAAAATTAAAAAAAAAATGAGTTGTGAATTTGAACCTTAAAGAAACCCTATTAATGTTTACTGTGTATAAAAATAATGAGATTTGATATATACATTGAGTAGTAACGGCTATGATGAGAGGAAGAAAAAAAAACATATTATGAAATTTAAAAAAAAAAATATATATATATATTAAGATGATGTAGAATTATTTCGTCTTAAATCAGAACACTTATTATTGTAACTCACAATTATTATAAATAAAAAATAAATAAAAAAGAAGAAAAAAACACCACCACATCATTTTTGTAGAATTTCTTGTATAGCATTATATTTGTGTACTTTTTCATTTCTTTTTTTTATTTGCATAACATTAAAAAAAAAAAAAAGCACACATGAATGATATCAATAATTTCAATTTTTTTAGAAGTAATACTGAGATGATCAAATTTTAATGCCATGTATTTCCTAAAAATGAAACAGTATGAAAGGGATTTTATTAGAATTTTTGTTTTTATCAATAAATATTAATTATTAATTAAGAGATTCAATTAGAATTATTTGGATGGCAGGCTTTATAAGATCCATATTGGCAACTGCATCTGGCCTTAATTAATCTTTTTGTTGATTTCTTGTGAACTATAGGATGATGATGATGTTGATGATGAGAATAACCTATGGACTATCATTGGTTTCTGGTTTATGTGTTTTGATGGCTCAAAAAGGCTGCTTCCTCGTATGAGCTACATTCAATGACCTTATTTCGTAACTTTTATTACATTCATACACTTAGATTTTTACTTTATTTTCATGTTATTATTATTATTTTTTGGTTAATGCTCCACATTTATTAGAAAAATTTAGTTAAATGTCTGTCATAACAAAATTTTCATACATTAATGGCAAGCACATAAATTTTACTTTAAAAAGTGCAACATTAGCCACTAATATTATCAAAATATTTTTAATAATACTAATTTTATATTTCAAATTTTAAAAAAATATAACTTTTGATTTAAATGTCGATTTTTAATAAAATTAATATTTTTAAAATTCTCTCGTTGAGATCTATAAAACAAGATTCATATTGGCCATAAAATTCTTAAAAAAAAAAAAAAAACTGTAAATTTTTTATTGTCGAAATTAACGTCAATAATAACATTTTAAGATAAATTACTAATAGGTTGTACTAGTTAGATTTAATTCCCATCAAATTCTATTGAAAATAAATTCTAGTAAAATTATTGCTAAAACTAATTTTTTGTGATATTTTTTATATATGTTGCTAAAACTTACAATTAGTGACTTTTTCTAAGACGAATTTTTTAAACTGTCACTAAAGGTTGAAAATTAAGAATATTTTTTGTGACAATTTTTTTAAACTGTCGCTAAAACTTATAATTAGTGACATTTTTTGTAATAAAATTTTCAAATTATTGCTGAAAATTAACAATTAGTGACTTTTTTTTAATAATATTTGATAAAAAAAATGTCATTACTTATTATAGAACTTATTAGACAAGAATTTCACCTATTAGGACTTATACGTAAATTTCCCTAAATTTTATTGAGAAATTTTAACATTTAAATAGTGAAATATCATCATCATCACTAAACATCGTATCATAGTTCTAAAAATCGGCCGATACGCTACGTTTCGGAAAAATAGGGTACCGCGACGGATATAGGCCGGTATACCGCTGAGATTGAAAATCACAGGAGAATCAGTTAAGTCCCGGTACATATCGGTCTATAACCGTTATACAAGCCGTTATACAAGCTGCGACGGGCCGATACTTACTGGTTTGGATCGGTAGGAGAAAGAAAAATCTGAAAAGCCTATGAAATGATTTTTAAAATTTCACCGCTGCGACACCCGATTTCTGATACGTACCGACAATACTACCAATACCGATACTACGCGATCGATACCGTTACGTTACCCGATACTGCAATTTAGAACCATGTACCATATAACATTTTATCTGTCCAAATTTTTATGTGCCCAAATTTTTTCTTATCAGTCTGAAACTGAGTCCTTCAACATCACCAATTCTCATAAATGAGACCAACAATTCCAGCTTTTTGTTCACATATCTAAAATCAAGAAATCAAGGCAGACAACACCAAATCCAGAGAAAAAGGTTTGCATAGATCGAAGTTAAAAATCCACTTGTATTCTAGGGGTGATCTTGATAGTGGGGCTGATCAAAAAAATAAATTGAAAATCCACTTTAAAAAGGTCATAAACCCTGAGTGAGTACTCTCTGTTGAGGAAGAAAGATGATGAGCACTCAAGTAGTGTTAAAAGTTGACACCCATATATCCCTTTCCATAAAAGGAGAGGGGAAGAAAGCTCAACCGAAGACAAAATAAGGCACGAAGCTCTCCGAGCACTGATCAAGTTCTTGTACCCAACGGAAAGCAAATTTCCCCCCTTAACAGTCAATTCGACATTGAGCTTCACTATTGTCTTCATCGACTCTACCATTTCTATACAAAATAAAATTCAAAAAAAACCTAGCTTCAAAAAATGAGCTTAAAAACTGTAGATCTAAAGAGAGAGAGAGAGAGAAAAAAAAAAAAGAAAAAAAAGTGACCATCGTAACGTTCAGCTTGTTTGGCGAGCTTGACAGTGTAGACAAAGTTGTTGCGGTCTTTGATAGAAGCCATGGCCGATCTGTGAAGTTAGGGTTTCGTTTATCTGACTTTGATTTTATCAATATATATAGTGGTTCAGTGTGTAATAAATTTGTATGGGAGATATGATGGAAAGAAAGTAGATGAAGAAGAGAGAGAGAGAGAGAAAGAGAGAGAGAGAGATATGAGGAAGAGGAGGTTAAAGAGAGAGTAGGTTTGGGAAAATGAGGGGGGGTTGAGGAGAGAGCAGCAAGAAATGGGTGGATTTATGAATGAAGAGAGAGAGAGAAGAGTAATAACCTCGCATCGCGTTCGATTTATGACCGATTGATTCTGATTCTCGTTAACTAAACCCGATAATGACCGATAATCGGATTTGAATAAAGTAAATCGATCGATCAAATTGAACCTGAATTGATTGAGTATATTTATTGTATTGCATATTCTATCTGTTTGATTGATTATATATATCTGTTCGTGTTTTATGTTTAAACTGCTAATTGAAGGCCTTATCGGCGGCCGAACTATTTACTGATTGATGTTTTAGGATCACCATAATTTATGTGATTTTATGGCATATTTAATTGAAATGTGATTAGGTATGATTAAATTAGATTAAAATGAGTTAATTGCAATGTTGACCTTATTTACTATTTTGCCATATATAGTGGCCCACTATCTAGTCACATATTTGAGCCTTATACACTTAATTAAAACACATTGCTCAGCCATTCTTGTTGCCTACAACCGACATTAGAGAGAGAGGGAGAGAATTGAGTGAGAGTTTAAGCTCAACTTGGAGATTTGCTTGGGGATTGGAAGAATTGAAGTGTTGATTGTCTAATTGAGCTCCTACACTTGAACTACTAGACTTAAGGTAAAAATCCATCTCCTTGATTGTGCTTTTATGTTGATTCTTGCATGGTTTGGAGCTAAGTTAAAGTCTAGAGCCAATTTATGGCTTGTAATGTTGTAATGGAGCATGATTTATGCATGCATGCTAGAATTGTTGGGTTCTTAGTTGAGTTCATGGTCAAATGTCACATGCATGTTCATAACTAGGTATTAATCCATGATTTCACCATGTTTTAGGAGAAATGAGTGCATTTGAGTAAGCTTTGGAGCTTCAATTTGGTCTAAACTTCATGCATGTAGCATGTTCATGCATGTTCATGGAAATTGGCTTGGAAATGAGTTTGTTTAAACACCCCTGGGCTTTGAATTTTTAAATTGAGTTTTGAAACATGTTATTCTATGGGCTTTAAAGAGTTTTCCAGAAAAGGGGCCCAAGGGGATCGATTTTGGTGTTTGAAAACTTGGTTTTGAACTTGGAGTTCGAATCTGGGTTTTCCAGATTTTGGTCTTCCGCCGAAAGGAAAACAAGCTCCCAA